>CAMPQE020000005.1:2970066-3474202 GCA_946902985.2 Meconema thalassinum | reverse complement strand
TTCAACCCTACCTACCCAAAGTACACGGCTACGACAACTACACATAAATCGACACTTGTCAGACTGCTGCACTTCCCACATGCCCCTACATCTACACGCCCAGGAGAAGAAAAGAAGAAGAAGAAGCCACCCTTACGTCCAAGTCCAATCTGTGAGGACACAGATTTAGCCGGGAAGGAGGATTGTTATATCCTGAGGCTCCGCACAGGGTACAGTTAATACATCTAATAACATTCACAACAGCTACAACCACTACCCTCTATCGGCCATTTATCTAACACACTTCAGCCCCTATGTCTACCCTGAGCCACCTAGGGAAGCAACATGTACCAAGTATTTCATCATTATTACCAAACAAGCTGCTAGCTACTAAAGTAGAGCAGGTATTTGCTAACTCTTAGTCAGCAGAATCATCCAGTATAAAATAACTCACACCTCAAGGGCTCGTTGTCTTGTCTGCCGACGACACCGCGCTAGTGCCAGTGGAAGCTCTGGACGCCGACCACCGAATACAAGTAAGTGTACGAACGGGTAATCCCACTGTTATTTCCTATCCATACACCACCCCCGTAAAACTTGTTTTTGCCTGCATCTTGCATTGTAACTTGTGGTCTACTGCACTACATTTAATTAAAGAAGTCTACTCACTTCTCCGAAGTGATTCTTTTAAACTTCCACATTCCATCAAAACTATCCTCTTGTCTATATTTATTGTACACTCACCATTTTCCCATGCGACTAAGATCCTGTTGAGTCATCGCTGTTAATAACCTGCTCGCCCACATCGCATTGTGGACAGCTCGTCTCCAGGCATAGAGCAAGCTATTGTCCGTCTAGCGACCGTGCGCGTTCTCTCTCGCATTTACTTAGAAAGTAGCCCGGTTTTAATCCTCAACTGGGAGCACCTCCAACCTCCCGTAGCTACCAGAAGTGCCAAGCGTCTAGAGGCTCTCAAATTGTAACACTTGATCAAACCATCAGGTATTTTCACATCACCGTAGGTGACTCATACACGCACACATGCAAAACCCTGCACTCCTTACGACTTAGTTATAGCCCATAAAAGCTACAACAATATTTAGTATTTGGACTTCGTAAATATTTTTGAATTTAGATTTGATTTTTATTCTTCGACGAGCGAGATTTTATTGAGGTAGATTTTACCGTAAATACTAGTTTTTGTGTGCGATTAGATATTTCGTTAATATTTTGATGGGAGATGTGCTTAACCGATCGTATTTTTGTAGGAAGTAGGAATTAGATAGTGTCCTTATAAGTGTGCAAGACTTGATTTTATATTGGTTCTTATTTGAACATTAAAGTAATGTGAGATAGACTTTGTATAACAGGACAATATTATGACTGTCAATTTTTAAACGAAAATCATTGAGATTTCTTGAGTAACAAACGATACCAGCACTTAATAGTACCCAGAAGTCAATTGTAAATGCGACGGCAGAAACTCAATAAAGGTTTTGTTAAATTCTAAAACGAACTGTTAGGACTATACGTGTTCAAATGGTACATTCAAAGCATTTTGAGTAGGAAATGCTGATTGCATTAGAATGTGGAGAGGGAATTTAAGCATTGTTGATTGCAACAATTATGATCGACAAGCAGGGAGGTATTATTATTATTAACTTGTAATGATGAATGTTGAAGTACTGCAAGTATGTGAAACATGTCTTACGTAGGAGATAGTCTGCAGATTATTAATTGTTGGAAGAGCGCATTGTTGTAATAATGGAGAATGAAAGAAGGTATTTTATATTGGAAAGTGGATTCCAATCGATCATGTTGACGATGGGAATGTTTGTAACAGAGTTAATAAGTGGAAAGTTGTTGTTTTTGAAATTTCGTGCCTGCTTAAAGGTGAAGCTATATTTTGGGAACTGAACCTTGAGGAGATGTGACGATCTATTCCACATGTTTCTGTATTACAGTATATTGTGATGTGTTTCAAGCCAGGAGATCACTAGGATTGTCTGGCTGTCGAATGCTGATGCTCAGTTCAGTATATTACAATATATGAGGAAGCTGTATAACATAATGATGCGTTAATCTGATGTTTAAAGGCGACTAAAGAAGTCATGTGTCTGTATTAAAGTATATGAGGAAGCTGTATAAGATAAAATTGCGTTAATCTGATGTGTAAAGGCGACTATAGAAGGTCATGTGACTGTATTACAGTATACGAGGAAGCTGTATAAGATAAAGATGCGTTAATCTGATGTTTAAAAGCGACTATAGAAGGGCATGTGTCTGTATTACAGTATATGAGGAAGCTGTATAAGATAAAGATGCGTTAATCTGATGTTTAAAGGCGACTGTAGAAGGTCACGTGTCTGTATTACCGTGTATGAGGAAGCTGTATAAGATAAAGATGCGTTAATCTGATGTTTAAAGGCGACTATAGAAGGTCATGTGTCTGTATTACAGTGTATGAGGAAGCTGTATAAGATAAAGATGCGATAATCTGATGTTTAAAGGGCACGATAGAAGGTCATGTGTCTGTATTACAGTATATGAGGAAGCTGTATAAGATAAAGATGCGTTAATCTGATGTTTAAAGGCGACTATAGAAGGTCATGTGTCTGTATTACAGTATATGAGGAAGCTGTATAAGATAAAGATGTGTTAATCTGATGTTTAAAGCGACTATAGAAGGTCATGTGTCTGTATTACAGTATATGAGGAAGCTGTATAAGATAACGATGCGTTAATCTGATGTTTAAAGTCGACTATAGAAGGTCATTTGTCTGTATTACAGTATATGAGGAAGCTGTATAAGATAAAGATGCGTTAATCTGATGTCTAAAGGCGACTATAGAAGGGCATGTGTCTGTATTACAGTACATGACGAAGTTGTATACGATAAAGATGCGTTAATCTGATGTTTAAAAGCGACTATAGAAGGTCATGTGTCTGTATTACAGTATATCAGGAAGCTTTATAAGATAAAGATGCGTTAATCTGATGTTTAAAGGCGACTATAGATGGTAATGTGTCTGTATTACAGTATATGAGGAATCGGTATAAGATAAAGATGCGTTAATCTGATGTTTAAAGGCGACTATAGAAGGTCATTTGTCTGTATTACAGTATTATGAGGAAGTTGTATAAGATAAGGATGCGTTAATCTGATGTTTAAAGGCGACTATAGAAGGTCATGTATCGACAAAAAACACACGAATTAGGAAATTGCATTGAAGCAATATTTCATTGTTATTATTATTTTTATTATTTTCTTTAACGAGAGCTAGATTATTAAAGCATGAGCTAGACTTTGTCGAACGACCATGACTAACACTAATACGACGAACGCAAGCAAGGTAATTTGAGTAGGTGGTTCTCGTTTTTCATAAATTACTGTTTTTTTCTTCAAAAAGTTCAAGGACGAGTTCAGGCAGTTAAACTCGCAGACAGACAGACGGACAATGCTACGACTTATATATTGTAAAAATATTGTAGATAAATTGTAAATAGTTAAAAGAGATTGGAAACGATTACAACTGATCGTGTAAATACTGTTATTGAGATAGAATGGTGTCTCGTGGTGTATAGAGTAATTGTGTTTAGTTTTGATGAACCGAGCTAATGGTATTATTTTAATTTAGGGGTTTTATTTCATTTACAAACTACGAACATATTTTGGAAATGCAGATGGCATTCAGAATATTGGATTCTTCATATTTATTTTATTTTAATAGTGAAGTTAAAGCTTTAATTCATCCAATGATTTAATTTTGTCGTTGTTTGAGGACGGGAGTGTCCGTACTTAAATTTGGATTTGTAATGTTTTATATTAATAAATCGTAAGACACGAGAGTTTCGTCTGTTCACCGTTTTATAGAAACCAAGCGATATTGATGCCTAATAATTATGGTCATGTCATGCTGTGGAATTAAGGACAGGCGCCCAATGTATCTAATTTGCCCCGAGGAGCGCAGGTTTCTCACTCTACCATTGATGGATAAAGTCCTAATTCCGTAGCGTAACGTCTTTGTCTTATGTGTCCCAACTCATCCCATTTATCAGGCATTTCCTTCGGTGGTTTACCTAGCTGGGGCCACGAAGAAGCTGCGATCTGCCCATCTGGATACTGGTAGGTGGTTTACCTAGCTGGGGCCACGAAGAAGCTGCGATCCGCCCATCTGGATATTGGTAGGTGGTTTTAAAAGGGCACAATATTAATATATAAATCGTTCATGAATTCGATATCAAATGAAGGAAAGAAAGAAGAGCAGGAAATATGAGAGTATACCGGTATTGAATATATGGAAATATTTATAATTTTGCCACTTACCACGTTAGTAAATCTTTCAACTGCCACATTTGTCGTCAATCAATCTATGCTTGACATTTCACCTTTCCGCTATGACAAATAGCCTAAATAGAAATAATATTAATCATAGTGATAATAATAATGATAAACATGAGTAATCTGATGCGTAGCACAAACAGATCAGCCAAATCCTGACACAATCGCGTTGGTTAGTGCCAAGAAGCATACTGCTGAATTAACTATGTTAGGGTGAATTTAGTTTTCGTTTGTTGGTACAAAGCCTCGCCTTTACAGAATTCTGCACGCTCCCTATTAGCTGTCGTCCGCCTGATTTAGACTATGGAGCCTGGTATCCAGACACAGAAGATGCTACCGCTGGAAGTCGTACGATTATTATTCTGTGGTTTCCAAAACAAATGGTACATTGAATCACATCACTCATTCAACATGGTTAATAATTGCAAACATTTCTCAATGCGTGACAAATGTTAATTACACCATACACCCCGCCACCCACTGTATCAGATATTTGCAAAAATTACTGAAAAAATTGCTTCAAATATTAGATGCGTGTCTACCTGATCCTCTGTCGGGATATCAGCATCAGCGGTAGTTTGTCCAACTGAACCTTTTTATCTGCATAGCAGGCGTCGGGAAAGGACCCGGCCGTCCTTTTGCCTTTTCTCCGAACATATAGAAATGTGAATGTGTGTTAAATACACTCCTTTCCAACCTGAGTAACACAGCTTAAACCTGGAGTGGTCGCGTGGTCTACATATGTACTCCACTCGCGTGAAACCAAACACTGCTTAAAACTTATTGCGCCACGTAGCTGACAGTCCGTGTACTTTAAGATGGATAGTTGACCCATGTGCTCAGTGCTGCGCGAATATCAGTTGCGCGTGGTTATGTTACAGGAGTCCTGTTAAGTCCGTGATCTACACTGGTATGCCGTGCGGCCTATTACGTAAGTTATTTTGCTAGAGACTAAATCTACATTGTGCATTTATTATTGCTTGTAATATTGACATTGGCTTAACATCATCGTTAATAACTAATTTTACTCTATTTAGTCGGGGAATTTTTATTTTTTTCCTTCTTCAGGAAATCGTGGAGGTTAGGCAAGCGGCTCTAATCGCAGCGTGGTTGGAAGAAGCCGATAGTCAAACAGATGATTATGACGAACATTCAAGTTCAGACGAGGATGAAGACTATCTTGAGGAACACATCACCGATTCTGAATCCGAGCAATAAATGCCAGGTGATTGATAACGAAACAGAACAAAGGAAATCTGAAATCATTACGTACTATAGCCTAATAGTACTAAAAATGGTGTTGATGTCTTCTGTCTATGACGAGTCCAGAAACTCAAGAGTAGGGGCTTGGTGGCGCAGCGGTCAAGCTGTTGGCCTCTCACCAAGGTGGACTGGGTTCGATTCCCGGGCAATACATATGAGATTTTCAAAGTGAAATGCCATGTCCTGTGGTTCGGATTCCATTTAAAAAGGAGGTCCCGTGGCTCATAATTACAAGATTCACGGTCACGTAAAATTACAATCTTCTTTTCAGAAACTCAAGAAGATGGCCTGTAACTCTTTTCTATGATCTGATCAACCTCAGTGCTCTCAACGCGCTTTGCATACATGCAGCAAACAAAAGCTATGAATCCGCTTACCGTCGTGACTTTCTTATCAGCCTGTCTCAGGCTATGACGAAACCATTGGCTCATAGCAGGTCGCAGGAAAACGCGTTGCTAAGTAGTCTAACGTTCACAATAAAACATTTTCTAGGCCTTCCGCAAGTTGAAACTCAGTCATCTGCACCAGGGCCCATGCGAAGGAATTATTTCGGTCGATGCCACAATTGCGGTAGAGCGCGTAATAAAAGCACTCGAAAAGTGTGTAATTCGTGCAATAAATTAATTTGTCCGGAGCATTCTAAATCTGTATGTTTGTCCTGCTCATAAAACACTGATTAGATTTTAATAATTCTGTGCACTATTTTTAGCCTACTTTTCACATATTGCAAACATGAGGAAAAAGTAGACATGAGATCGGGCAAATGTGTGCCTGTCTGTCCTTCTGTCTGTTTGGCTGTGGGTGTGTCTCCCCCCCCCCCCCTATCAACTCCTAAACGGCTGCAGCAATCAAAACAAAGTTAGGTAGGAGTAAAGATCTATACCTGAATATCTTATGGCCATATTTGAAAATAATGCCAGTGCTACCAACTGATGAAAAATCGCAATTGAAATTTGAGCTCCATGTTGGATATCTTGGAAGGTATGAATGGGAGCTATTTCAAAATTGGCACACGTATAGATAATAATATTGCAGTTTAATTTCCAGGAGGCCATATACGGCATTGTTGCCAAAATGATTATAAGCCTGCTGATAGGTCCAAATTTTAAATGTATATAACTTCTACACTATCAATTGGATTTCAACCAAATTTCGTATGTGCTATGTGTACATAAACGGATACGACTGAGCGTATTCTTAGGAGCCACCAGGGCTGCCAACTGTTAATAAATGCTCTCAACTTTTTTTTATCCAAATACCCATGTATCAGAAAGTATGCAAGCCGACAGCTTTAAACTATGCACACGTATAGTACCTGACATTCTATATTAATTTGGAGTAACTTATACACGTCAGTGCTACCAACATGATTCTAAACCTGCTGAGAGGTACAACTTTAAATAGATGTAACTTCTATACTATCTTTTGGATTTCAACCAAATTTCGTGTGTGCTATGTGTACCATAACAGATATGACTATGCCGATTCTTAAGAGTAACCAGGGTTGCCGTTAATAAATAATGTCTCTATTTTTGTTACCCTAATATCAATATATCAGAAAGTATGCAAGCCAATAGGTCTAAACTTTGCACACGTATAGTACCTGGCATTCTAGAGTAATTTAGAGTAAATAATATAGGCCTACGCCAGTGCTGCCAACATGATTCTAAGCCTGCTGATAGGTCCAATTTTAAAATGCATGTAACTTCTATACTAACTAATGAATTTTATTCAAAATTGACACAACAATAGATCATATTATTTCAGATTATTTCTGACCAATACATGTATGTTATTGTTGCCTACATGATTTTACGCGCACTGCTAGATCCAATGTTTAACTGCATGTAACGTCCATGTTATCCATTGGACTTCAGCCAAATTCTGTATTCTGTACCTTAAGAGATGGAACTAAGAATATATTCAGTCACCAGGGCTGCCAACTGTAGTTCTCTATTTGGCTACATTATACCAGGTATACAGTATTTCGAACTAATTAGAAAATTTCGATATTACCAACTTAATTTCGTCATTATTCTAGATAGATCCATATAGATTAATCATTGGCATGAATCTTAAATTTTAAGAAAAGTAGGCTCTTTAGTTCGTCACGAAACTTCTTGTTTTTATCTCAACTTATGTAAACCTTGTGATTTTTTCGTAAGAAATGGCTGACTATTTGTTTCAGTATATTTTGATAAGAAAATAATAATATCTTTAGGTTATGTTGATTATAATTAATAAGAATTACATAGTTAATACGACTTATAAACAAATAAACGCAATTGTAAAATTAAATATATTATTTTATGAATATTAAAAATGGCATACCTATGTAGACCATGCGACCACTCGCGTCACTATTAGGTACGCGACCACTGCAGGGTTAATATATAAATGCACTCTGTGAGGGTCCCTAGGATATTTAAGTCGTGCCCTGTGTCAAAGTGATGATAAATTAAAGTATACATAAAAGCACGTACTACGGTATCCCTCGGGAGTTCGCCTATGCGGTGTTAACAATTGCAACGACTTATGTTGCAAGACTGTACTAAGATTGCTCAACCTTTCAGTTGTCTTTCGTATTCTTAGACAACAATCACCGCTACTAGAATGCGCTAGTATGGACACGCTACCAGTAGTATTTGAATTATGACACACTTGTCGTTACATTTCTAGTCTAAATCGTATTTACTAACAATAATCTGCCTGTACAGAGACGCTTCAAAATAGCAAGGTATCATCCTACTCTGATCTAAAATCTGCTTTCATATGTCAATCATAAAACCGTGTTTCTTGCTAGGAAATGTCGGAAAATATTCTGAAGTGTTTATCCTGAATTCCTTTGTGAGTATAAATATAAAGACAGCCATTCTACAGTGTTGCCACATTAACAATTAATATTGTATCTTTAGTCGGTAACATAAAATAAAGACAGCCTTGAAGCGATTCAACAGTGTTGCCACATTAACAATTAATATTGTGTCTTTCAGCCGGTCAACCTAAGAATCATTCCAATTACTGTAAAATGTGAAAAGAAACTGTAATTAATTACAAAGGATTAAGATTTTTACATATTATTGAGGACTATTCAAGAAGAAAACTAAGAGATTTCATGTTTTTTCGTCAAAGGAGCATCATAAGATCCAAATATACAAGACAAATAGCTCTACAAAACACCATCAAACCTGCAGTGACTGCCCTCTCTAAACAAAATACAAGAAAAGCAGTTAGGAAACGTAGTGAGTGTGGTAACTATTAATGAAACATATTACGGCATTAAGTTGAAAAAAGAACTATTCATTTTACTATCGCAAATCTTAGATATGACTATACCATCAACAAATATAGTATTGTTCCCACAAACTAATCTATCTTCGTAGATTATAGATTCTCGCCGCTATGGATTAGCCCTTATGGTGCCGATATATCGGCCGAGGGAGCATCTGATAAAAATGCCACTGGCCGATCTATATATTTTTTTTTATTTCCATACACACAGCGATTTAACTATAGTAACGAAGACAACGCGGAAACCATTCCTTATATCGACAAGTTTAAGTTCCATGAATAACTGAATTTATAATAGGTATTCTTTGAACACGCTGCAGACAACTGACATCCCGTGTGCGTTATCTTCTGAAGTATAAGCTTATTAATATACGTGGTGATAAATATGGCTAGCTCCTTTAGCGAAGGGGACATAAATACGGTTTTAGTGCTAAGTGAAGTGTGTGAATTTTCTATTGATGGCGACGGCTTTGATTTTACTGACGAAAATCCTCCTAATGCCGGAGGACTGTAAACGTATATCATTGTAGAAATTGATCGTACTCAATACCTATTTGATAGAATAACTCTATGCTTGCGATATTTATAAACAATTAAATAAATATTAACTTTTGAACCCGAGCAACGAATAAGGGACTCCACGCCACCTTGGTCTGTTTTGAGATTATGATGGAAATAGGTACCTGGTCGCATGTAGCAGGAAATGACGTGTTAAACGTGCACACAAGTGCCTCCTATGGATATATATTTGCAATTGAAATGCCACGTGCGTGGAAGAAGGATTCTGGTATTCCAAGACGGAGTGCTTCAGGAAGTTGGAGACCTCTCCGTCAGCTAGCAAACGTAACAATATCGGCCGTAGACGTAAAAGGAATATGCAAAAGTGGAAAGATTACAATAGAAAGATATTGAATGATGATGGGGAAGCATATGAAAATCGTCATGGATGTATAATTCCAGAAAAAATACAACCAGAAGAGGTGAGTAGAAAAGGACCTTCGTGTTTTCACCTGGGTGTCTGCATGACTGAATTTGTTATTAATAGGTCTGAATTTTGGAATGAGACATTTGAATACATCCCTGTTAATAATGTAGAGATTAAGTTGTTTTATTTAGGGAGTTGGGGCAACGTTTTTATCAGCCCCGTGTACTTGAGTGTGTGAGCTGTCTTATAATCTGCGTTTTTGTGGTGATTGCCAGGGTGTGTTTGTGTTTGCGGGGCTAGAATATGTGGGAAAGTGAATTTGGCATGTTAGGTAGGCTATCATCCCGATATTTGTTTGATGTAGAAATGGGAACATACACAAGACCACTTTTAGGAGGTACCTGGAGTCTACTCCTCGGTTATCCTCACAATATTAAGTGTACTTTGTTCAAACACTCGTATCAGGATTTAAATACTCAATTGCATCGCGGAGATTTAACTCGAGTCTTCTAAAAAAGGGAAGTTACTACATTCACCCCTAAACCACTCACAGCTACTGTAGAGAATAAGTGGCTCGTAATGTCTTAGCGTGATATATTCCACGATAATCGATGTCCTGTTTGCCATAAGGATGAACCCGCAAAAATTAAACATTTCAGGGGGAAGACACCATAGTACAACCTTGTACCCTAATGTTCTAATTTATATAAATTTAGTGTAATATCCTCAGTTCTGTGAGACCTGCACCTAAGGTTACAGATTCGAACCCCAGCTCTACGATGGAGGATCTTTAATGCTGGTATAAGAATTGGAGCGCAGGGAGGTAGGTAGCAAAGGGGTGCTAAACGTTGCTAGTGCACACGCATCCATCTCCTCCTCATCCTTCAGCGCGCTCTCAATATTGTGGGGGAATAATCGAGAGAATGTTTTAAAATATTCAAAACACATGTACTTTTAGAGATCGAAGACTGTGTTTGCAGGCCACTAACATTCTGTGTGTAGAAGTGTGAATGAGATCCAAGTGTGTATTTGCAGCCCAATAACGTTCTGTGTGTAGAAGTGTGAATGAGACCCAAGTCTGTGTTTGCAGCCCAATAACGTTCTGTGTGTAGGAATGTGAATGAGACCCAAGTCTGTGTTTGCAGCCCACTAACGTTCTGTGTGTAGAAGTGTGGATGAGACCCAAGTCTGTGTTTGCAGCCCACTAACGTTCTGTGTGTAGAAGTGTGAATGAGATCCAAGACTGTGTTTGCAGCCCACTAACGTTCTGTGTGTAGCAGTGTGAATGAGACCCAAGTCTGTGTTTGCAGCCCAGTAATGTTCTGTGTGTAGATGTGTGAACGAGACCCAAGTCTGTGTATGCAGCCCACTAACGTTCTGTGTGTAAAAGTGTGAATAAGACTGAAGACAGTGTTTGCAGCCCAGTAACGTTCTGTGTGTAGAAGTGTGAATGAGATCGAAGTCTGTGTTTGCAGCCCACTAATGTTCTGTGAGTAGACGTGTGAATGAGACCCAAGTCTGTGTTTGCAGCCCAGTAACGTTCTGTGTGTAGAAGTGTGAATGAGACCCAAGTCTGTGTCTGAAGCCCACTAACGTTCTGTGTGTAGAAGTGTGAATGAGACCCAAGTCTGTGTTTGCAGCCCATTAACGTTCTGTGTGAAGTAGTGTGAATGAGACCCAAGTCTGTGTTTGCAGCCCACTAACGTTCTGTGAGTAGAAGTGTGAATAAGACTCAAGACAGTGTTTGCAGCCCAGTAACGTTCTGTGTGTAGAAATGCAAATAAGACTCAAGTCAGTGTTTGCAGCCCAGTAACGTTCTGTGTGTAGAAGTGTGAATAAGACCCAAGTCTGTGTTTGCAGCCCAGTAATGTTCTGTGTGTAGAAGTGAGAATGAGACCCAAGTCTGTGTTTGCAGCTCACTAACGTCCTGTGTGTAGAAGTGTGCATGAGACCCAAGTCTGTGTTTGCAGACCACTAACGTTCTGTGTGTAGAAGTGTGAATGAGACCCAAGTCTGTGTTTGCAGCCCACTAACGTTCTGTGTGTAGAAGTGTAATGAGACCCAAGTCTGTGTTTGCAGCCCACTAACGTTCTGTGTGCAGAAGTGAGAATGAGACCCAAGTCTGTGTTTGCAGCCCAGTAACGTTCTGTGTGTAGAAGTGTTAATGAGACCCAAGTCTGTGTTAACAGCCCACTAACGTACTGAGTGTACAAGTGTGAATAAGACCCAAGTCTGTGTTTGCAGCCCAGTAACGTTCTGTGTGTACAAGTGTAAATAAGACCCAAGTCTGTGTTTGCACCCCAGTAACGTTCTGTGTGTAGAAGTGTGAATGAGATCGAAGTCTGTGTTTGCAGCCCACTAACGTTCTGTGTGTAGAACTGTGAATGAGACCCAAGTCTGTGTTTGCATCCCACTAACGTTCTGTTTGTACAAGTGTGACTAAGACCCATGTATGTGTTTGCAGCCCAGTAACGTTCTGTGTGTAGAAATGAGAATGAGACCCAAGTCTGTGTTTGCAGCCCGCTAACGTCATGTGTGTAGAAGTGTGCATGAGACCCAAGTCTGTGTCTGAAGCCCACTTACGTTCTGTGTGTAGAAGTGTGAATGAGACCCAGGTCTGTGTTTTCAGCCCACTAACGTTCTGTGTGTAGAAGTGTAATGAGTCCCAAGTCTGTGTTTGCAGCCCAGTAACGTTCTGTGTGTACAAGTGTGAATGAGACCCAAGTCTGTGTTTTCACCCCAGTAACGTTCTGTGTGTAGAAGTGTGAATGAGATCGAAGTCTGTGTTTGCAGGCCACTAACGTTCTGTGTGTAGAACTGTGAATGAGAACCAAGTCTATGTTTGCAGCCCACTAACGTTCTGTGTGTAGAAATGTGGATGAGACACAAGTCTGTGATTGCAGCCCAGTAACGTTCTGAGTGTAGAAGTGTGAATGAGACACAAGTCTGTGTTTGCAGCCCATTAACGTTCAGAGTGTAGAAGTGTGAGTGAGACCCATGTCTGTGTTTGCAGCCCACAAACGTTCTGGGTGTAGAAGATTGAATGAGACCCAAGTCTGTGTTTGCAGCCCACTAACGTTCTGTGTGTAGAAGTGTGAATGAGACCCAAGCCTGTGTTTGCAGCCCACTAACGTTCCGTGTGTAGAAGTGTGAATGAGACCCTAATCAGTGTTTGCAGCCCTCTAACGTTCTGTGTGTAGAAGTGCGAATGAGACCCAAGTCTGTGTTTGCAGCCCAGTAACGTTCTGTGCGTAGAAGTGCGAATGAGACCCAAGTCTGTGTTTACAGCCCACTAACGTTCTGTGTGTAGAAATGTGGATGAGACACAAGTCTGTGTTTGCATCCCACTAACGTTCTGGGTGTAGAAGTGTGAATGAGACCCTAGTCTGTGTTTGCAGCCCACTAACGTTCAGAATGTAGAAGTGTGAATGAGACCCAGGTCTGTGTTCGCAGCCCACTAACGTTCTGTGTGTTTAAAGTGTGAATGAGACCCAAGTCTGTGTTTGCATCCCACTAACGTTCTGGGTGTGAATGAGACCCAAGTCTGTGTTTGCAGCCCACTAACGTTCTGTGTGTAGAAGTGTGAATGAGACCCAAGTCATTGTTTGCAGCCCACTTACGTTCTGTGTGTAGAAGTGTGAATGAGACCCAAGTCTGTGTTTGCAGCCCACTAACGTTCTGTGTGTAGAAGTGTGAATGAGACCCAAGTCTGTGTTTGCAGCCCATTAACGTTCTGTGTGAAGTAGTGTGAATGAGACCCAAGTCTGTGTTTGCATCGCACTAACGTTCTGTGAGTAGAAGTGTGAATAAGACTCAAGACAGTGTTTGTAGCCCAGTAACGTTCTGTGTGTAGAAATGCTAGTAAGACTCAAGTCAGTGTTTGCAGCCCAGTAACGTTCTGTGTGTAGAAGTGTGAATGAGACCCAAGTCTGTGTTTGCAGCCCAGTAACGTTTTGTGTGTACAAGTGTGAATAAGACCCAAGTCTGTGTTTGCAGCCCAGTAACGTTCTGTGTGTAGAAGTGTGAATGAGACCCAAGTCTGTGTTTGCAGCTCACTAATGTCCTGTGTGTAGAAGTGTGCATGAGACCCAAGTCTGTGTTTGCAGACCACTAACGTTCTGTGTGTAGAAGTGTGAATGAGACCCAAATCTGTGTTTGCAGCCCACTAACGTTCTGTGTGTAGAAGTGTAATGAGACCCAAGTCTGTGTTTGCAGCCCACTAACGTTCTGTGTGTAGAAGTGAGAATGAGACCCAAGTCTGTGTTTGCAGCCCAGTAACGTTCTGTGTGTAGAAGTGTTAATGAGACCCAAGTCTGTGTTTGCAGCCCAGTAACGTTTTGTGTGTACAAGTGTGAATAAGACCCAAGTCTGTGTTTGCACCCCAGTAACGTTCTGTGTGTAGAAGTGTGAATGAGATCGAAGTCTGTGTTTGCAGCCCACTAACGTTCTGTGTGTAGAACTGTGAATGAGACCCAAGTCTGTGTTTGCAGCCCACTAACGTCCTGTGTGTAGAAGTGTGCATGAGACCCAAGTCTGTGTTTGCAGCCCACTAACGTTCTGTGTGAAGTAGTGTGAATGAGACCCAAGTCTGTGTTTGCAGCCCACTAACGTTCTGTGTGTACAAGTGTGACTAAGACCCATGTATGTGTTTGCGGCCCAGTAACGTTCTGTGTGTAGAAATGAGAATGAGACCCAAGTCTGTGTTTGCAGCCCACTAACGTCCTGTGTGTAGAAGTGTGCATGAGACCCAAGTCTGTGTCTGAAGCCCACTTACGTTCTGTGAGTAGAAGTGTGAATGAGACCCAGGTCTGTGTTTTCAGCCCACTAACGTTCTGTGTGTAGAAGTGTAATGAGTCCCAAGTCTGTGTTTGCAGCCCAGTAACGTTCTGTGTGTACAAGTGTGAATGAGACCCAAGTCTGTGTTTTCACCCCAGTAACGTTCTGTGTGTAGAAGTGTGAATGAGATCGAAGTCTGTGTTTGCAGCCCACTAACGTTCTGTGTGTAGAACTGTCAATGAGAACCAAGTCTATGTTTGCAGCCCACTAACGTTCTGTGAGTAGAAATGTGGATGAGACACAAGTCTGTGATTGCAGCCCAGTAACGTTCTGAGTGTAGAAGTGTGAATGAGACACAAGTCTGTGTTTGCAGCCCATTAACGTTCAGAGTGTAGAAGTGTGAATGAGACCCATGTCTGTGTTTGCAGCCCACTAACGTTCTGGGTGTAGATGATTGAATGAGACCCAAGTCTGTGTTTGCAGCCCACTAACGTTCTGTGTGTAGAAGTGTGAATGAGACCCAAGCCTGTGTTTGCAGCCCACTAACGTTCTGTGTGTAGAAGTGTGAATGAGACCCTAATCAGTGTTTGCAGCCCACTAAAGTTCTGTGTGTAGAAGTGCGAATGAGACCCAAGTCTGTGTTTGCAGCCCACTAACGTTCTGTGTGTAGAAATGTGGATGAGACACAAGTCTGTGTTTGCATCCCACTAACGTTCTGGGTGTAGAAGTGTGAATGAGACCCAAGTCTGTGTTTGCAGCCCACTAACGTTCAGAATGTAGAAGTGTGAATGAGACCCAAGTCTGTGGTTGCAGCCCACTAACGTTCTGTGTGTTTAAAGTGTGAATGAGACCCAAGTCAGTGTTTGCATCCCACTAACGTTCTGGGTGTGAATGAGACCCAAGTCTGTGTTTGCAGCCCACTAACGTTCTGTGTGTAGAAGTGTGAATGAGACCCAAGTGTGTATTTGCAGCACAGTAACGTTCTGTGTGTAGAAGTGGGAATGAGACCCAAGTCTGTGTTTGCAGCCCATTAACGTTATGTGTGTAGAAGTGTGAATGAGACCCATGTCTGTGTTTGCAGCCTATTAACGTTCTGTGTGAAGTAGTGTGAATGAGACCCATGTCTGTGTTTGCAGCCCACTAACGTTCTGTGTGTAGAAGTGTGAATAAGACTCAAGACAGTGTTTGCAACCCAGTAACGTTCTGTATGTAGAAGTGTGAATGAGACCCAAGTCTGTGTTTGCAGCCCCATAACGTTCTGTGTGTAGATGTGTCAATGAGACCCATGTCTGTGTTTGCAGCCCACTAACGTTCTGTGTGTAGAATTGTGAATGAGACCCAAGTCTGTGTTTGCAGCCCACTAACGTTCTGTGTGTAGAAGTGTGAATGAGACCCAAATCAGTGTTTGCAGCCCACTATCGTTTTGTGTGTAGAAGTGTGAATGAGACCCAAGTCTGTGCTTGCAGCCCACTAACGTTCTGTGTGTAGAAGTGTGAATGAGACCCTAGTCAGTGTTTGCAGCCCACTAACGTTCTGTATGTAGAAGTGTGAATGAGACCCAAGTCTGTGTTAGCAGCCCACTAACGTTCTGTGTGTAGTCGTGTGAATGAGACCCAAGTCTGTGTTTGCAGCCCACTAACGTTCTGTTTGTAGAAGTGTGAATGAGACCCAAGTGTGTGTTTGCAGCCCACTAACGTTCTGTGTGTAGAAGTGTGAATGAGACCCAAGTCTGTGTGTGCAGCCCACTAACGTTCTGTGTGTAGAATTGCGAATGAGACCCAAGTCCGTGTTTGCAGCCCACTAAAGTTCTGTATGTAGAAGTGTGAATGAGGCCCAAGTCTGTTTTTGCAGCCCACTAGCGTTCTGTGTGTGGTAGTGTGAATGAGACCCAAGTGTTTGTTTGCAGCCCACTAACGTTCTGTGTTTAGAAGTGTGAATGAGACCCAGGTCTATGATTGCAGGCCACTAACGTTCTGTGTGTTGAAGTGCGAATGAGACCCAAGTCTGTGTTTGCAGCCCACTAACGTTGTGTGTGTAGAAGTGTGAATGAGACCCAAGTCTGTGTTTGCAGCCCACTAACGTTCTGTGTGTAGTCGTGTGAATGAGACCCAAGTCACTGTTTACAGCCCAGTAACATTCTGTGTGTAGAAGTGTGAATGAGACCCAAGTGTGTGTTTGCCGCCCACTAAAGCTCTGTGTGTAGAAGTGTGAATGAGACCAAAGTCTGTGTTTGCAGCCCACTAACGTTCTGTATGTAGAAGTGTGAATGAGACCCAAGTTTTAAGCCCACTAACGTTCTGTGTGTAGAAGTGTGAATGAGTCCCAAGTCTGTGTTTGCAGCCCACTAACGTTCTGTATGTAGAAGTGTGAATGAGACCCAAGTCTGTGTTTGCAGCCCACTAGCGTTCTGTGTGTAGTAGTGTGAATGAGACCCAAGTCTTTGTTTGCAGCCCACTAACGTTCTGTGTGTAGAAGTGTGAATGAGACCAAAGTCTGTGTTTGCAGCCCACTAACGTTCTGTGTGTAGAAGTGTGAATGAGACCCTCTGCAAGATGTATCTTTTCACATCATTCGGTGTTGTCATAGGTTTCATTATCGCCACGCTTATAAGGAAGACTTCATTTGAATGTGGTAACCCATTGAAATCCCACCTAGCTCATTATCTGATGCCCAAATGACTCACTCTTTCCAAATTATCTTTGTCAATCTTCACTCTTCCTAAATCGTGTCAGTAATATGATTGTGATTCTTCCCACCCAGTAGACAAAAACCACTCTAGGATTGTTACAATAGGTCTGGAAAAGAAAGAGAACTACATTTTAGTTGTTCCCCAAGACTAACTTGAGCGTCCCCTCCGCACCCCTCGGTAGCATGCTGAACTTCTATGCCCAAGATCGTGGTTTCAAACCCGGCCGAAGTCGTCGGATTTTTAAGAGCGTTAAATTTCCCTCATTACGCCCTCATTTGGAGGGGAATTAATGTCGGCGGTCTCATGCCATAAATTTATGGCATGTAAAAACCTTCCACTAACTACAATTGTGTGAATTCAAATTTGTAGGTTAGTTTTGATTAACGCTCAGTAGTTCCAACGTTCGTAACCAGGTGCCAGTTGCAGTGGCATCTAATTGCAAATTTTGCGGCTAGGTGTCGTTGACGGTAGCATTTGGTAGCAGAAAGTGGGAACTACCTGAAATTGATCGTCTGCAGTCCTTACTTAAATTAAAACAGATCACACACACTAATAGAGCCATCAGAATTAACACCGGTTGTCAGACAGTTTCCACACACACCCAAAGTACACGGGGCAACATGATCGCGTTGTTGCAGCACCTAAACTCAGCATTCATCCAAGCAGTGTTTTGTCCGCCTCGTTCCGTAGTGGAAAGCATTCTTGGCTGTCACCCTGGAGGTCAGAGTTCGATTCCCGGCCCTGTCATGAAATTTAATTCAGGTCAGAAGGCTGATACGGAGTACACTCAATATCTTGAGGCAGAATTGAGAAGAGACGAGTTCAATTCCCATCCCAGTCATCCTGGACGTGGTTTTCCGTGACTTCCCACTACTACTCCAGGAAAATGCTAGGATGGTACCTAACTTAAGGCCACGGCCGCTTCCTACCCAATTCGTACCTCAGTAACAGATACACATACTAGTACTAACATCACAGTGACACACACCCAAATACACGTGGCTACATGACCGCAATGTCGCAAAGCCTTTAAAAGAATCAACAACAACTACAACAACAAAGATCAGTGTGTGTATTAATATAGCTATTACCATCCGTTCAGTTGAATAAGGACTCCAGTCACAAGAAATGCATGTGGTTAACGAGTGGGCTCCGAGACAACAAAACCCGTTACGGGGGTCCTTCTTCCCATTTTATAGACAAAAATATGCCTAGATCTAGGTTCAGTTGTCATTGAAGCATCACACAAGTAAACTATAATGTTTATATGATATTCGGGATCACTCGTATAAAATTTCGACGAAATTCACTTAATAGCGCGCTTTCAAACAACAAGAACGTACTTTACACAAAACTACAAAAATGGTGCGGAGTCCCTTCACAAAAGATACTATTTAGATTGTGTAGGCTGTCATATTTATACTAAGAACTCCAATTATTTTCTTTCTCACAGGATTATTTTTACAGATTTTATTAATACCCACTTGAAGGAAATTGTAATTATTTAGCTTCAAGTTTCTGAATTGTTTGTTTACCTGCTAGAGGAAAAACAAAACACTATCTTAAAATATAGGTGGGAGATAATTTGTAACACTTGTAATATCACTAAGCTTGGATTGGTAATTTTAGCATTGGCATCAAAAGGGATTAGATGACTTTCATCAAATCTGCTACACAGGTATGGGTAAAGGTGTTTCTTCAAATGTCCCAACAAATTTGGTTTGGCATATTCTACAGTGTCTTCTGACTACTATGGGTTAACTTGTGTTTCTTCAAATTGCCAATCTGACTAAATTTGGCTTCGCATGTGCTACACGAGAAGGGTTTCTCCCCAGTATGGATTCGCATATGTCTCTTCAAATCATGCTTGATGGCAAATTTGGCTCCACATGTGCTACACATGAAGGGCTTCTCCCCAGAATGGGTTAGTTTGTCTCTCTTCAAACTGCCAATCAGACCAAATTTGGCTTCGCATATGCTACACGAGAAGGGCTTCTTTCCAGTATGGGTTTACATGTGTTTTTTCAAACTTCCATTCTCACTAAATTTGGCTTCGCATGTGCTACAGGAGAAGGGTTTCTCCCCAGTATGGGTTAACATGTGTGTCTTCAAATTACATTTCTCTCTAAATTTTACTTTGCAAATACTGCAGGAGAAGGGCTACTCCCCAGTATGGGATAACATGTGTCTTTTTAAAATACCATTGTCAGTAAATTTGGATTCGCATGTGCTACACGAGAAGGGTTTCTCCCCAGTATGGATTAGCATATGTCTGTTCCAATGACCTTTCTGACTAAATTTGGCTTCGCATGTGCTACACGAGAAGGGCTTCTTGCCGGTATGGGTTAGCATGTGACTCTTCAAACTACTTTTCAGACTAAATTTAGCTTCGCAAGTGCTACACGAGTATCGCTTCTGCCCAGTGTGGGTTAACAGCTTGGTCGACAAATTTTCTTGATTTGTAATAATTCTTTCTGATACAGTGCTGGTAATCTGTCCTCTGGTATTACATAATGGGTATATCTTCCTTACAGCAGGATCCGAAGTATCAGGACATCCCAGCCTGAAACCGTTGGTATTAATACAATCCAGTGCACTCTTAAATATGTTGAATTATCTGAGAATGGTGAATAATACTTCCAAATACAGAGATCTAACTTATAAAATGATAATTGGACCAACATTCATTAAATCACTAGCAGGAATACTGTCCTTATCTAATACCTGGGACTGATCTCAGTTTTAATATTCAATGCTATGTCTTTCATACAGTCTGAATATTTTCAAATACTTATATACTAAGCAAACAAAATGGTGCGTCACATCGGAATATTTGGAGTCATAGGTTTCCTTGATAAATGTGAAATCCGTATCTAGTTCAAAAGTTCTGATTATACATGGAAATGGCAAATTACTTCCTGACACATTCTGTTTGCCAAAAGTCAACTTTGTCCTTGATCAGTTATATAATTGAAATTATTGAATGGTTACGGAAATTGTGTGCTAATTCATACTAGCAGTGCAAGTGTTCAACTTATTTTACACCACATTGTGGCGCTTGAACAACATGGAAGTTTGGGGATATGACTATTTAATATAATCTGGATAACTGAAATCCATCTGACTTAGGAAGTGCGTGCTTGTAGAGGTGACAGAATAATCCATATTATATTCCCTACAGAATAGCCATGCTGGCATTTGGATTAAGGTGGGAATTTTGGATATGCAAATCATGTGATTTCGAAACCATATGGGCTTTTATGCTTCACTCTTGAATACATCGCGGATGAATGGTTATTTAGGGCTACATAAATTATGTGGAGTTGAGTGAATAGCTTAAGGTCCAAGAAAATATCAGATACTATATATAACGGTGGCTTGTTATAATATACAGAAAGTGGTAACTCGGTAACATTAATCACTCCATATAGCGAACATTTATCCAACTCTTGGCTCACCACAATGTGACTCCCGTCTGACCACGTACTGTAGCTGGGAACAAAAAATAAGCAATTTTCTCCCCAACGATTCAATATCTCAACCTCCTATTTAGACGTCAACAAATACACACTTTGTACACTGTTCGATGTTACACTCTATGTTTCCAAATATCTGACATAAGTATCTCAGAGGTTTGTAAAACCTGGCACAATATCCCAAAAGTAATGAAATAGAGTGAGAGATTTCACTTCTTGCACAGATTGATGCATTTGCTTAAATAAATCCGTAAACGCGCGTGCAAAAGTGGCTGAGCTTTCGCACGGGCGGCGTATTTGTTGAGTGACGTCACTCAATCTTGAGATTACCATTCTATCTCCGCAGAACCTACACACCCTACATCCGAAGGAATTCGTTCAAAATAAACTATTATTGGTTATCCCCTAGAGTTCTTGTCCTCGACCCGTCCTTCCATAACAACTGTAAGTTTTCATAACCACTCGTCAGACTCATTTACCCTCCCCCACTCGTCCTAATACCCTTCATTAAGTTCTATATATAATCTTTTAATCACCACTATTTTCCTACAACGCCACAATCAAATATTTCTATTCCTATATATTCTGTAGCAAAAACAATCCAAGTATCGCATCCATATAGCGCCAAGCTCCAGGCAATGGCTTCAAAAATGACTTTTTAATACCTAGATCTATATTTAATTTAAACATATGTCAACCCAAGCTTTATATCGTATTTGCTTTGTCCATTCTGCGCCCAAGTTGGATTCACCAACGTCTTTTAGTGTTTTAACAGCCAATCGATTTCAATATTTTTATTTCAAATCTTCCTGCTGCATTCCGTTTATTCTGTTTCAAATACAATGATTTTATTATGAAAACTCTCCTCAACACCTCGTACACACCGTTTAGAAACATGATAAAATTTTCTGGTGAGAGGTCAAGATAACATTGTCGTTAGTAAGTCACCGAGTCGAAATTACTTAATCTTCGTCCTCTAGTCTCCTTCAAATTTATTTGGCATTTCCTTCGTTACTTGCCGTATGTATAGATTGAAAACTACGATTGATAAAATGCAGTCTTCCCTATTATCGTTCCATATTCCAGTTTCTCTCTCATGTCTATCGAATCTAATAAATACCAGCTGGTTGTAGACACACTCGGAATCCTGAATTGTATTCCGAAACTTTTCAAAGCGGCAAACAACTCCCAGGTTCATTACAAGTATTCTGTGGTCGCTATCTAAGGCCTCTGATGGTATTACCTTTATATCTGACACTTCTCTTCATTTCCCAGTCGTACAGCATGTAATCTACCAAAGATTTCTTTGTTAAATCACTGCTGTACCACGTTACCTTGTGGCTTTCTTTCTTCCGGAACCAGGAGTTGCCTACCACTAAACCGTTTCTCTTGCAAAAATCCAGCAACTTTCTCCCTTCTTCATTCCTGCTACCCCATCCTTCTGCTCCCAATACATTTTCATATCCTTGCCTTTCACTTCCTACATGTGCATTCAAATCTCCCAAGACAATGATGCTCTGCCCATTCAACTGCTGTTGTAGCTCCTCCTCAAAGTCTTCCTTCTCTTGAGCTGTACATCCAACTTGAGGGGCATATACCTGGGCTATCTCCAGGCTTCTTCCCTTTACAGTTACTCTGATCTTCATGATCCTGTCACTTATTCCCTTTACCTCTTCCTTCATTCCATCTCTCACAACTACTCCTACTCCTACTCCGCTGCTCCTTCCTTCACTGTTCCCACTCAAGTACAACCAGTACCCTTTCCTCAGTTCTCTGCGACCTTCTCCTTTCCATCTTGTTTCTGCCAAGCCCAGTACATCCAGTTTTCTTCTCTCCATCACATCTACAATCTCCTCCACTTTTCCTGTCAGTGTCTGTATGTTTAATGACCCAACTCGTAGTCCATTAGCATATCCGGGTCGTCGTCGTTTGCATCCGTCCTTTCCGAGGCCTGTTCCTGGTTTGAAAGCAAATATGATATCCACTACTGGCTTGCTAGGCCTATCGTAGCTTCACCAGAGCCCCGTCAGCCGCCACTTTTCAGGGTTCCCATAGAGCCTTCACAGCTACCGTAGCGGTCCCGGGGTACACAAAGTCCCCACTGTATTTCAACCCTACAGGCAATCCCCTACTTCATGCCGTTGGCCGTCTCCCACCACGTGGAGGAGGGGTTGGACTTATTACTGACAATATAAATACTATTGTCAGTAATATCTGGTCCATCATACAAATCTTCAAGGTATTCCTTCCATCGCTCACATACCTTTTCATTTTCTAACAATAGCTGAGTTGCTACGATGCATAGGGGCTGAAGATCTGGGCAGTTTATTTTGCTTATTATTACTTTGGATCTTTGACAGGTATGTGAAGGGTTATCGAACAGTATGCCATTGTCTCTATATTGAAGAAAGCAGGAGCTGACAGATTGGAAGTTTCTCCGACAATGAGTGTGAAGACTAACGCTTCAAATTTTTTATTAGAAGGATAAACAAATGCTGATGATGAAGAAATTGAAGAAATTTATGATCAAATAGAAGAATTGTTTGACATAATAAAGGAAAATTCAAACATTTCTGGCGTAGTTGGAAGTATGCTGAGCGTCTATGCCCAAGATCGCGAGTTCAAACCCGTCGGAAATTTTAAGAGCGTTAAAATCCTTCAATATGCCTTCCTTCGGAGGGGAAGTAAACCCGGCGGTCCCATGTCATAGATTTATGGCATGTTACAGAATCTTACACTAATTACACCTGTGTGAAGCATAATTATAGGTTAAGCACTTGACAAATGCACTTAGGTTCCAACGTTCGTCACCAGGAGCCGACTGCGGTGGCATCTGGTAACCTAGATCTGACCTAGTGGTCGTTAACAGTGGCGTTTGGCGGCAAAAGTATTAACTACTTGAAAGAAATGAATGTCTGCAGTCCTTACTTGAATTGAAAACAGACTAAACTCACAAATACAACCATCACAATTAACACCGGTTGTCAGCCAGATTTTACAGACACCCTAAGTAAGCGGAGCTACATGACCACGTTGTCGCAGCCCCTAAACTAAGGAACCATCCGGGCTAACTATCTTCTCTCAAATACTTCCAGACAGAGAGATTTCCGAACAATAATTCGTGGGCAAGTGAAGAGTTAAGTTAATACCAATAATGTATCTACTTTGACGAGACAAGCAGTAAAATGCGAGATATATCTGACGTTGCAAACAAAACTTATTCGTATCCAAAACATTCAGTTTTGCATACACGAAAGTTAAATAACATATTTCCTCATATGTTGTACACTTACTCATTTGGATGATTTCCACTTGCTGCACTTTCCCCATCCTGGATTTCTTCTTTCATGTCCTAGGAATAAAGTGAATTGATTAATTATTTTATTTATTTGGCATCACTAATACTTTTACACAAACAGCAAACTATGTAATTGTAAATCACAGCAGAGTTGAAGTGAAGTGGTTATGTCTTCCCAAATTTCTTAAACTTATAATACACAATCTCCTCAAGATAACAAGTAAATCTCAGTGCGACACAAAATGCTGACTCACTGCCTAAATGGAAGTAATCACTTTAAGGATTGAGGGCAAATGAATGTAGTTTTACTTTTTTAACTGGAAGGCTTTAGGAGGCGTTAGGATCTAACACATCCACCTATCATTAAGTAAAAAGCGACTATATCCTCAATATTTGTAACATCCAATCTTTCGAGAATGAAGGTCAGACATCTTACATTTACAATATCATACAACACATTTCTCACAAAACACTGCAATTAAAGCAAAATAAAAAAGAATTTAGTGTATGTACATAAATTGTATGCCTCTAGAGGGAATTTATTGTGGAGTATGTTGCTGCTACACAATGCTAGTAATAAGTCTACTGGTGAACGGTAGCACATAGTTTGCAAGGTAGGTACAAGCCGGGGAAGAATGGAGTAACTTATTAATATTTAGTCACACGTCATTTAGAATGCTTTCAATAAGGGATTCCAGGCATCGTTGGTATTAATTGACATACAGAAATTTATGAATGCAAGTTTGAAACTTATATATTGTATCCACCCTTTATAGTTACTGTCTTAGAACAGAAAAAAAGCTGAGCTAATTTCAACCATTACAGCGCTTAAATGTGCCAGGCCATGTGATTACTGTCAGAAGATGACTGGGCAAGATACCTACCAACAAAAATCCTTGAAATGGTTGTTCATGGTTCCCCATTTTCATCTCCAGGTCAACGTTAGGACGGGAACACGTAACAGACCAAGGTTGCTTTCTACCGACTCCTATTCATATTTCAATAATACCAATCCCCATTAACAACTCTTATAGGCTGAACAAAAGGGCGAACGGCTGTAAAAACCACAGCCACACATAAGTTCAAAATTCATTTCACCTCCTCCGTAACACCGCAGAAATAGGGATATTAAGAGATAGAAGAGAAACAACTACAAGAAATGTGGTAAGAAGGAGGGTTTCTTCAGAACGTACCATAAGTTAAAATAAGTGGACATAAGAATTAACAATTACTTTCTTTGTATGATTCTAGCTGATTCTCTTACTTTTATCTCATATCTTCAATTATTTTATAAATATGCACTTAAGACCAAGTGCATGTTTAGCAATGCTCAGGATTGGGATGGAGGTAATCACGGTCATAAGTTAAAACAATCCCAGCATCTGCCTGAAAGGCAACTGCTTAGCCCCCATGAGTGGATCTCTGAGGGGAATACAGAAATCCTAATGCAATTGGTTTATTCTGACCTTAAGTCCACAGTGGGTACCGAATACATAGATATATTAGCTTCACATAATATAATTAAGGTGTATCACCCATTAGCTCAGTGATCAGAACAACATTGTACATTGTCGGTGGTCCCAGGTTAAGTCCCAGGTGGATTATATATCTCAGTTCTTCATCCTTATATCAAAACGGCTCGTACACTCTGTACTATACATAAGCTAACAGATAAGCACTTCAGCTTGCCGTCAATACAGTAGTGAAAATAAAACTCCAAATCCCAAAATGCTAATAGGTGATAAGGAGATGTCTTGTCTTGTAAGGACGCATGGAGGTGCTGAACTTTTCCAGATCTGAAGATGTATTTCTCATCCGATACGTGGAAAGATGTCTGGAATAGGACAGTCTGCAATCTTAATATCCCTAACACGGTCCATATGACTTGTTTCACAAATATGTTTCCCTTTGCATAGGTAGAATTATGTGTTACACGTGACTTGTAAATTTGCACTGAAGAAATCAAGGAATAAATAACATACTGAAGTTAATTCAACTTCGCAATCATAGAGTTTTCTTATGCCAACGGTTACATGACAAAGACAGAAGAGATTGTAAAGTTCAAATCAGAATTCATTTGTGTTCCTACACATATGCCAAGTGTTGGCCTAGCAGATTGCCTCTAGCATTGAGTGTGTGTGTGGAGACTTAGTGGCGTTGGTGCAGTAACTCACTGTTAATATATAACGTTAATATCTGTCATAATAATCAAGCAAAGTTGATAAATGTTGTGTAAAGAAATATTGCATAGTGTGTTGTGCGTTTTACTGTATTGAGTTCCTAAAGCAATATTGATCTCAAGAATACTCAAGGTAGGGAGAAATTTAATGAACATATAATACTTGACATCTTATCAGGATTGTTAGGCACTATATTAAAAGTATGGAATATGAATATAAATATTTTTTTACAAACACCAGGCCTCGGTCTAATAAGTTTCCTTCTTCTTCAACAGTCCGTAACAACATAAATATCATAATCACACGTAATTCATTTCAGGATATTCTTCAAGAGTTATGCAGGTATCCTGACCTTCTGGATGGTTAATTCCCCTAATTCTTTCATAATGGAAGGTAATAACTAGCTGTGACTGTTTAGTAACGTCTGTAGGTTCACAATGGAAGGTAATAACTAGCTGTGACTGTTTAGTAACGTCTGTAGTTTCACAATGGAAGGTAACAACTGGCTGTGACTGTTTAGTAATGTCTGTAATTTCATAATGGAAGGTACCAACTAGCTGTGACTGTTTAGTAACGTCTGTAGTTTCAGAATGGAAGGTAACAACTAGCTGTGACTGTTTAGTAACGTCTGTAGTTTCATAATGGAAGGTAACAACTAGCTGTGACGGTTTAGTAACGTCTGTAGATTCATAATGAAAGATAACAACTAGCTGTGACAGTTTTGTAACGTCTGTAGTTTCATAATGTAAGGTACCAACTAGCTGTGACTGTTTAGTAACGTCTGTAGTTTCATAATGGAAGGTAACAACTAGCTGTGACGGTTTAGTAACGTCTGTAGATTCATAATGAAAGGTAACAACTAGCTGTGACAGTTTTGTAACGTCTGTAGTTTCATAATGTAAGGTAACAACTAGCTGTGACTGTTTAGTAACGTCTGTAGTTTCATAATGGAAGGTAATAACTAGCTGTGACTGTTTAGTAACGTCTGTAGTTTCATAATGGAAGGTAACAACTAGCTGTGACTGATTAGTAACGTCTGTAGTTTCATAATGGAAGGTACCAACTAGCTGTGACAGTTTAGTTACGTCTGTAGTTTCATAATGGAAGGTAACAACTGGCTTTGACTGTTTAGTAACGTCTGTAGTTTCACAATGGAAGGTAACAACTAGCTGCGACTGTTTAGTAACGTCTGTAGTTTCATAATGGAAGGTAACAACTGGCTGTGACTGTTTAGTAATGTCTGTAGTTTCATAATGGAAGGTAACAACTAGCTGTGACTGTTTAGTAACGTCTGTAGTTTCATAATGGAAGGTAACAACTAGCTGTGACTGTTTAGTAATGTCTGTAGTTTCATAATGGAAGGTAACAACTGGCTGTGACTGTTTAGTAATGTCTAGTTTCATAATGGAAGGTAACAACTAGCTGTGAATGTTTAGTAACGTCTGTAGTTTCATCTATACTGATGTTGGGTGTTGCTTTTAAGAGCGGAACAGGGAGGTCATCTCCTCCATCTCCCATGATGGCCACAAACCAATCTCTCTTGTTATTGCTGTGGTTTTTGCTTCATATTTACAGATTCCCAAGATGTTTTATGCATGCCTTAATTTTACATCCACAAACTTTAACGTTAATGTTGTAAACAAACCAATTGAAGTGTCTGTTATACTCACTATTGTTTCATTCACCAGCCTGTTGGGATTTGGCTAAAACAGGTGTCTGCCCATCTTATTGGTGTATTGCCTCTTGACCTACTAATGTCCTAGCTGAGAACAGCCCACCAAATTCAATTTAACAGAGCCCTTTTGTAATAGCTCCATACTAACACACAATTGATATTTCACTACAACAAATTCACACGTTACATGCTTCTAGAGAGTAACGTTCTTCACACGTTACCTGCTTCTAGAGAGTAACGTTCTTCACACGTTACATGTTCAGAAATCCTGAATGGATAGTAGAATAAAGTAAATAGATATCAGAAGAGCTTCCTAACAGTTGTTGGAATAGTCAAAAAAACCTCGAAGATAGTCCACTCAATCAAGATCAAACGTTTGATGAGAGGTGGCTCTATCAAGATGCACAATATGGCATTAGACACCTTCTTTCATACTTATTATATTACACGCAAGTTATATATTTTCATGTATCTCAGCTCATGCGCAATACGAAGAGGCCCTACAAGCAATGCAGCACATCACTGACCCCAGGATATAGGCAAAAAGATTGATGTTTCCGCCTTTGCATCAGATTACCAGCAGTGCATGAGGATAAGGAAGCAATCTACCGATAACAGGGTCAGTACCATAACACAGGGCTCTGTGGCCATTTCACTCACATCAGTTGCAAATACAAAACAAACATCAAGGAATACTTGTTTTTAAATCTTCTAGTTTTAGGTTTTACCATTAATCTAGCGACCATGAGCCACGGGACCTCCATTTTTAAGAGGAATCACAACCACAAGTCGTGATACTTCACGCCGAAGGAACAAACAAGAAACATGAATAGAAACCTAGTCATTTGTGATAGACTGTTCCCTTGTTCCATTTGTGAAGTTATTGGTATTGTTCAGTGTAATTGGTTCACTGCATGGCATACCATGACCAGTTAAAGGACAGAAAATGGCCTGGATCATCTGAGAAAGGCTGTCTTCCTAAGAATTTCAACATTATTTCCTAGTAGCCTCGAGATTGCATTCATATGTTGGTACTCCATTTTCGTATAGAAGTTATGCAGAAATGTATCACCGTATTCTGTCGAGGTAGTCCGAAGTTTTAGAAACTATATCTTTGTCGCGGAATTTGAAGCGAGATTAGAGTATATAGAGAATCTCTTAAATATTATGATCATCTACAAAATGTCAATACAAAATTGGAGAAGCAAATCATGCAAGGAATTTGATGATTTGCAACAACCTAACACCAGATATTAAAAATCCAAAGAAGACCCCAGAAATTACTACAATTACAGTCAGGTTTCGAAATTAATTCCGAAATCTTTGATCAGTGCAAATGATCCCCTCACAAGCCTTTGCAAATATCAGCCACACTTGCTGGAGGAACATCAGATATCATTAAGCATATAACATGACTTAACAACCCTCAAGATAATTAGGCACTTACAACTCTCGCATCTCCGCCTCTCGATGAAGATGGTGTTTCCTGCTTGACTAATGGGACTATCTCTGCAGTCACTTTCTCATGGATAGTAACTTCCTTGAAGTCTGCAGTACCTTCCATGATATGTGCTCCCTACAGAGAAACACCAATTTGTTAATAATGTACCTCACGAGGCATAAGAAATATATTTTGTACACACGTAACCACGATAGACATTCATCTAGTACTATATGTCTCGGATTAGTTCTCAACTCAATGAATAATTTTAAGAATTTGATAAGGTTAGAATAGCAACCCTGAAGCTGAAATTTCGCTGCGTTAAGTGCTCATTAGCTGACTTTAAGTGCTCATTTGCTGACGTTAACATCATTTATATTTTTCTGAATTATACCTTCAAGGTTTTGAATGTTTTACAATACAAAAGTACAATAGAATACCTTACCTATTACTTACGATGAATAAGTAGCTATCAGAACACAAAATACTTTATTTCTCAGAATCCAATACTTTCATGTAGCTACAGTGTTATAAATTCACCAATAAATTGATACATTTGTCGATCACTTTAAGAAAAATCAAATAGGTGTTTGATTCAAGATGAAAATAAATTCGAGCTCGAATATTTAAAACATACTTGCATTTCTGAACCTTTCTCAAGAACGATTTCCAAAAATCAGTAACTGTCAACATGAAATGATGATATGATAACCTACAGTCGCATATCATGTGATCGAGTGGTCATAAAGTTAAAGACAATTCAAAACCTCAATACCCAGTGTCCGAGTTTCACTAGCACACACTTACTAATATGCCAAGGATTATTTGAATTTCGTACCTAATTTACCTGCACGACTTAACCTTACAGGTGATGCAAGTTTAGTCATAATTATTCAAGGTTGTTTCAAAAAGGACAATAAATAACCACTTTAAAATTGAAGCCTGCCCTACAAGAACGTTGTATACCATATGTATTAACTTTTCAGTGTTAAAAGAAAATATATTGTGCCTAATCTAATACCGAGATATGTTAAATACAGTTCTATACAGTCTCTCTTCCAACTCTAAAGGAATACATTTCCCTTAAATGGCAGTATATAGGACTCACCATGTTTTTAGTGCTGTTTCCCAGCAAGGAAGTTGAATATCACAACAGACCTAGAACGTTGTATATCACAAACCATTTTCTATGGCTAAAATACAAAGAAAAATAATCCTCAGATACTTAATTATATGGAATGGAATATTGTATTGCTTACAAGGCATACACAAAACAAGAAAATAAAATGGGCATATTGAGAACCATATAAAAATTTTGGATTGTCGCCATGTTCGATTTTTATATGATGTACTATTAGATGACGATCATTGCGTAGGTTCATTATTCAGATGTACGAGGGAGCATTTTGGCCAAAGGACGTCACATGTCGTGACCCCAGGAGTTACAGGGCCATATCAAGTGGAAGTTCTCAGCTGGAATATTGAAGGACGAGAGGGTGTAACGAATCAACTACCGAGAGACATTTTCATCGATTTCGATACCTGTATACTGATAGAGACATTTATTACCCCGGAATCAAGATGTAACGTGAAAGGATTCTATAACATACACGCATTTGCGAGGAAAGGCGATAGAGGAAGGCCATCACGTGGGGTAACATGCCTAATCGATTCGAAACGTTTCCGCTTAGAAATAATTCTTAAGGAAGAAGACCAACTAGTGATTAAAACTAGAATAGGAAAGCTAGTATGAGTATACTATAGGCCTGGGTGCTGCGCGATAGACGTAGTGGACGGTATACAGAGAGCGTTGGACACTATTGAGGCAAATGAAAGAGTGATATTCGCGGGCGATCTGAAATGCCCAGTGAATAAAACACGTCGCAAAGTGGAATTAGTTCTAGATTATCTGTTAGGGGAAGGGCTCACATTTGTGAATAACAAAAACACATTCACGTACATATGCCCAATGGAGGAAGCGCAATAGACCACACACTCATTAGAGATTTTGTTATACTGGATCATAATCTTCTGAAAATCAATGAAGCTGTACAATGTTTCACTGCGCATGGGTAGTTGAATCGCGAGACAAGTCGATTTAAATGTTTCAAATTCGCATGGCCGCCATGTTCGTTCTGTACTTAACAATATTTTGAAAGTCATTTAGGTGAACTTATAGTTGAGCCCTTTACCATCGTACGAAATTTCAGGGTGATATCGGTAATAATTGCGGAGATATAGAATGCCTGTGAAATACTTCGCACAGCCACCATGTTGGATTAGTGAGACGTAATAAATGGCAAAGGGCACGGTCATAGTCGGACGAAATAGTACTTTGACCTTACCGAGTTTTAATGAAATCGCTCCAGCCGTTTAGATTTTTTGGGACAGACACACATACACACACATGGACAAAAGGTGATCTCACAAGCCTATTTGTTTTTCATAATTGAAAATAGGCTAATTCTGTGATAATCAAGGGATTACCTACAAATTGTAGCAGCATTATAATCATAACACGTTCCTGGAAGTGCTATGCCGCCACCCAGCTGATTGATATACAACGTTCTTCTCTTGTATGACTCAGGTGATGATTTTGTTGAACTGCACGCTCTGAAGTTGCTGTATAAGCTTTTCCACAATTCTTCAGTCAATTCCGCACATTGTTCTTCCACTGAAATTAATTTATCTTCCTTTTCCTGCTAGAGGAGAGCTTGGCGACACATTCAAATTGCCAACATTCACCATCTTTGTTGATATACAACTTTCTTGCAGGGAAGCCACCTTTTGGACCCAAACTTTTCTGTCAATTTTTTCAAATTGACTAATTTTAGGTTTGCACAGTGTCGGTGTGATGATATCCAACCTTCTTAACCGAAAATCTCAACATGCTCAATTTCTGATATACAACGTTCTTGTAGGGCAGGCTTCAATTATTATAGACATCTGACGAAATAATAAATAAACAGTCCAAGGGAGCGATCTCACTCAATGCGCAATATTAATAACATAGACTGCATGACATATTAATTATAATAAACTATTTAAAGTCAATATTTAGAACACTGTGCCCTTCCTCAGCATGGAATAGGATAAGGAACTGTGCAGTACTATACCAAAAGTTCACAAAAAACAGATCTGTTACAATAATCTTGTTATTAAAGCATATAAAAATGACTTGAAAAACAGCATAGAATTGAAGAGATGTGTATATTGAATATGTTAGGTTATAAAAATGATGCTTGATGTGTATTTGCCAGATATTGTAGAGAGAAACTTTGGAAATATGTGTGACGAAGTTTTTATGAAATGTTGAGAACTACATAACTTTGAAAAAATTTGAGAATTATCCAAAGTAGGAAATAATGTACTGTACACATTCACCTGGAAATCAGGTTCTTCTTTAACAAATGCACTCTGGGTTATGAATCTTCCATCTTCAAAAGCATCATCAGAAACTTCAATTTTCATCCCCACCGGCCAATCAGACGGTGGCTGCACATTCAAATCCTGGGAAGTAATAAACAAGCATGACTCTATGTAAAAGTTGAAGAATAAGAGCTAATGATGATAATAATAATAATAATAATAATAATAACAATAGCAAGAAACTGTTACAAAACATTTGCTGATGAACAATCACTTTACCAAGCACGTAGTTAAGTCATAAACATGCGGAAGAGGTCCTAGAAATAATACTTCTCACAGATTACTTCCATGACCTTTTATCCTCCTGAAGAACAATTGTTAATTATAATAATAATAATATTCATTATTATGAATTTGAAGTATAAAAAGGAATTATTTACTCTGATCATCATTTATCTTTAATTAAAGTTAAGTTTCAACCTGACAGACCCAAAGTCAGAACATTTAAAATATCCTTGAATTGATCTGGAATGTCTTAAAACCAAATTCAAACAATCTCCTTGCAAATATCACGAACCAAAATCCTGTCATTTAGATGGCATTAGAAGATACACTATTGGGACTTTCCCGGATTATTGGGGTTCTTCCTCGAAAACGTTAAGGCAGATGGTTGAACAAGACCAGCGATAAGGCCATAGACCTACTAATTCAAACCTTTCAAAGGTACAGTCCAATGAAAAAGAAACAAAATAGGCGTGATTTCTTCAAAGACCAGAAAGTAGCCTCGAGAATCATCAGATCTGAAAAACACACATTACATTAAAAAAAAGAATACAAGGAGCTGTTACGGAACATTTGCTGACGAACCATCACACTACCAAGCACCTTGTTTATAACTTACAACATCCGGAGGAGGCCTTGATATAAATAGGAAAACTGCAAACTTGTCACAGATTACTTACATGACCTTTGAACCTACGATCCTCCTCAAGAACAAATCTGGCTTGAGAAACGGATTGCTAATCCAGATTCAAAACTCCCTTCATTAGAAGATATCAAACAAGTAACCGTAAACTAAATTTAAAAATAACAAAGCTCAAAAGAAAACTGAAATATTGAAATTAAGAGCTGAAAGCCTAACTAAAAAATGTCAAGTAACTCTTGTAGATATATGGAGAAAATTCCTGAAGACAGGAACTGCAATCTAGTTCACCCACTAATGTTAAAAAGGGAAAGAAAATACATTAATACCTATGGAGAAATATCCTCACCATCACTCGCGTACAAAATTCTCTCTAAAGCATTATTCACGAGACTTGAAATCCAAACTCATCAACTAATTGGCGACTAACAGGCATGATTCATAAATGACAGGTCCTGTACAGAATAAATTCACAATCTCAAAATCATCTTGCAAATTCATAAATCCAGGCAAACAATGCTCACTTTGGAGACTTCAGGAAAGCGGACGATTCAGTAGACCTACACACACTATTCAATATTCTAGAAGATTTCAAAGTTGACAGGAAAACAAGAGTAATAATCCGACAGACACTGACAGCCATAACTTCAATAGTTAAATTTAAGTGAACTTTCTGATCGCAATCATATTAGCAAAGACTTCGACAAGGAGATGGGCTATCTCCAAAAATGTTCAATAGTGTCTTTGAATAACAGCCCAGAAAAGAAAGAACTATTGGTCGACGATTCAAAAATAAAATTTATGTGCAGTGTTTGGCATTCGCAGATGATCAAGCTATTCTTTCCAACAATAGACAAGAGGCAGTTCAGGTCCTTGAAAGACTTCACTAAATTGCAGCTAAGACCGGACTCTAAATGCATAGACGAATCCGCTCGTCATATAGACAGGAAACCACTGAAGACTAAATTCGGCAAAAAAATCATCAAGTAAATAAATTCAATGCTCATTGAACCGTGCACCACGGCCTTGAAGGCAGCTGCAGCAATTCAGTTTGAATCACGCTGACAGTAACCATCCTGAGTGATTTTTCCCTGCGTTATTTAATTGTTAGTAGAATTTTAGTATTTTTGTTAGTTGAATTGCTCTTTACTTACTCTGAAAGGGAGTAGCAGCCTTTCAGAATAAATCAATTCTTTACTAGTCTTATAGACGGTTAAGATATTGATAATATAAGCCAAATAATGGTTGCACTGCGTCCTGCTGCACGGCTGAAAGCAACGGGAAACTACAGCCGTAATGCTATTCCCGAGGATATGCACCTCTCTATGCATAATTACATGTGATGATGGCCTCCTCCCTTGTAAAATTTCAATCCGGAGGTAAACTAGTCCCCCGTTCGGATCTCCGGGTGGGGACTACTCGAGAGGGGTTAACATCACAAAAGTGACAAAGAGGAATTCTGACATTCTACGGATCGGAGCGTGGAATGTTAGAAGTCTGTTAGGAAGTGGAAGGTTAGAAAACTTAGAAAGGCAAATGGATAGGTTAAGGTTGTATTTGGTTGGGATTAGTGAAATACGCTGGCAGGAAGAACAGGACTTTTGGTCAGGAGACTATAGGGTCATTAGCACCAAAGCAAACAATGGCCAAGCAGGGGTTGGTCTCATATTGAGTAGGAAACTTGGACAGCGGGTGGAATATTATGAGCAATATAGTGAACGGATTATTGTAGCAAAAATCAATGCTAAACCTACGTGCACCACAGTGGTACAAGTCTATATGCCTACCAGTCAAGCTGATGATGAGGATGTTGAAACGGTCTACGCAGAAATAGATGACATTCTGAGGTATATCAAGGGTGATGAAATGTTATAGAAATGGGAGATTGGAATGCTGTGGTAGGACAAGGGAGAGAAGGGAAGATAGTAGGAGATTTCGGAGTAGGTGAAAGGAATGATCGAAGAAGCAGGCTGATGGAATTCTGCACCGAGCATGAGTTGGTCATAGCTAACACCTTATTCAATAACCACAATAGAATAATATACACATTTGATGAGACCAGGAGATACAGGGCGTTACCAAATCGACTTCATTATGGTCAAGCAGAGGTTTCGAAACCAGATTTTGGATTGTAAAACATATCCTGGTGCTGACATAAACTCTGACCACAATCTGGTTGTAATGGAATTCAGATTTAAGTTGAAGAAACTGAAGAAAAGTCAAAAGCCAAAAAGTTGGGCAATAGACAGACTGAATGTAAAGGATGTAAACGAAAGATTCAAGCAGAGTATAAAGGAAGAACTAATGAAAAACCCTAAACAAACTTCAATTGCAGACGAATGGGCACTTTTGAAGAATGAAATAACAAAATCCGCAGAAGAAAACATTGGTAGGAAAGAAAGAATAGGTAGAAAACCGTGGATCACTCAGGATATACCAGAATTGATGGATGAAAGGCGGAAACACAAGAATGTAAGAGATGAAAAGGGGAAAGCAGAATACAGACGCCTGAGAAATGAGGTCAACAAGAAGTGTAAGGAAGCGAAAGAAGAATGGTTGAAAGAGAAATGTGCAGGTATCGAAAATTGTCTGAAATTAGGAAAAGTCGACACAGCTTATCGAAAGATTAAGAATACTTTTGGGGAAAAGAAGACTAAGTGCTGTAATATTAAGGACACAAATGGAAAGCCTCTAACAGATAGGGAAGAAAAGGCTGAGAGATGGAAAGCTTACATAGAGAGTTTGTATAAGGGAAAGGCGAGTGAGAATCATGTAATGGAAAGGGAGGAGGAAATTGATGAGGATGCGAAAGGAGATTTAATATTGAGATCAGAATTTGATAGAGCTTTGGAAGACTTAAGCAGGAACTAAGCACCAGGCATAGATGATATACCGATTGAGTTGCTACGCTGCATAGGAGATGAAGGTCTGATCAAGTTATTTCACTTGGTGTGTAGGATTTATAAGACAGGTGAGGTACCCCTGATTTCAAGAAGAATTTAATCATCCCTATACCAAAGAAAGTGGGAGCTGACAGATGTGAAGATTACCGTACAATCAGCTTGATTACTCATGCTTCAAAGATCCTGTCTGGAATAATTTACAAGAGGATTGAAAGCCAGATAGGGAGTTGGGTGAAGACCAGTTTGGTTTCAGGAGAAAAGTAGGAACAAGGGAAGCTGTACTAAGTATTAGGCTGATTTTGGAAGGTAGAATAAGGAAAGATAAGAGAACGTTCATGGCATTTGTAGACTTAGAAAAGGCTTTTGATAACGTTGATTGGACTAAATTGTTTGACATTTTGAAATCTATTGGAATAAAGTACAGGGATAGGAGGGTGATCTACAATCTATACAGAAACCAGACTGCAGTCATTCGAGCTGCAGGACATGAGAGAGAAGCTGATATTCAGAAATGTGTTAGGCAAGGCTGCAACTTATCACCCATACTTTTCAATCTTTACATTGAACAAGCAATGAAGGAAATTAGAGAAAAATTTAAAGTGGGAGTGAAGATTCAAGGAGAAATAATTTCAACTCTGAGATTGGCTGATGACATCGTCATCTTGGCCGACAAGCCTGAGGATTTGAATGAGTTTTTGAATGGTATAGACTGCGTCTTACGGAAAGAATACATGATGAAAATTAATAATTGCAAAACAAAAGTACTAGAATGCAGCCGAAATAAATCAGAAACCTCTATGGATATCAACTTGGCAGGTGAAAAGCTGAAGGAAGTAGGAGACTTCTGTTACTTAGGAAGAAAAATAACCAGTGATGGACGAAGCAAAGAGGATTAAAAAGTAGGTTGGCTCAGGCAAGGAAAGCATTTCTACAAAAAAGGAATCTGTTGGAATCGAATATAGATTTAGGTATTAGGAAGTCATTTTTGAAAGCCTTTGTCCTGAGCGTGGTGCTCTCTGTAAGTGAAACTTGGACTATTGGTGCAGCAGAAAAGATGAGAATTGAAGCATTTGAAATGTGGTGTTACAGGAGAATGATGAAGATCAGATGGGTAGATAGGGTTACAAACGAAGAGGTATTAAGACAAGTGGGAGAGGAGATGTTTCTGGCGACTGCTAATGAAGAGAAGAGATAGTTTAGTAGGACACATACTAAGACACCCAGGAATAGCGAGCTTAGTTATGGAAGGAAGGGTCGAGGACAAGAACTGTGGGGGTAGAAAAAGGTTAGAATACGTTAAACAGATTGCCTCGAATGTAGGGTGTGGTAGCTATGTAGAGATGAAACGATTAGCTCAGGACAGGGCAGAATGGGGAGCGGCATCAAACCAGTCAAAAGACTGAAGACTCAGACAGACACATATCCACACTCCCTTCAGGCAAATGACGGTATAGTACTTCTGGTGTATTCTTAGAATACACGGTACGAGAGATCATAATGTTCAATGCCTTTGCATGTTCTTTCCTTCCTCTTTGTCAAACACCAACAGTGATCTTCTGTTTCTTCCTTGATGGGCAAATCTCTTATGTCTTCATGAGTCTGTTCTCGATATATATTCTCTGTGACTCACCTAGCGTCATCTAGCAGCGAATCTCTGAAGCTCTTTAACTCTTCCTTGTGCGAGAGGAATTCCTTCTCCATTAGGTCACCAGATCCTGTTACCATCGCCAGCTATTATCTCCACGAGCAAGAGGACTCTGTCTACTTTTTTACTCACCATGCTGCGCTAGTATCGCCTGTTATCAACTCCTTGAAGACCAGCTCATCAAGAAGAACATTTATTTTTGATAAGTTGGTTATGCTTATATGTTCTCCTTTTGTCTCCTACCCCCCACTCTTTCCCCTTCCTTGGACCCTCCGTGCTCCGTTGAGCAAGTCTCACTTCTCAGTCGGCAGTTGACTCGGTCAGTTAAGGCTCCTCTCGAGCCAGCCTCCTCAAACCAAGAGGCATACTCTCTTCTACGCCATGTTGACAAAGTAGTTATCGTCAAAAGGAACTTCAACTTCAAAATTAAATCAAGATAAGTACCATCTTAAAGTTTTAACCTCATCTTCATGGTTTTAACTTTCACGTGCTTTTAACGATACTTTATAGACAGTGTGAAATTATTTATTTTGGGACAAAAATCGTTCTTCGTGGGATTTGCCATGTTGAGCTTTGTTTATATAAGCCAACCTTACTAAAAAAGAGCTTTTCTCAAGCTATTCAAATGAGAAATCCTCTCACTACGTGGGATATTATCTAATACCCGCTGTCTATAATTCACCAAGCTAGTTCCTCCGTTGGATTTTCTCAACCCCATTTTTCTACTAAGGTCGTTCTGGAACCTCCTAGATCTTGTACTCTATCTGCGAGTCTTGCCGTCAGGTATTTTTCACTCACTTGTGAAAATAATATTTAAAATGAGGAATCTTCCTTACAAATTATTGCAATAGCTAACTTTCGTCCACCGTTGGAATGATCTATGGCGCATTTAATTGTAATTCCCAATTTTTTTTTTTCAAGAAATAGACTCTCGCCTACCTAGTGCAACCGGTTCTTTTCAACATTGCAATAACTTTCTTTCTCATAAACTTTCGTGTTTCTACAGTGAACTTTGCATCCATCTTTACAGACTATAGTGATAATCAGTGCTTGCTCCACTTTTCTACCGCGTCTCGATCGTCCGTTTATATTTAAATACGGCCATGAACATTGATCCTATATCCCAATGATCTTTCCTCAACCTTCTACTAACAACCCATATTAATAAAATTGTAACTTTTCTATAAGGTGTCACTCACGAAGTGCCCTTCCAATTTTGCTTGTTTAACATTAATTAATCACTGTATAACTACGTGTGTGATACACGATTCAAATTCACATTGTTCCTTTCCTATAATCAGGGAAAACAATTCTTTAAACTCTTGAGCGAGTCATTTTCAGGTTTCACGAAATGGAAACTGTCCCATTTGGCTAGTGATTCCTACTCAAACTTGGGAAGTCTAGAACCTTCCTTTTAACTTTCTTCAGGTTTCACAGTAAGTGACCTGCCCTTTTGTGTATTCTTCATGTTTTCTTATTGTTATTTTAGAAGTTTTCACTTTTTCTAGAATATTCTCTCAGGAATTTCTTAAGGTACACTCTTTGTACTCCAAACTAACGTTCAAACTTTAATTACTTCATTGGTTATTTGTTTAAATCTTATAAAGATTTTAATACTTATATAAGTTTTGAAACCTAATAACTTGTTAATTGCCTGGTGCAAGTGTTTAATGTTTTCTGAGGTCTGAGACCCCAAATTTGTTGACTACATAGAAAACATTTATTTGTTAAAGATATCAACTTCCTCTGAATTGTTAAATAAATTAAATATTTGTTTTTGGATTTATCATTTCGCAAATACTACAGTTAGGCAAGATCCTGGCTTTCCTAGCTCTTCCTAGGTTCATGCTCTCATTCATACTCAATAAAGCTTTTACTATCTGTCTGGCCAGACCATCACCCTTCCCCATAGTACTTTTATGCATGCTTGGGAGGAAATACACTAAAGCCTTTCTCTGGCAAACCGCCCAAGTCTTAGCTGCGGTTCCCGTCAGCTTCGACCAAGCTCGTACCTACTTTAGGTATCAGAGAGTTAATTTTCAGTGGCAACTGCCTCCAAAGGTATTTAAAGTTAAATTTACAACTCTTGTGGGACTCTCCTCCTATTTTTCTATCCTTTTTCTCCAATCCAAAACCTACTTTCCTTTTTTTAATCATCTTCCCTTGGTGGGTGGGTTATTTCTTAGCCTATAATCTACCCAACTTCACTTCACGATTGAATCGTGACGCAAACAAAGAGAAAATTTCAACATTCCAGAAAGCCTATACCTATAGATGTAAAAAAAAAATCAACATCTAAGACATGATACCTCAGTAATCAAACCTGAAGCACTCTATGGCTCAGAAACATTGTTCATTGAAGGTACCGTAGATCTCATAGTAAGGACATAGAGAAACAAGGAAGTACAATACTTGGTCTAGTCTGCTCAGAAGAAATCTGGGAGAAACGAAAGCCTTGGGAAATTTATCAGCATTCTGAAAAGATCACTAACACTTTCAGGAAAAGGCATTTTAAGATCTACGGAAAAATTCTGAGAATGAAGCATCGCAGGTAAACCAAAAGATTCTCAACCTTGCTCTATCAATGAAAGTCAAGAACCAGTGGCTTAGTGAAATAGAAAATTAACTTCAAGAAATTGGAATCACTGAAGAAATTAAGTTATATAAGATCGACCCCAGTTTAAGACAGTAACTAACAACCATCATTTTGCTGAGAAAATGAATGCAAGCACCAATAAATCATGGACTGAAGAACGGAGGTGTTAATATTATTATTAGAAAAATTAAAAGCAAACATTACAGATTATTATTTGGTAGGGGGCCAATAACCAGGATGTTAGGCCCCTCAAAACAAGAATTATAACCATCACTATAACTATATATGACATAATTCCTATTAATGACGGTACCGGTACACAAAGATCTGTCATGCCCATCAGTAATGGTACACAATATATGGAACTAAAATACAACTTACAATCTCAGGGAAATCTTCTAGTTCACATTTGGTAGATGGTTGGCCCTCCATAATGTTGAGGAATCTAAAACACAGGATAATTAAGTAATATACTTTAACTATCAGGATACACTGTAACAAGTACAGGATATATTTGTAATTTACACACAAAAAAGTTTAATGGTAGGCCTATACGTTCCAATACCCTTCCAGGAATTTTTCTTGTGTTTTGCTCTATATTCTTTAAATGTATGCAACCGTACATAAAATGGAATTTCTATCTACGTCAGGGCTTTGAGGATGATGAATTGGTATCCCTGTAAATGTCTACCCCTCCGGAACATTCCAGAAGCGTTTCCTTCTTAGTAACCAATAAAGAGGTGGTGGTGGTGTTGATTGCTGTTTCAAGGGGCCTAACTATTTGGTACTGATATGGAATGAATAGCCTTATTTTGGTAAGAACCTTCCGCATGAAATGTTTGCATTATCACAAATTATAAACGTCCTGGAGGTGTTTGTGTGATTATCAATGCTAGATTGTCTAAATAGGACTGGGGAATCATAGAGACAGTGCAATTGCTGAAGCGCACTAGGCCAACTATGTCTACATTACTCAGCATAATGTACAGACTTTCAACCCCCAGTCACTTTGATACGAATTGTCAAAGCAAAGGGAACACATTGCACTATACTGAGCATAGATATTAAATCTACTGTGGCCGTACACAACACGAGCCGAGGATTGAACCGACAACTTTCACGCAGCGTGAGTTCAGAATTAATGAGTGAGAAATCTGCGCGGATTAACAACTTTGATCTGCAGCGCAAGTTACATCGTACACGCTAGGTTCACGATCAACTTCAATTTCAAATAAAGATTTGTAATTAAGTATTCTGCGTTTGTGGATACGTCTTACATCAAATGTTGATATAATAGGCCTAAGTAGTATATTTATTATGACGAATACACGTAGGCCCTGTTATTTCTTTACCTGAGTGTGATAATGCCGAACAGTATTCCTCATTGACTGAACTACAGTTTTACAATATTACGGTACATGTAATGTTCTTAGAATTATTTAGAGTTTACCTTTAGACTAAAATATCGAGAGAAAAACACACTTTCCGTTGTCTAGGAAGGACCAGGCGTAATCAGTCGCACTTTACTCCCACACAGTCGGCATTCCAGTATTAAGGTATCGAGAGTTCAAAGATATTAGGTAAACTCCCAGCCTCTTGTGTTACAATGCGACCACTTCACAACAAAACTCACATAATTGTCTCGTTGGAGTCGTAGGACCAGCGTTACCAACTGGAATTTCCCCAATGCAGGACATTCAGGGGCGAAAATAGTGTTTTTTGGGAGTGGGGGGGGGGGGGGTGGAATGCCAAACATTTGCCGATTCGGTTATTTTGGAATCACTTTTTGCCGACAAATATTTTTTTCCAAACTCAGGCATTTATTCGTTTCATAGCTTCATTTGATAAATTAATCAGCAGACATGGTAACAGTAGCAAATACATCATTTATTTACTTATTTTACAAAACCATAGAAATGAAACGAAGATATAATAACAACTTGGAAAAAGAAAAGAACACAGAAGCAACAATTTAAAAAAAAAACACAGCCATTAGGTACCTATATATAATTGCTAAATATTAATTCGCCTCTTCTTCAATATCGACCCCCTTTTAACAAGAACATCTAAGTTTATTTTAGCTGATACATCTTTTTCATAATGCAAAACCATGAGGTTCGGTAACCTATCATTGTTCATTGTAGGCCTACTTCGATTGAAATATTTTACATATTTCAACTTACTAAAACTACGTTCATTACTAGCTACTGATACAGGAGCTGTAATTGCAATTCGACAAATATAATTTGCTGCAGGCAACGCTTCTTTGGAAATTTCACTAATTCGCAAGATATCATTCATGTTTTCGGCGTTTTCACATTGGACGGAGAAAATTTCCATTTCGACTTTCACAGCTAAACTACATCTGTAAATGGGCAGCAGGGAATTAATTTCAAAACGTGCGGAATGTGTTCTATGGTACAAAATTTTGGGTTGAATGGTGTTTTGAACATTTCAAAAAGAGGTTTAATCAAGTCGATTAATATAGAAAGGTTATCACGCGTCTTCTGGATCAACACATTCAGAACTTCATTGAATTATTTGCAATAAAATTGCTCCATATATATAATAGCTGCCTTTTGAGGATTTCCATCGACTTTTTTTGAGAAGAATTCGTCTTCGATGATGTTTCACAAAATCGTTTTCATCATCCACGTTCATTTTTGAAGAGAAAATTTTTGCTGCTTCTACTAGATCGTTCATTTCGTTCTCATTTGAAAGCATAGATTCTAAGGATTGAAGAGTACTTTGTATCACAATAGCAGCATCAACTATATTTATAGATCAGGAGATTCTAAAATTTCTGTCAAAACTTGAGCCTCGTACATAGCATTTCTCATGAACATCAGGAATACAATGAAATCGAAACTTCTTTAAGCTCAGTCCTTTCGATTTCGTCTTATTATCAAAATTCGAATCACCTTCCAAATTCTTTTCCAGCACTTCCACAATACCTTCAAAGAAGTCCAAAGGGCTTTTAATGCTTGCGCTTGGGTGGTCCATCGAGTTTCTGAAGTTGGCCAGCTGTAAAAAATTTTCTATCATTGAAATTTCTTCTTTCAAACAGGAAAATCGTTTGGTGCTACAAAGAAAAGTGTATACAATGATTGTAGGGTACCGGTATCAAACATATTGGTAACGATGATTCTGGCATTACAAGTATGCTCCACAAAAGTGTTTAGGCGATGAGCCTGACAAGGTATGTTCAGACAGTTTCTTTAGAACTCCTTGCTTTCCTCCGGACATAGAACTCGCATAATCGTAGGAAAATTATATTATCTAGCAATATTTCATGTTCATGCAAACATTGCAATACCGTATGTTAGATGCTAGGCCAGCTCCTCTTTTGTCAGTTACTGCTATCATGTCGATGATTCGTTCCAAAACTCTACCTGCATCATCAATATAACGTACAATAATCGTCATGAGATACATCAGGAGTAGTGTCTGCCATTACTGCGAACATTTGTGCATTATTCACTTCTTGTTGCCAGTAATTCATTTTGGGATTTAGAAGCTAAATACGACGCTGTATATGGTTGGAAATGATCTTCATGCAACCACGTTTTCATGGTAGGATTATGACGTGAAATTAATTCTAGTCATCATCATCATCATCATTTCCCCTCATCCAGCTCCTGCCGGGTCGGGGTATTTATGGCACTTCTCCACTTTCCACTTTCCTTCCACCATTCTTCTTCCACGATCTTGTCCCAGTCCAGATTTCTTTTTCTGGTGAGGACCCAGTCCTATGGGGTTTAACATAGGCCCCGTGCACAGAATTACGTGCGAAGAACTCAACGGAATCTGCAGCGGAGAAGATGGACTTCGGAAGGGTGGAGATTGCGGAAGAGGCTACCCAGTACTCAGGGAATAGTATGAGTACAGCATCAATCGGCAGCGTCTGTTTCCCAGGTTAGGGGCGGCTGCAAGGGCGTCTGTTTCCCATGTTAGGGGCGGCCTGTATAATAGCTGGCAGTAGCTTCATAAAATGCCTTTGGGAGTGGCGACCCCATCGTAATAATAGCCTAAAATGAAAATGACATTTCAAATGATTCGGAGAAGGTTAGGGCGTACCCTGCAGGCCACGCGCAGTTCTTTTGGAACTGTGAGAAATGGGCGACTAGTAACCGAAATGAAAGTGGGAATCATGAATGTCATGACCCTGACAGGCAAGGTGGAGGAGGTGGTAGACTTCTTGGAGAGGGAGAATGTTGGATTGATAGGGCTGAGTGAAGTGAAATGGAAAGGAAGAAATTGAGGAAAGGATATACATTATACTGGAGTGGTGGCCAAGAGGCAAAAAATGGCGTGGGACTGATAACCTCGAAACAACTGGAGGAGTATGTTGAAGAGGTCGAGTGTGTGAGTGACAGAATAATGAAAATTAGAATGAAGATGAAAAATGACGTGATGGACTTCATACAAGTGTATGCACCACAGACTGGAAACAGAGAAGAAGATATTGAAGTATTCCTGGAGGATGTAGAAAGAGTAATTTCTGATGTAGAAGTAGTGATCATGGGAGATAAGAATGCACAAGTCGGAAACGAGAGACAAGGAAAGGAAGAAGTCAATGGACCATATGGATATGGGAAAAAGAACCGGGAAGGAGAGGAACTTGTAAACTTTTGTGAAAGAATGGGCTGATAGTGGGTAATTCATGGTTTCGTAAGAAAAGCAGCAGGAAAATTACGAGATATGGTTGGGACGATAGAAGAACAAAATCAGTAATTGACTACTTTCTAGTGGAAAGGACTAATCGCGGAAAGCTGATAGATGTGACAGCTTTACCAGGAGAAGCATTTGATGGGGACCATAGAGCTTTGGTGGCAAAATTTTAATGGGAAAATTTGGAAAACCTAAAGGAGATCAGAGAAAGTAAAATAAAAGTATGGAAATTGAAAGACAAAACTGTACAGGAAGATTTTCAGGAGAGATTGAAGCAACAAATCCCAGTTACTGAAGTGGAAAACATAGAAGAGGAATGGTCCCACTTTAAAAAGGCATTTGTTGGTGCAGCAGAGAGTGCTTGTGGTAGGACGTCAACAAGAGTGAAAGAGAAGGAGACACCGTGGTGGAATGAGGAAGTGAGGAAAGCAGTGAAAGAAAAGAAGTCTGCATGGAAAGAAAGGAACCGAGATCAAACAGAAGAAAGCAAAAGGAAGTATCACGACAGCAAGCAGAGGTGTAAGAAAGTGGTAGAAGAAAAGAAGAAAAGTTGGGAAGAATTTACACGAAGAATGGAAACAGATGTAAGTGGCAGTAAAAGGATGCTGTATGGGCTTCTAAGAAATAAGAGGAAAGAGTTACTACAAAGCTAGTGAAAAAGGAAGATGGAGAGTTGTTAACACACCCAGAAGAGATAAAGGGACCATGGAAGGAGTATTTCGATAAGCTATTGAATATGAGCAATTGTACTGGTGAGATGGAAGTGACACAACCTGACGACTCTATAACAGAAGATGATATAACAATGGTGGAGGTGGAATTAGCAGTACAGAAAATGAAGATGGGAAAAGCAACTTTGTTGGATGAAATCAGTGTAGAAATGATAAAGGCTGCTGGACCTGTTGGTATGCAATGGTCGTATCGACTGCTAAAGTGTGTGTGGAAACGGAAATGTGTACCAGAAGACTGGGAGAAAGGGCTAATAATAGCAGTGTTTAAGAAGGGGACAAGAAAGTGTGTGATAACTATAGAGGGATCACCCTCATATCACTGATAGTAAAAATACTGGAAAGGGTATTAGAAAGAAGAATGAGAAGAAAGGTGGAAGGAGAGTTGCGAGAGGAACAGTATGGCTTCAGGAGTGGAAGATCCACAGTGGACCCAATCTTTAGCTTGAGGCAGGTGATGGAAAAGAACTGGGAATATGGAGAGGATTTGATCATGACTTTCATAGATCTAGAAAAGGCATATGATAGTGTCCCCAGAGAGAAGGTATGGGAAACCATGGTTAAGAGGAGACTGGGAAGAGAAATGTTGGAAATGGTGCAAGCAGTGTACAACAACTGTGTTAGCAGGGTACTGACCCCAGTAGGAAAGACAGATTGGTTTAGGAACAAGACTGGACTAAGACAGGGGAGTGTGCTGTCACCTCTCTTGTTCATAATGGTGATGGATGAAATTGTAAAGGAAACAAAGGAAGCATATGGACATAAAGAAATGAAGTTACTGTTATTTGCAGATGATATTGCGGTCTGGGGAAGGAACACCGAAGAAGTGCAAGAACAACTAGATGCACTGAACGAAATTATTCAGAAGTACGGCCTGAAAATCAGTATAGAGAAAAGCAAGACCATGGTGATGACAAGAGGGGAACGACAAGGAATGGGCACTGTGAAAATTGGAAGTCAGAGTTTGGAAATAGTGGACACGTTCAAATACCTAGGAAGTGAATTGATGCAAACTGGTAGGGTGGACATGGAGATTGGCAGGAGGGTACAGCAGAGCAATGCATTCAATCAAAGTGTAAGAAAACTTGTTTGGGATAAGGAAGTACCACGGAAAAGCAAGGAGGTAATGTATAAAATGTACTTTGTCCCCATATTAACTTATGCAGCTGTGACTTGACCCTGACAAGCAGGCAAGAGAGTAGAATCCAAGCCAGCGAAATGAAATTCCTAAGAATTATGATAGGAAAGACAAGGAAAGACAGACTGAGGAATAAAGATGTTAGGAAGGAAGTTGGGATGGAAAAACTAAATGAGAGAATTGAGAAGAATAAACTAAGGTGGTTTGGACATGTAAAAAGGATGGAGGAAAATAGAATACCAAGACAGATGCTGGAGCGAAGTGCAAGGGTAAGAGAGCAAGAGGTAGACCTAGAACAAGGAGGATTGATTCAGTGAAATTAATTCTAGTATCTGTTGAAAATTTCCTTCTTTGTCCTCACCATGACCGCGAAAAGCCAATCCTTGTTTAGATAAAGTGCCTGAAATATGGAATAAATTTTAATTGCATCTTTATTGAAATGATGCAAATGCTCTTTCCTGATGTCTTCTTTTTGTGTTTCTTTTGTGAACATTGAGTCAACGTGGGCATCTTCTTTAATGAAATGGCAGTAATCTGCCACAGCGGCCTTATGTGCATCAGAAGAAAAGTGCAATTCAAGTTTGCCTTGTTTTCCTTTCCCACGGCCTTTAATTTTGTGCCATTGGCGCATACCTGAAGTGGTCCACGTTGGATCTGCTTTTGATCTATCGGGTCCAGAAGGAAATAAGTAACAGGCTAAACAAAAAACCGCATCTTTGGTTATACTGTACTCCAGGTGTTCATATTGTTTGAACCCAATAGGAGTAAATTTGTGTTGTTTATTTGACGTAATCAATTCATTTGCAGGGTAATAAGAAAGAATTGGTCGGTGTGATCCGAATGATAGTAAAAATAACTTTTGGTTCCGAGTGATCGTAGGAGGTCGATTACCAGGATCGTGAGAAACAATATTGTCATTACTAACTGCTGACCTACTCTCTTCTGTGCTAAAGTCTGCCATTACCTCTTTAGAGGCTGCGTTCGCATTTTCTAAAAAATCCACACATTTCTGTCGTATGTCTTCAACTTCTACCATACATTAAGCCAAAAACGAAACTGGATTGATCCTATTCATTTCTACTTGAAGTAAAGATTTACAGCTTTCAATTTGCTTTGTTAACATTTGGAGTTTTGCAACGCAGGAGCAGTATTTTAAATCGTCGTCATCAACGTCCTTGTTGTCGTCTACAACAGAAGAAAATAAAAATTCTATAAAATGAATAGGTAAATAATGGTACATTACAGCCGATTACTACAACATTGAGAGTAGGTACTCACCTATCCTATTGATTTCTGAAACGTTTATGTCTCCTGTTTTATCGAACAGTTGGTTTACCTCTTGTTCCATTTCATCATCTTCACTGTAAAATTCTAAATATAATTAATATGGATAATTTTTTATTTTTTGAGGTTTTTTAAAAACAGTCCAATTTTGAATTTTTACTATTTTGGAAACTAGGAATTGTACAAAAGAGTTTGTTTGACATAAATGAAAGGTCCCTACCCCATCTAGCCCCATATGAAATTTCAAGTCTCTAGGGTAAAAACTATGCATGTGAAAATCCACAGCCTGCTTCCAGTCTTCGACCGGGTCAGGAATGGAATGAATGAAGCCCCTATCTAGCGGCGAGGATAGGAACTGTGCCGGCTGCCGAGGCCTGACGCACTCCTCTGGGGCAATGATTAAATGAATGACAGATGAAATGAAATGATAGTGGAGAGTGTTGCTGGAATGAAATTTTGACAGGGAAAACCGGAGTACCCGGAGAAAAACCTGTCTGCCTCCGTTTTGTCCAGCACAGATCTCACATGGAGTGACCGGGATTTGAACCACGGACCCAGCGGTGAGAGGCCGGCGTGCTGCCGCCTAAGCCACGGAGGCTTGCATGTAAAAACTTTAATTTTTTTAAATAAAGAGTGTAGACAGAGAGCCGGTAGCGCTGGGCGTGTGTTCCAACGAGGCTATGAGTGGCCATGGTGAATATAGGAAATGGCCATTTCAAGGGGGCGATGTATGGCAAAACGAGGGGTCGCTTTTCGATATTTTCCTATGACGAACGAATGAAGGTGAATATTTTGAAAATCCCTCATGGCGATCTCGGTGACCGTGCCCGGAAGAATTAAATCGCTATTTTGGCAGGACGCCTGGGGCTGCTTATTACGGTTGGTTTTGTGACATTTCCTATGAAGGATGGAGGCGAATATTTGAGAATGTGTTAAGTGTGCTAGGATTTTTTACCCTGAAGGGGATCCTTAACATGCTAGTAAACGGTATTAAGCGAGACTGCTGTCTGGCGCAGTAAATGGTTTTAGAATATGGAAACCTATAACATTTTCCCGACCAAGTCATGTGCATGTACGCAAAGAGCCAAAACGGTAAGGTCATTGGCCTGAAATGTTATAAACTAAATATTGAACTAGGTAAAGTCATGAGTTTTAGGTGAAAGTATGTGGTTAACATGATCATGTATTGAGGATGGCCATTTGCTAGTAATTATTATTACAGTAAAATGTTTAATAATAATAATAATAATAATAAGACAAACATGTTTTCAATGCTAACACACACACAGTCCTGCTCACTGGGGACTAAATATTGTACCTAGCCAGAGGACTTGTGAGAGAGACTGCTGATAAGACGAAAATGTCTACGTCAGCAGGAAGTAAAGGGTCAGCTTACTTGCCTCGTGGTGGCTAGCAGGTGTGCTGTTTAAGCAGAGACCGCCATTTTGGTTCTGAGACAGTAGGACTACCGATGTATAAGAGGCAGCCATTTTGATTCCTTATTAAAATCATGAAACTAGTGTAAGGTACGCGAATATTATCCCGTTTGAGGAATGTGGCGAGGCGTGGGAACATGTGAAAGAGAGACAACATTTCAAGGTCAAAACGCTCAGAAAATGTAACTTTTTCTGTTGCTAAGCTGACTGATAAGGTTTGTGTTAGTAATCCACTGACACGACCAGCAAATAGACGTATACAGTAGAGCTCTGAACTGAATTTTGGAAGAAAAAAGCCTCTTTGTTTTTGGTAAGTACCCATGAATGATTATTTTAATAATGTCATGCTAATGAACCTTAAATTTGTAGTTATTGATTAGGTAATTAATGATTTGTTTTATTTATTTGTTTGCAGATAACCGGTATACCTTACATATATGAGATACAAGAAACCATTGCACTTTTGAGCTCACTAAGAGGAAACAGCAACAAGCCAGTGCAAGTGAAGGTGAGATTTTTTTTAAACATACTTGTTTCATTTTTTTTGTTTGTTTGATATTATTTTATTTTATTTTATGAAATGTATTAACCTAAATTTAGGTATTTAAAGCGTTTTATTTTATTTATTTTTTAGAAACTTGGAACGAAAAGCCTTACCGCCGTAGCAGTTGCTGAAAACCCGAGACGCACTAGAGCAAAAACCATTGTCAAAGAGTGAAGTATTTAAAACTGAGGTAAGCCTAACTTAAAATGCTATTCCATTTTACCACTACTGAAAGCGATTAACGAAAAACAATCATTACCTCTATATGACTGGGACGATGATTGCTTTATTGATTAATGGCTATGTATTGGCAAAAGGTACAAGACCATATTGGATGTTGACCAGGAAAAGTACAAGGCCATATTGGATTTTGTAAAAAAAAAACATTTAAATTTAATTTATGGGCGGTTCCCTATGAACTCAACGAATATCCACAGGTTTGAACATGATAATCTGGACAAAACGACATGACATTCATTCATTTTTGTTCATATATTGGTTAAAGGGGGATGTAAAGGACGGTCGCTTTATAAAAAGAAAATAAGTACATGGGTTACTGTTAGTGTCGACATACAGTTAAATTTTTAATGGTGTTTTGATATATTAATGCCAATTAACCTTAACGTTTTATTTACAAGTATTGATTGATTGATTGATTGATTGATTAAGTGATGGGTTATTTTGTTTGTTTTTAGGTGTCGTCATGCGCCATTAACGTAGTGAACAGACCGTGAAAAAGGCACACATTATGCTTTAAAGAACTCTGTGCAATGTTAATAACTTACAATAAGAAAAAGTTTTATTATAACGCATGGCGTTAGTACCAAAAACAACAAGTGAGCAAGTTGGTTTACCACGTGGGTTAAATTTAAAATCAGAACATGATCGTTGGTTAACATTTGAATCCTGGCCCGTAGGCTTTTTGTCGACACATAAACTTGCAAAAGCCGTTTTTTTTTACTTGAACCGAGAAGATGTGGTGCGCTGTGTGTTTTGTTGTATTGAACTTTCTCACTGGGAAGAAGGGGATGATCCCTTTAAAGACAATTTGCGATGGTCTTCTTGTTGTCCTTACATGCTTGGAAGACAAGTGGGTAACCTACATGTGAATCCATTTTACCGAACCACAAGGCCATTAGCTACTACTTACGTTGCTGAATCACAATTAAATAATAATAATAATAATAAAAATGACGTATTACCAGCCAACAACGGTAGTGTTGATATATGTGGTCCATATGCCATAGACAGTGTTAATTGGCATGTTCTTTTGATAAATTGGGAGTTTGCAAGACTAAAGCACTAGCACACCCTGAGTACAGCTCTGTTGAAAAACATTTAGAATCTTATAAAAATGTTTGGCCATTAATATTAAAACACCTTGCAAAACAGCTAAGTGAAGCTGGACTTCTTTATACTGGTGACTGTGATAAACAATATGTTTATTGTGGATTTGCTTTAAAGGATTGGCAAATGACTGATGACCTTTTTGTGCAACACGCTCGTTGATTACCTAACTGTAGATACATGGTGTTGCTTAAAGGTCTGGAATTTGTGAACACTATTCGTAAAGAAAAAGTGATTGCAGCACAAGACATAAAAGTGCCTTTAGAGTTAGAACACGCGGAGCAAACACATAAGGCTGAAAGAAAAGACTTGTGTTACGAACAGATACAAAAGTGTGACAACAATTATGTAAGAATTGATATCAAGATGAACTAGGTGTTGTATTTTTACCTTGTGGACACATGAGAGCATGTGTCAAGTGTGCATTAGAACTCAACACTTGTGCTATATGCAGAAAAGTAGTATCTGCTACAGTTAGGGCATTTCTTGCATAAATAGTATAATTTACTTGCAATGCGTAGTGCAAAATACCTAACTGCCCAATATTATTACAAGCTGTTGTAGAGTGTAATAGATATGCTTTTCTTTTGTTTATAGACTACTACAATGAATGTTTTGAACGCTGTGGGGCAAGCTTGTGGCTTAGACACAAAGAAGCTCAGCGAATTGCCAACGCATATCCCATTTCGGATTATCAAGATTCGGAAATTGAAAACAGCATATGGTGATCGTGTACTTTGTGTATGCGAAAATTTTGAGACATTTCTACCTACACGGTTTAATGATATGTCGGAGAGTGATTTTGATGAAGTCAATATTGCTGTACAACCTGTACACTTAATTTATGAAGGTTTTAAAAACAATAGGTACATGGTTCGTTTTAATTAAGTTAAAAAATGTGAAATAATAATGGCAAATATAAGTGATGACAATGGACTGAAAGAAAAATATGTGTATAGAATAATAATGTTTTAGTTTTCTTGGTATTGTCTTAAGAATATTATCATGAAACCAAAAAAATGCTTATAAAGTTTGTAAAATAAATGCAAAATTATTTTACAATGCTGTTTTATTTTATACAAAGTTAGAATATTTAACATTGCAGTGTATTCATGATTATGACAATAGATGTACACTGAATACAACTCTTTCTGTCTTTACAATAGTCTGTTATAGTTTTTAAACACAAGGCTTGTTGTAGATCCTTTTATAGCAATGTCCATTCACTGTTGTTTTCAAAAACTGGGGAAGCCACTATGGTTTTATAGGCATAAAAACCTTATTGTTATTACTATTTAGTCATTTTGATCCTCTTGCAATACTACCTTTTGCATATCAAGAGCAGATGACCTAGTTGTTCCACTCCTTAAAACGACGACGACGACGACAACAACAACACTACCTCCTGCATAGTTTGTGATGTTGATGGCTCTTGTGACGTGGAAGATGGATTAAACATAACTTTTAGAACAGGGGTTTAACCTTGCTCATTAAACAATCCACTATTTTGAGTAGCTATATGGTTTTCTTGATTTCTTGTCGACGGCAACTGTGTTTCATGCAATACACTACATTGATGATCACTGACACTTAAAACCTCACTATTTTTACTTTTTATGTCACCACGACAATGTTTGGAACGATGTTTTGAACAACGCCAAATAACAGTTCCATTTTTATTTGTTCGTTTCACAATATTTGAATATCCTTTATAGTATGCATAAGGCTTACCATACCTAGTCACTGATATTTCCATGTCAAATGTCAAGCATAGACTAAGCTCTAGTAAAGTCAACTTGGTAATAAGAATAATAGTTTAATGTGAGAGCAAAATATGGATCCAAAGTGTTCAGGTAAAAGTGGAAGCAAATAAGCAAATATAAGAACCAAGAGTGGGGGTAAAAGTGGTTGCAAAGTGGTAGACCCATTACACAATAATTTTAGCACGACGTAGCTCTTGTTCAATTTCTTTAATTTCCCAATCGTGACCGGTATGCACAGTTTGTTGTAAAGCAGGCAAGTTTCGAAGCCGTTGAATTAGCTTACTGGGTTTGTTCCAGTATACAAATTTAACAAATGATTTTTAGGTGTAAACAAAGCATTACCATTATCATCATCATCATCATCATTATTATCATTATCATCATCATCATCTTCATCATCACCATCATCATTATTACTATACAGTACGTTTTGATCCTCTTGCAATACCAATTTATTTATAGTCTGCGTTGATTTTGATAGTGTTGAAGGTTTCTTGGAAGTTGACAACTGTCCTAACATGACATTTGACGACATGATAAGTCCTTTTGAACAAACACTGCACTATCTTTAGCCGCAATATCGTTCTCTGGAACTTGCTTTTTAGCATTTTGATGATTGTTTGTAAACAGCAACCGTGGTTCGTTTGGATCACTACATTGATGAACACTCACACTTAAAACCTTTCCATTTTTACTTTTCAGATTGCCTCGACATTTTGTTGACCTATCTTTTGAGCATCGCCAGAATATTATTCCATTCGCATTCTATTATAGTTATAAGAGTAGCCTTGATAGAGTGCACGTTGCCTACCTTTGTTGGTTGTAGAAAGTTCCATAGTAGTAACTGTCCTGTCAGTACGATGTTCACACTACAAAGGTTACAACTGTTTTGCTGATGGAGTGACCTACCATAAGCTTATATATTGGCTTATGTGTTGGCTTTTTGTGTTGGCTTTTGTGTTGGCTTTTGTGTTGGCTTTTTGTGTTGGCTTTTGTATTGGCTTTTGTATTGGCTTATTTGACAAGTTATTTTTGTCAATGTATTTAGTGGATTTTTTTCTTGGTGTTGGAAAGAATTTGAAAGATAGGGAATATTTAAAGACTTAACCTCAGCTCACTAACCTAACCTTACTTCACCTAACCTAACCTAACCTAACCTTACTTCACCTAATTTAACCTAACTTCACCTAACCTAACCCAACCTTTCAACTCTCAGATGATAATTAAATTCTGGGCATAGTCGAGTTGGAACCCAAGACCTCAAGGGTAAAATCCAATTATTTTTCGTAGCTTATTTTGATAGCTTATTTTCATGGCTAACCTAACTTTACCTAACCTAACCTCTGCTCACTTTGAATATTACTAGTAAGTGTTCATATCCTCCGCTAGGAGACATGCTAGTTGATCAGGTAGTGCTCATATTTACAGCTAGGTAATGAAAACATACTTTGCGTGTTGCATGTGACTTGTGAAGTTTGACCGCGTGCAAGACGTGCCTGTATTAATTCTGTATATAAACTCAATATACAATAAACCACTAAATCTTTAGAACCAACATATATAGCCAGGCTTAGGGTATATAGGAGACCCTTAGCAAGAAAGGCTGTCTAGCCCACCTGTCTACAGCTTTGTCATACGCAGTAAGCACCTGTTGGCAGTAAATCATATACCACGTTGTTCATTACATGGCACTTAAACAGGCTCCAGATAATGGACTATAATTGGTAAAAATCATCAACGTGTGCCTTTATCCAAGGTCTTTGTTTAAACTTTAACACAAAAGCCAACACATGAAATCATCGTGTGTTAAAGTTTAAACAAAGACCTTGGCTAAAGGCATACGTTGATTTTTTAACCAATTTTAGTCCATGATCTAGAGCCTGTTTAAGTGCCATGTAATGAATAACGTGCTATAGGATTTACTGCCAACAGGTGCTTACTGCGTATGACAAGTCTGTAGACTGGTGGGTTAGACAGCCTTTCTTGCTAAGGATCTCCTATATACCCTAAACCTGGCTATACATGTTAGTTCTGAACATTTAGTGGTTTATTGTATATTGAGTTTATATACAGAACTTATACAAGCACGTCTTGCACGCGGTCAAACTTCACAAGAGTCACATGCAACACACAAAGTATGTTTCCGCTACCTAGCGGTAAATATGAGCACTACCTGATCAACTAGCATGCCACCTAGCGGAGAATATGAACACTTACTAGTAATATTCAAAGTGAGCTGAGGTTAGGTTAGGTAAAGTTAGGTTAGCCATGAAAATAAGCTACCAAAATAAGCTACCAAAAAATAATGGTTTTTTACCCTTGAGGTCTTGGGTTCCAACTCGACTATGCCCAGAATTTAATTATCATCTGAGAGTTGAAAGGTTAGGTTAGGTGAAGTTTGGTTAGGAGAAGTTAGGTTAGGTTAGGTTAGGTGAAGTTAGGTTAGGTTAGGTTAGGTTAGTGAGCTGAGTTTAAGTCTTTAAATATTCCCTCTCTTTCAAATACTTCCCTACACCAGGAAAAAATCCACTAAATACATTGACAAAAATAACTTGTCAAATAAGCCAATACAAAAGCCAACACAAAAGCCAACACAAAAAGCCCACACAAAAATCCAACACAAAAAGCCAACACAAAAAGCCAATATATAAGCTTATGGTAGGTCACTCCATCAGCAAAACAGTTGTAACCTTTGTAGTGTGAACATCGTACTGACAGGGCAGTTACTACTATGAAACTAACTACAACCAACAAAGGTAGGCAACGTGCACTCTATGAAGGCTACTCTTCTAACTAAAATCGTCAGAATGCGAATGGAATAATATTCTGGCGATGCTCAAAAAAGAGAGGTCAACAAAATGTCGAAGCAATCTGAAAAGTAAAAATGGGAAGGTTTTAAGTGTGAGTGTTCATCAATGTAGTGCTCCAAACGAACCACGGTTGCTGTTTACAAACAATTATCTAAATGCTAAAAAGCAAGTTCAAGAAAACGATATTGCGGCTAAAGATAGTGCAGTGTTTGTTCAAAAGGACTTATCATGTCGTCAAATGTCATGTTAGGACAGTTGTCAACTTCCAAGAAACCTTCAACACTATCAAAATCAACGCAGACTATAAATAAATTGGTATTGCAAGAGGATCAAAACGTACTGTATAGTGATAATGATGATGGTGATGATGATGATGATGATGATAATGATAATAATGATGATGATGATGATGATGATAATGGTAATGCTTTGTTTACACCTAAAAATCATTTGTTAAATTTGTATACTGGAACAAACCCAGTAAGCTAATTCAACGGCTTCGACACTTGCATGCTTTAAAACAAGCTGGGCATACCAGTCACGAATTGGAAATCAAAGAAATTGAACAAGAGCTACGTCGTGATAAAATTATTGTGTAATGGGTCTACCACTTTGCGACCACTTTCCCCCCCCCCCCCCCTCTTGGTTCTTATATTTGCTTATTTGCTTCCACTTTGGATCCATATTTGCTCTCACATTAAACTATTATTCTTATTACCAAGTTGACTCTACTAGAGCTTAGTCTATGCTTGACATTTGACATGGAAATATCAGTGACTAGGTATGGTAAGCCTTATGCATACTATGCGTTGTTCAAAACATCGTTCCAAACATTGTCGTGGTGACCTAAAAAGTAAAAATAGTGAGGTTTTAAGTGTCAGTGATCATCAATGTAGTGTACTGCATGAAACACAGTTCCCGTCGACATGAAATCAAGAAAACCATATAGCTACTCAAAATAGTGGATTGTTTAATGAGCAAGGTTTAACCCCTGTTCTAAAAGTTATGTTTAATCCATCTTCCACGTCGCAAAAGCCATCAACATCACAAACTATGCAAGAGGTAGTGTTGTTGTTGCCGTCGTCGTCGTTTTAAGGAGTGGAACAACTAGGTCATCTGCTCTTGATATGCAAAAGGTAGTATTGCAAGAGGATCAAAATGACTAAATAGTAAAAACAATAAGGTTTTTATGCCTATAAAACCATTGCGGCTTCCCCAGTTTTTGAAAACAAGAGTGCATGGACATTGCTATAAAAGGATCTACAACAAGCCTTGTGTTTAAAAACTATAACAGACTATTGTAAAGATAGAAAGAGTTGTATTCAGTGTGCATCTATAGTCATAATCATATATACTCTGCAATGTTAAATATTCTAACTTAGTATAAAATAAAACAGCATTGTAATATCATTTTGCATTTATTTACAAACTTTATATGCATTTTTTTGGTTTCATGATAATATTTTTAAGACATACTAAGAAAACTAAAACATTATTATTCTGTACACATATTTTTCTTTCTTTCAGTCCATTGTCATCACTTATATTTTCCATTATTATTTCAATTTTTTTTAACTTAATTAAAACGAACCATGCACCTATTGGTATATTGGCTTTCACGGCCGGTGAATTAAAACTCAGCAATTCTTCTAGGTTTGTGCCGATGAGCCTAGCTTGGTGTCCTTGGCGAAACCTCACACAAGACACGGCACAAACCTAGAAGAATTGCTGAGTTTCATGCACCTATTGTTTTTAAAACCTTCATAAATTAAGTGTACAGGTTGTACAGCATTATTGACTTCATCAAAAACACTCTCCGACATATCATTAAACCGTGTAGGCAGAAATGTCTCAAAATTTTCGCATACAAAAAATACACAATCACCATATGCTGTTTTCAATTTCCGAATCTTGATAATCCGAAATGAAATATGCGTTGGCAATTCGCTGAGCTTCTTTGTCTCTAAGCCACAAGCTTGCCCCACAGCGTTCAAAACATTCATTGTAGTAGTCTATAAACAAAAGAAAAGCATATCTATTACACTCTACAACAGCTTGTAAAAATATTGTGCAATTAGCTATTTTGCACTATGTATTGCTAATAAATTATACTATTTATGCAAGAAATGCCCTAACTGTAGCAGATACTACTTTTCTGCATATAGCACAAGTGTTTAGTTCTAATGCACACTTGACACATGCTCCCAAGTGTCCAAAAGGTAAAAATACAACACCTAGTTCATCTTGATAACAAATTTTACATAATTGTTGGTCACACTTTTGTATTTGTTGGTCAGACAAGTCTTTTTTTTTCAGCCTCATGTAATTGCTCCGCGTGTTCTAACTCTAAAGGCACTTTTTTGTCTTGTGATGCAATCACGATTTCTTTACGAATAGTATTCACAAATTCCTGACCTTTAAGCAACACCATGTATCTAAAGTTAGGTAACCAACGAGCGTGTTGCACAAAAAGGTCATCAGTCATTTGCCAATCCTTTCAAGCAAATCCGCAATAAACATATTGTTTTATCCCATTCACCAGTATAAAAAAATCCAGCTTAACTTAGCTGTTTCGTAAGGTGTTTTAATATTAATAGCCAAACATTTTTATAAGATTCTAAACGTTTTTCAACAGAGCTGTACTCTGGGTTTACCAGTGCTTGAGTCTTGCAAACTCCCAATTTTTCAAAAGAACATGCCAATTCAACACTGTCTATGGCATATGGACCACATATATCGACACTACCGTTGCTAGCTGGTAATACGTTATTATTATTATTATTATTTATTTGTGATTCAGCAACGTAAGTAGTAGCCAATGGCCTTGTGGTTCGGTAAAATGGATACACTGGTAGGTTACCCACTTCTTTTCCAAGCATGTAAGGACAACAAGAAGACCATCGCAATTGTCTTTAAAGGGATTATCCCCTTCTTCCCAGTGTGAATGTTCAATATGACAAAACACACAGCGCACCACATCTTCTCGGTTCAAGTAAAAAAAAAACGGCTTTTGCAAGTTTATGTGTCGACAAAAAGTCTACAGGCCAGGATTCAAATATTAACCAACGATCATGTTCTGATTTTAAATTTAACCCACGTGGTAAACCAACTTGCTCACTTGTTGTTTTTGGTACTAACGCCATGTGTTATAATAAAACTTTTTCTTATTGTAAGTTATTAACATTGCACAGAGTTCTTTAAAGCATAATGTGTGCCTTTTTCACGGTCTGTTCACTACGTTAATGGCGTATGACGACACCTAAAAACAAACAAAATAACCCATCACTTAATCAATCAATCAATCAATCAATCAATCAATACTTGTAAATAAAACAATATCGTTAATTGGCATTAATATATCAAAACACCATTAAAAATTTAACTGTGTGTCGACACAAACAGTAACCCATGTACTTATTTTCTTTTTATAAAGCGACAGTCCTTTACATCCCCCTTTAACCAATATATAAACAAAAAGGATTGAATGTCATGTCGTTTTGTCCAGATTATCATGTTCAAATCTGTGGATATTCGTTGAGTTCATAGGAAACCGCCCATAAATTAAATTTAAATGTTTTTTTTTACAAAATCCAATACGGCCTTGTACTTTTCCCGGTCAACGACCAATATGGTCTTATACCTTTTGCCAATACATAGCCATTAATCAATAAAGCAATCATCGTCCCAGTCATATAGAGGTAATGCTTTTTTTTTCGTTAATGGTTTTCAGTAGTGGTAAAATGGAATAGCATTTTAAGTTAGGCTTACCTCAGTTTTAAATACTTCACTCTTTGACAATGGTTTTTGCTCTAGTGCGTCTCAGGTTTTCAGCAACTGCTACGGCGGTAAGGCTTTTCTTTCCAAGTTTCTAAAAAATAAATAAAATAAACCGCTTTAAATACCTAAATTTAGGTTAATACATTTCATAAAATAAAATAAAATAATATCAAACAAAAAATGAAACGAGTTAGTTTTAAAAAATCTCACCATCACTTGAACTGGATTGTTGCTGTTTCCTCTTAGTGAGCTCAAAAGTGCAATGGTTTCTTGTATTTCAGATATGTAAGGTATACCGGTTATCTGCAAACAAATAAATAAATTTTAAAAAATCATTAATTTCCTAATCAATAACTACAAATTTAAGGTTCATTAGCATGACATTATTAAAATAATCATTCATGGGTACTTACCAAAAACAAAGAGGCTTTTTTCTTCCAAAGTTCAGTACAGAGCTCTACTGTATACGTCTATTTGCTGGTCCTGTCAGTGGATTACGAACACAAACCTTATCAGTCAACTTAGCAACAGAAAAAGTTACATTTTCTCAGCGTTTTGACCTTGAAATGTTGTCTCTCTTTCACATGTTCCCACGCCTCGCCACATTCCTCAAACGGGATAATATTCGCCTACCTTATACTAGTTTCATGATTTTAATAAGGAACCAAAATGGCTGCCTCTTATACATCGGTAGTCCTACTGTCTCAGAACCAAAATGACGGTCTCTGCTTAAACAGCACACCTGCTAGCCACCACGAGGCAAGTAAGCTGACCCTTTACTTTCCTGCTGATGTAGACATTTTTTTCTTAACAGCAGTCTCTCTCACAAGTCCTCTGGCTAGGTACAATATTCAGTCTCCAGTGAGCAGGACTGTGTGTGTGTTAGCATTGAAAACATGTGTGTCTTATTATTATTATTAAACATTTTACTGTAATAATAATTACTAGCAAGCGGCCATCCTCAATACATGATCATGTTAACCACATACTTTCACCCTAAAACTCATGACTTTACCTAGTTCAATATTTAGTTTATAACATTTCAGGCCAATGACCTTACCGTTTTGCCTCTTTGCGTACATGCACATGACTTGGTCGGGAAAATGTTATAGGTTTCCATATTCTAAAACCATTTACTGCGCCAGACAGCAGTCCCGCTTAATACCGTTTACTAGCATGTTAAGGATCCCCTTCAGGGTAAAAAATCCTAGCACCCTTAACACATTCTCAAATATTCGCCTCCATCCTTCATAGGAAATGTCACAAAACCAACCGTAATAAGCAGTCCCAGGCGTACTGCCAAAATAGTGATTCATTTCTTCCGGGCACTGTCACCGAGATCGCCATGAGGGATTTTCAAAATATTCACCTTCATTCGTTCGTCATAGGAAAATATCGAAAAGCGACCCCTCGTTTTGCCATACATTGCCCCCTTGAAATAGCCATTTCCTATATTCAACATATCCACTCATAGCCTCGTTGGAACTCACGCCCAGCTCTCTTTGTCTACACTCTTTATTAAAAAAAGTTTTACATGCATAGTTTTTACCCTAGAGACTTGAAATTTTATATGGGGCTAGATGGGGTATGGACCTTTCATTTATGTCAAACAAACTCTTTTGTACAATTCCTAGTTTCCAAAATAGTAAAAATTCAAAATTGGACTGTTTTTAAAAAACCTCAAAAAATAAAAAATAATATTATAAAATAATAAAGGTCATAGAGACCATTCGTTTCAACTATGGCACTTTTATAAATATTATACAGGGTCCATAGCAAAGAGGACGTCGCCCCGCGTCCTTGGACCCCTCGTACACGCCTCTGGCATGATTGGTTCGCGAGATATAACAAAAGGTCTAAAATCACGTTTTTACCCCATAAAAACATGTTTCCAGCATTTCACCTTTTCCACACCTACATTCCCGTAAAGAGCACAACGAGGCGAAATAAACGAATCCAAGCGCGTCCTCCTAGCATAACTCCTTCCTTCCCAATGTCGCCAGGGGCTCACAAATTCCTAAGAGGCGCAGAACATACAACCTAGCACTACTACCAGGTTTAGTCCTAGAGGCTTGAAATTTATTTTAATGGTAGAGGGGGTCAGGGCCATTCATTTATGTCAAACTAAATATTTTGTAAACTCGTAAGTTTCCAAAATATAAGAATTTCAAACTATCACCTACTTTCAAACACAAAAATTTTCAAGAAATTTTTGAAAAATTTAACGAGTCGACCATAGAAAAGAGGACGTCAGCCCGAGTCCAACGATATGTCGCATGCCCATGGTTTCGCGAAATATACATAAAATGTCAGCGTAGCCGAGCGGTTCGTGCCACTCGTTAGAGACCGCCTTACTACCCTACTGTAAGAGCATCCCTTAAACTTTTTTTTACGTAGTGTAGGCCTAAACAAGCCAAGGCTTTCATCCTGATATTTTTACAGGGCATTGTAGTAAGATGTGAGGGGAGCGTGATGGCGCAGAGGCTTAGCTGCTCGTCTTTCACCCGGACGGCCGGGGTTCGAATCTCGGTGACAGCGGGGTGGAATTTTCACCTGAAAAATCACGTGGCGTCAGGAAGGGCATCCGGCCTTAAATCCCCGGCCAAAACCAAATGAGCATGGTTGGCTCCGGCGACCCCAATTAATTGGGAAAAGACGAAGAAAGTATTGTAGTAAGATGTGTAGTAGAAAGGAAGTGTGTATGATTGTATGGTTTTATTTGTCTTTTGTTATTAGATTAGTTTATTGTTATTTTGTTTATTTAGTTAATTTACCATTGTTAATAAATTTATTCAGATCGTTATCTGACGATGTTGACGTGTGGTTCATTTTAACTATAAGGATTAGAGTATTGTGGATGTATTGTAGGCGAAGCTGAGTTCCCAGTCCCCGAGAACGTAAGTAAAGGTAAGTGTGCCCCGTGTAGTTTGTTGTTGATCCACAATATTCTTGTAACTGCTGTATGTAAATCCCTAAAGGCCATGTTGGGAGCAATTTCTAATGTAGTAATTGGCCGGTGCTGTTAGAAATAAGCGATCCAGCTGGGGCAATGGATATTCCAACAGGCTACTCTCCGGATTTACGGGTACAATGCGGATAGGTACATTTCTTCACTTTGAATTGGAAACCACGAATTCTTCATTTTATTTTTAGAATTTTACAGTGAAGTTGATGAAATGGAACAAGAGGTAAACCAACTGTTCGATAAAACAGGAGACATAAACGTTTCAGAAATCAATAGGATAGGTGAGTACCTACTCTCAATGTTGTAGTAATCGGCTGTAATGTACCATTATTTACCTATTCATTTTATAGAATTTTTATTTTCTTCTGTTGTAGACGACAACAAGGACGTTGATGACGACGATTTAAAATACTGCTCCTGCGTTGCAAAACTCCAAATGTTAACAAAGCAAATTGAAAGCTGTATATCTTTACTTCAAGTAGAAATGAATAGGATCAATCCAGTTTCGTTCTTGGCTTAAAGTATGGTAGAAGTTGAAGACATACGACAGAAGTGTGTGGATTTTTTTAGAAAATGCGAACGCAGCCTTTAAAGAGGTAATGACAGACTTTAGCACAGAAGAGAGTAGGTCAGCAGTTAGTGATGACAATAATGTTTCTCACGATCCTGGTAATCGACCACCTACGATCACTCGGAACCAAAAGTTATTTTTACTATCATTCGGACCACACCGACCAATACTTTCTTATTACACTGCAAATGAATTGATTACGTCAAATAAACAACACAAATTTACTCCTATTGGGTTCAAACAATATGAACACCTGGAGTACAGTATAACCAAAGATGCGGTTTTTTGTTTAGCCTGTTACTTATTTCCTTCTGGACCCGATAGATCAAAAGCAGATCCAACGTGGACCACCTCAGGTATGCGCCAATGGCACAAAATTAAAGGCCGTGGGAAAGGAAAACAAGGCAAACTTGAATTGCTCTTTTCTTCTGATGCACATAAGGCCGCTGTGGCAGATTACTGCCATTTCATTAAAGGAGATGCCCACGTCGACTCAATGTTCACAAAAGAAACACAAAAAGAAGACATCAGGAAAGAGCATTTGCATCATTTCAATAAAGATGCAATTAAAATGTTATTCCATGTTTCAGGCACTCTTTCTAAACAAGGATTGGCTTTTCGCGGTCATGGTGATGACAAAGAAGGAAATTTTCAACAGATACTTGAATTAATTTCACTGAATCAATCCTCCTTGTTCTAGGTCTTCCTCTTGCTCTCTTACCCTTGCACTTCGCTCCAGCATCTGTCTTGGTATTCTATTTTCCTCCATCCTCTTTACATGTCCAAACCACCTTAGTTTATTCTTCTCAATTCTCTCATTTAGTTTTTCCATCCCAACTTCCTTCCTAACATCTTCATTCCTCACTATGTCTTTCCTTGTCTTTCCTATCATAATTCTTAGGAATTTCATTTCACTGGCTTGGATTCTACTCTCTTGCCTGCTTGTCAGGGTCCAAGTCTCAGCTGCATAAGTTAATATGGGGACAAAGTACATTTTATACATTACCTCCTTGCTTTTCCGTGGTACTTCCTTATCTCAAACAATTTTCTTACACTTTGATAGAATGCATTGCTCTGCTGTACCCTCCTGCCAATCTCCATGTCCACCCTACCAGTTTGCATCAATTCACTTCCTAGGTATTTGAACGTGTCCACAATTTCCAAACTCTGACTTCCAATTTCCACAGTGCCCATTCCTTGTCTTTCCCCTCTTGTCATCACCATGGTCTTGCTTTTCTCTATACTGATTTTCAGGCCGTACTTCTGAATAATTTCGTTCAGTGCATCTAGTTGTTTTTGCACTTCTTCGGTGTTCCTTCCCCAGACCACAATATCATCTGCAAATAACAGTAACTTCATTTCTTTATGTCCATATGCTTCCTTTGTTTCCTTTACAATTTCATCCATCACCATTATGAACAAGAGAGGTGACAGCACACTCCCCTGTCTTAGTCCAGTCTTGTTCCAAAACCAATCTGGTCTTTCCTACTGTGGTCAGTACCCTGCTAACACAGTTGTTGTTTATTGCTTGCACCATTTCCAACATTTCTCTTCCCAGTCTCTTCTTAACCATGGTTTCCCATGCCTTCTCTCTGGTGACACTATCAAATGCCTTTTCTAGATCTATGAAAGTCATGATCAAATCCTCTCCATATTCCCAGTTCTTTTCCATCACCTGCCTCAAGCTAAAATTTGGGTCCACTGTGGATCTTCCACTCCTGAAGCCATACTGTTCCTCTCGCAACTCTCCTTCCACCTTTCTTCTCATTCTTCTTTCTAATATCCTCTCCAGTATTTTTTCTATCTGTGATATGAGGGTGATCCCTCTATAGTTATCACACTCTTTCTTGTCCCCCTTCTTAAACACTGGTATTATTAGCCCTTTCTCTCAGTCTTCTGGTACACATTTCCGTTTCCACACACACTTTAGCAGTCGATACAACCATTGCATACCAACAGCTCCAGCAGCCTTTATCATTTCTACACTGATTTCATCCACCCATGTTGCTTTTCCCATCTTCATTTTCTGTACTGCTAATTCCACCTCCAGCATTGTTATATCATCTTCTGTTATAGAGTCGTCAGGTTGTGTCACTTCCATCTCACCTGTACAATTGCTCACATTCAATAGCTTATCGAAATACTCCTTCCATCGTCCCTTTATCTCTTCTGGGTGTGTTAACAACTCTCCATCTTCCTTTTTTACTAGCTTTGTAGTAACTCTTTCTTTCCTCTTACTTGTTAGAAGCCCATAGAGCATCCTTTTACTACCACTTACATCTGTTTCCATTCTTCGTGTAAATTCTTCCCAACTTTTCTTCTTTTCTTCTCCTACCACTTTCTTACACCTCCGTTTGCTGTCGTGATACTTCCTTTTGCTTTCTTCTGTTTGATCTCGGTTCCATTCTTTCCATGCAGACTTCTTTTCTTTCACTGCTTTCCTTACTACCTCATTCCACCACGGTGTCTCCTTCTCTTTCACTCTTGTTGACATCCTACCACAAGCACTCTCTGCTGCACCAACAAATGCCTTTTTAAAGTGGGACCGTTCCTCTTCTATGTTTTCCACTTCAGTAACTGGGATTTGTTGCTTCAATCTCTCCTGAAAATCTTCCTGTACAGTTTTGTCTTTCAATTTCCATACTTTTATTTTACTTTCTCTGATCTCCTTTAGGTTTTCCAATTCTTCCCATTTAAATTTTGCCACCAAAGCTCTATGGTCCCCATCATATGCTTCTCCTGGTAAAGCTGTCACATCTATCAGCTTTCCGCGATTAGTCCTTTCCACTAGAAAGTAGTCAATTACTGATTTTGTTCTTCTATCGCCCCAACCACATCTCGTAATTTTCCTGCTGTTTTTCTTCCGAAACCATGAATTACCCACTATCAGCCCATTCCTTTCACAAAAGTTTACAAGTTCTTCTCCTTCCCGGTTCTTTTTCCCATATCCATATGGTCCAATGACTTCTTCCTTTCCTTGTCTCTCGTTTCCGACTTGTGCATTCATATCTCCCATCATCACCACTTCTACATCTGAAATTACTCTTTCTACATCCTCCAGGAATACTTCAATATCTTCTTCTCTGTTTCCAGTCTGTGGTGCATACACTTGTATGAATTCCGTCACGTCATTTTTCATCTTCATTCTAATTTTCATTATTCTGTCACTCACACACTCGACCACTTCAACATACTCCTCCAGTTGTTTCGAGGTTATCAGTCCCACGCCATTTTTTGCCTCTTGGCCACCACTCCAGTATAATGTATACCCTTTCCTCAATTTCTTCCTGCCTTTACCTTTCCATTTCACTTCACTCAGCCCCATCAATCCAACATTCTCCCTCTCCAAGAAGTCTACCACCTCTTCCACCTTGCCTGTCAGGGTCATGACACTCATGATTCCCACTTTCATTTCGGTTACTAGTCGCCCATTTCTCACATTTCCCCCAGTATCAAAAGAACTGCGCGTCGCTTGCAGGGTACGCCCTAACCTTCTCCGAATCATTTGAAGTGCCATTTCCATTTTAGGCTATTATTACGATGGGGTCGCCACTCCCAAAGGCATTTTATGAAGCTACTGCCAGCTATTATACAGGCCGCCCCTAACATGGGAAACAGACGCCCTTGCAGCCGCCCCTAACCTGGGAAACAGACGCTGCCGATTGATGCTGTACTCACACTATTCCCTGAGTACTGGGTAGCCTCTTCCGCAATCTCCAACCTTCCGAAGTCCATCTTCTCCGCTTCAGATTCCGTTGAGTTCTTCGCACGTAACCCTGTGCACGATGCCCATACCCCATAAGACTGGGTCCTCACCAGAAAAAGAAATCTGGACTGGGACAAGATCGTGGAAGAAGAATGGAGGAAGGAAAGAGGAAAGTGGAGAAGTGCCATAAATACCCCGACCCGGCAGGAGCTGGATAAGGGGAAATGATGATGATTATGACTAGAATTAATTTCACGTCATAATCCTACCATGAAAACGTGGTTGCATGAAGATCATTTCCAACCATACAGAGCGTCGTATTGTGCTTCTAAATCCCAAAATGAATTACTGGCAACAAGAAGTGAATAATGCACAAATGTTCGTAGTAATGGCAGACACTACTCCTGATGTATCTCATGACGATTATGGTACGTTATATTGATGATGCAGGTAGAGTTTTGGAACGAATCATCGAATAACTGACAAAAGAGGAGCTGGCCTAGCATCTAACATACGGTATTACAATGTTTGCATGAACATGAAATATTGCTAGATAATATAATTTTCCTACGATTATGCGAGTTCTATGTCCGGAGAAAAGCAAGGAGTTCTAAAGAAACTGTCTGAACATACCTTGTCAGGCTCATCGCCTAAACACTTTTGTGGAACATACTTGTAATGCCAGAAACATCGTTACCAGTATGTTTGATACCGGTACCCTACAATCATTGTATACACTTTTCTTTGTAGCACCAAACGATTTTCCTGTTTGAAAGAAGAAATTTCAACGATAGAAAATTCGTTACAGCTGGCCAACTTATCAGAAACTCGATGGACCACCCAAGCGCAAGCATTAAAAGCCGTTTGGACTTCTTTGAAGGTATTGTGGAAGTGCTGGAAAAGAATTTGGAAGGTGATTCGAATTTTGATAATAAGACGAAATCGAAAGGACTGAGCTTAAAGAAGTTTCGATTTCATTGTATTCCTGATGTTCATGAGAAATGTTATGTACAAGGCTCAAGTTTTGACAGAAATTTTAAAATCTCCTGATCTATAAATATAGTTGATGCTGCTATTGTGATACAAAGTACTCTTCAATCCTTAGAATCTATGCTTTCAAATGAGAACGAAATGAACGATCTAGTAGAAGCAGCAAAAATTTTCTCTTCAAAAATGAACGTGGATGATGAAAACGATTTTGTGAAACATCATCGAAGACGAATTCTTCTCAAAAAAGTCGATGGAAATCCTCAAAAGGCAGCTATTATATATATGGAGCAATTTTATTGCAAATAATTCAATGAAGTTCTGAATGTGTTGATCCAGAAGACGCGTGATAACCTTTCTATATTAATCGACTTGATTAAACCTCTTTTTGAAATGTTCAAAACACCATTCAACCGATAATCATGTACCATAGGACACATTCAGAACGTTTTGAAATTAATTCCCTGCTGCCCATTTACAGATGTAGTTTAGCTGTGAAAGTCGAATTGGAAATTTTCTCCGACCAATGTGAAAACGCCGAAAACATGAATGATATCTTGCGAATTAGTGAAATTTCAAAAGAAGCGTTGCCTGCAGCAAATTATATTTGTCGAATTGCAATTACAGGTCCTGTATCAGTAGCTAGTAATGAACGTAGTTTTAGTAAGTTGAAATATGTAAAATATTTCAATCGAAGTACAATGAACAATGATAGGTTAGCGAACCTCATGGTTTTGCATTATGAAAAAGATGTATCAGCTAAAATGAACTTAGATGTTCTTGTTAAAAGGGGGTCGATATTGAAGAAGAGGTGAATTAATATTTAGCAATTAGGTACCTAATGGCTGTGTTATTTTTTAAAAAAGTTACTTCTGTGTTCTTTTTTTTTCCAAGTTGGTATTATATCTTCGTTTCATTTCTATGGTTTTGTAAAATAAGTAAATAAATGACGTATTTGCTACTGTTACCATGTCTGCTGATTAATTTATCAAATGAAGCTATGAAACGAATAAATGCCTGAGTTTGGAAACAAATATTTGTCGGCAAAAAGTGATTCCAAAATAACCGAATCGGCAAATGTTTGGCATTCCACCCCCCCTCCCAAAAAATACACTATTTTCGCCCCTGAATGTCCTGCATTGGGGAAATTCCAGTTGGTAACGCTAGTCCTACGACTCCAACGAGACAATAATGTGAGTTTTGTTGTGAAGTGGTCGCATTGTAACACGAGAGGCTGGGAGTTTAGCTAATATCTTTGAACTCTCGGTACCTTAATACTGGAATGCCGACTGTGTGGGAGTAAAGTGCGACTGGTTACGCCTGGTCCTTCCTAGACAACGGAAAGTGTGTTTTTCTCTCGATATTTTAGTCTAAAGGTAAACTCTAAATACTTCTAAGAACATTACATGTACCGTAATATTGTAAAACTGTAGTTCTGTCAATGAGGAATACTGTTCGGCAATATCACACTCAGGTATAGTAATAATAGGACCTACGTGTATTCGTCATATACTATTTAGGCCTATTATATCAACATTTGATGTAAGACGTATCCACAAACGCAGAATACTTTATTACAAATCTTTATTTGAAATTTAAGTTGATCGTGAAATTAGCGTGTAAGATGTAACTTGCGCTGCAGATCAAAGTTGTTAATCCGCGCAGATATCTCACTCATTAATTCTGTACTCACGCTGCGTGAAAGTTGTTGGTTCAATCCTCGGCTCGTGTTGTGTACGGCCACATTAGATATAATATCTATGCTCAGTATAGTGCAATGTGTTCCCTTTGCTTTGACAATTCGAATCAAAGTGACTGGGGGTTGAAAGTCTGTACATTATGCTGAGTAATGTAGACATAGTTGGCCTAGTGCGCTTCAGCAATTGCACTGTCTCCATGAATCCCCAGTCCTATTTAGACAATCTAGCACTGATAAACACCTCCAGGACGTTTATAATTTGTGATAATGCAAACATTTCATGCGGAAGGTTCTTACCAAAATAAGGCTATTCAATCCACATCAGTACCAAATAGTTAGGCCCCTTGAAACAGCAATCAACACCACCACCACCACCTCTTTATTGGTTACTAAGAAGGAAACGCTTCTGGAATGTTCCGGAGGGGTAGACATTTACAAGGATACCAATTCATCATCCTCAAAGCCCTGACGTAGATAGAAATTCCATTTTATGTACGGTTGCATACATTTAAAGAATATAGAGCAAAACACAAGAAAAATTCCTGGAAGGGTATTGGAACGTATAGGCCTACCATTAAACTTTTTTGTGTGTAAATTACAAATATATCCTGTACTTGTTACAGTGCATCCTGATAGTTAAAGTATATTACTTAATTATCCTGTATTTTAGATTCCTCAACATTATGGAGGGCCAACCATCTATCAAATGTGAACCAGAAGAATTCCCTGAGATTGTAAGTTGTATTTTAGTTGCATACATTGTGTACCATTACTGATGGGCATGACAAATCTTTGTGTACCGGTACCGTAATTAATAGGAATTATGTCATGTACTTCATACTACCAAATAGTGATGGTTATAATTCTTGTTTTGAGAGGCCTAACATCTAGGTTATCGGCCCCCTACCAAATAGTAATCTGAATCAGTAATGTTTGCTTTGAATTTTCCTAATAATGATATTAACACCTCCGTCCTTCAGTCCATGATTTATTGGTGCTTGCATTCATTTTCTCAGCAAAATGATGGTTGTTAATTACTGTTTTAAACTGGGGTCGATCTTACATAATTTCTTCTGTGATTCCAATTTCTTGAAGTTCATTTTCTATTTCACTAAGCCACTGGTTCTTGACTTTCATTGATAGAGCAAGGTTGAGAATTTTTTGGTTTACCTGCGATGCTTCATTCTGAGAATTTTTCCGTAGATCTTAAAATGCCTTTTCCTGAAAGTGTTAGTGATCTTTTCAGAATGCTGATAAATTTCCCAAGGCTTTCGTTTCTCCCAGATTCCTTCTGAGCAGACTAGACCAAGTATTGTACTTTCTTGTTTCTCTATGTCCTTACTATGAGATCTACGGTACCTTCAATGAATTATGTTTCTGAGCCATAGAGTGCTTCAGGTTTGATTACTGAGGTATCATGTCTTAGATGTTGATTTTTTTTTACATCTATAGGTATAGGCCTTCTGGAATGTTGAAATTTTCTCTTTGTTTGCGTCACGATTCAATCGTGAAGTAAAGTACTATCCCGTCATTTGCCTGGAGGGAGTGTGGATATGTGTCTGTCTGAGTCTTCAGTCTTTTGACTGGTTTGATGCCGCTCTCCATGCCGCCCTGTCCTGAGCTAATCGTTTCATCTCTACATATCTACCACACCCTACATCCGAGGCAATCAGTTTAACATATTCTAACCTTGGTCTACCCCTACAGTTCTTGTCCTCGACCCTTCCTTCCATAACTAAGCTCGCTATTCCTGGGTGTCTTAGTATGTGTCCTACTAAACTATCTCTTCTCTTCATTAGCAGTCGCCAGAAACATCTCTCCTCTCCCACTTGTCTTAATACCTCTTAGTTTGTAACCCTATCTACCCATCTGATCTTCATCATTCTCCTGTAACACCACATTTCAAATGCTTCAATTCTCCTCTTTTCTGCTGCATCAATAGTCCAAGTTTCACTTCCATAGGGCGCCACGCTCAGGACAAAGGCTTTCAAAAATGACTTCCTAATACCTAAATCTATATTCGATGTCAACAGATTCCTTTTTTGTAGAAATGCTTTCCTTGCCTGAGCCAACCTACTTTTTAATCCTCTTTGCTTCGTCCATCACTGGTTATTTTGCTTCCTAAGTAACAGAAGTCTCCTACTTCCTTCAGCTTTTCACCTGCCAAGTTGATGTCCATAGAGGTTTCTGATTTATTTCGGCTGCATTCTAGTACTTTTGTTTTACAATTATTAATTTTCATCATGTATTCTTTCCGTAAGACGCAGTCTATCTTCTTCTTCTACCTTATCCGATACGGACGTTGGCTACCACCATGGCTAACACCTTCTTATCCTGTGCAATCCTGAAGAGTTCCGTGGAAGACAGCCCAAACCACGTTTTTAAATTATCCATCCAAGTTATTCGTCTCCTTCCTGGTCCACGCCGTCCTTCAATTTTACCCTGAAGTATAACTTGGAGCAGACGGTATTTTGGATTCCTCATCATGTGTCCCAAGTATTCCAATTTCCTCTTCTTAATTGTGTTTAACAGCTCAGGTTGGCTGCTCACACGCTGAAGGACCTCGGCATTACTCACATGTTCTGTCCACGAAATTTTAAGAATCCGCCGGTATATCCACATTTCAAAAGCTCGAATCTTCTTTTCTGTAGCTACGGACAAGGTCCAAGCTTCAACACCATAAAGAAGGGTGGAGACAACATAACACTTCACAATTCTTTTCTTAAGCGTCATACTGAGATCTCGACAGCATAGTAGTTGTTTCATTGTCATAAAAATGGATCTAGCCTTCTCTATACGGCATCTTATTTCAACCGAAGGATCCCAATTCTCATTAATATTCTGTCCTAAATAAACCAAACTCTTGACTCGCTCAATCTGATGTCCATCGACTAAAAGGACTTGTGACAATGCTGGTTTTCGCGATATTATCATATATTTTGTTTTCTTAATGTTGAGGTCAAGGCCATATTGTTTACTCTTTTGATACACCATAGTAACAATCTCTTTAAGTCCTTCGAAACTATTTGCAATCAATACAGTATCATCTGCGTACCGTATATTATTAATATAATTACCATTGACCTTAATACCTTGTTGAATGCCATCAAGTGCCTCGGAGAAAATCTGTTCTGCATAGATATTATAAAGAAGTGGTGAAAGAATGCATCCTTGTCTCACACCACGCATTATTTCCACTGATCTCGATATATGTCCATCAATTCTGATACTAGCCTTTTGACCCCAGTATAAATTAATGATGATCCGAATGTCTTTCTCATCTATTCCTGAGTTCTTGAGTGCATTATACAACTTATCATGCTGACAACGGTCAAAGGCTTTTGCATAGTCCAGAAAACATGCATATACATCCTGATTCACCTCACGGCATCTCTGGAAAAGAACTTGAAGCGCAAATAATGCCTCACGAGTTCCTAGACCGTTGCGGAACCCAAACTGCGTGTCACTGATATTCATCTCGCATTTCCTGTATATGCGATTATGGATAACTTTGAGAAATATCTTGAGCACATGACTCATAAGACTGATTGTCCTGAAGTCACTACATGACTTAGCCATCGGTTTCTTCGGAAGAGCAATAAATGTAGACAAGAGCCAGTCTTCTGGTAATATGCCCGTGTCGTATATCTTGTTATATAAATTAGTGAGCGTCACAATGCTATCATCATCCAAGATCTTCAATAATTCCACTGGAATGTCATCTTGACCAGGAGCCTTACCATTTTTCGCTATCCTAATCGCATATTTCACTTCATCCATGGTGATCATGGGTCCAACAACTGAAGGAATTTCGGGTCGGGAAGGACGATGATCATCATTAAAAAGCTCTTGTATATACTTCTCCCAAACCTGTAATTTTTCTTCAACTTCAAATACCGTGTTACCTTGACTATCAACTAAGTTGACTGTGTTTCTTTTCCTGTGTCTACCTGAAACTTCTTTGATTTTCTTATGGACCTGGAAAGTATCATATTTACTATTAAGTTCTTCAATTTCTTTGCACCTATCTGACATCCAAACTTCCTTGGCTTGCCTGATCTTATTCTTTATCAATCTATGAATAAACCAATATTCTTCATTATCTCTTCCTTTGACTTCTCTTCGTTTATCCATTAGATTCAATATTTCATCCGTCATCCATGCCTTCCTTTTTTGTTGTCTCTTGTTCTTAAGAAAATGATCTCCAACCCTCTTCAATGAGGTTTTAAAAGTGTCCCAAAGTTCCAAGGGCTGCATGTAATTTGAATTCAACGTCTTAAGATCAGTGGCAAGAACAGCAGCCACCTGTGACCTTGTATTTATTTCCCGAAGGGCATCAGTATCATATTTATTTTGTGTTGTTTTTATCGGAATCTTGTTAAGCCGGACACAAATTTTGCTAATGAGAGGATTGTGGTCAGAAGGAACATCTGCTCCTGGATAGGTTTTTGCAAAAATCACGCTGTTTCTAAATCTGTTTTTAATTAGAATGAAATCAATTTGATTTCTTATTATGTTGTCTGGACTATCAGCAGGTGCTTTCCACGTATAAAGTCTCCTGGCAGGAAGCTTAAACCAAGTATTAGCAATGACAAAGTTCTCCTCTCTACAAAACTGCACTAAACGATCCCCTCTGTTGTTTCTTTGTCCGAGACCCCACTGGCCCACAATGTGTTCTTCAGAACCTTTCCCAACTTTTGCATTAAAATCTCCCATAACAAGGGTTACATCATGTTCTTTGGTGTCTTTGAGGACGGTCTGAATTTGGGCATAGAATTCCTCAACATCTTCATCGCTTTTGTCACTAGTAGGGGCATACACTTGAATGAGATTAATGTGGAAAGGTTTACCACGTAACTTTAACATCATTATTCTACTGGAGAATGGTATACAACTGATAACAGCAGACTGCAAACTCTTGTCCACTATAAAACCCACTCCATGCAAATGCCTGGCATCATTATTACCACTGTAGTATATCATGCAATCCTCCACATTACAATCTCCTGTCCCCGGCCATCTCATCTCACTTATACCCATTATGGACACATTCATCCTCTTCATCTCATGAATTGTATTGTGAATCTTTCCTGCTTCAAACATACTCCGTACATTCCACGTTCCTATCTTCAGGGCTGACCGGGAGATTCTTCGCACCCTCTGACCACTTAAGGTCTGCCCGGGACTAAGGGCCAATGTAATTGGGTTTTCAGCCATGAAGATTATCCTGGGGAAAAATAATTGAGGTGGTTTCCCGTTGCCTTCCTCAATGCGCAGTAACCACATCACATCCCAACATCCAAGGATGCCATGATATGATGCAGCTGTTTGCTGATGCAAGGTCGACAGATCGATCTTGTATCAACAATAATGATATAGCTGCTGCCACTATATCATGTCCTCAGTTGATCCGCGGGTGCAAGCACCACTCTCAACAAGAGCCCCTATCAGCCATTGGGACGCGCCGTGTCGGGGTTGAGGACTTCCCCGCCCAGATCCGTCTTCCACAGAGTACAGAAAAGCCCTTACTCAGTTCAGAGCTCCTCCCCCATGGAAGCTGCACCTGGCACACAGTCTATACCATTCAAAAACTCATTCAAATCCTCAGGCTTGTCGGCCAAGATGACGATGTCATCAGCAAATCTCAGAGTTGAAATTATTTCTCCTTGAATCTACACTCCCACTTTAATTTTTTCTCTAATTTCCTTCATTGCTTGATCAATGTAAAGATTGAAAAGTATGGGTGATAAGTTGCAGCCTTGTCTAACACCTTTCTGAATATCAGCTTCTCTCTCATGTCCTGCAGCTCGAATGACTGCTGTCTGGTTTCTGTATAGATTGTAGATCACCCTCCTTTCCCTGTACTTTATTCCAATAGATTTCAAAATGTCAAACAATTAAGTCCAATCAACGTTATCAAAAGCTTTTTCTAAGTCTACAAATGCCATGAACGTTCTCTTATCTTTCCTTATTCTACCTTCCAAAATCAGCCTAATACTTAGTACAGCTTCACTTGTTCCTACTTTTCTCCTGAAACCAAACTGGTCTTCACCCAACTCCCTTTCTATCTGGCTTTCAATCCTCTTGTAAATTATTCCAGACAGGATCTTTGATGCATGAGTAATCAAGCTGATTGTACGGTAATCTTCACATCTGTCAGCTCCCACTTTCTTTGGTATAGGGATGATTACATTCTTCTTGAAATCAGGGGTACCTCACCTGTCTTATAAATCCTACACACCAAGTGAAATAACCTGATCAGACCTTCATCTCCTATGCAGCGTAGCAACTCAATCGGTATATCATCTATGCCTGGTGCTTAGTTCCTGCTTAAGTCTTCCAAAGCTCTATCAAATTCTGATCTCAATATTAAATCTCCTTTCGCATCCTCATCAATTTCTTCCTCCCTTTCCATTACATGATTCTCAATCTCCTTTCCCTTATACAAACCCTCTATGTAAGCTTTCCATCTCTCAACCTTTTCTTCCCTATCTGTAAGAGGCTTTCCATTTGTGTCCTTAATATTACAGCACTTAGTCTTCTTTTCCCCAAAAGTATTCTTAATCCTTCGATAAGCTCTGTCTACTTTTCCTAATTTCAGACAATTTTCGATACCTGCACAATTCTCTTTCAACCATTCTTCTTTCGCTTCCTTACACTTCTAGTTGACCTCATTTCTCAGACGTCTGTATTCTGCTTTCCCCTTTTCATCTCTTACATTCTTGTGTTTCCGCCTTTCATCCATCAATTCTAGTATATCCTGAGTGATCCACGGTTTTCTACCTATTCTTTCTTTCCTACCAATGTTTTCTTCTGCGGATTTTGTTATTTCATTCTTCAAAAGTGCCCATTCGTCTGCAATTGAAGTTTGTTTAGGGTTTTTCATTAGTTCTTCCATTATACTCTTCTTGAATCTTTCGTTTACATCCTTTACATTCAGTCTGTCTATTGCCCACCTTTTTGGTTTTTGACTTTTCTTCAGTTTCTTCAACTTAAATCTGAATTTCATTACAACCAGATTGTGGTCAGAGTTTATGTCAGCACCAGGATATATTTTACAATCCAAAATCTGGTTTCGAAACCTCTGCTTGACCATAATGAAGTCGATTTGGTAACGCCCTGTATCTCCTGGTCTCATCCATGTGTATATTCTTCTATTGTGGTTATTGAATAAGGTGTTAGCTATGACCATCTCATGCTCGGTGCAGAATTCCATCAGCCTGCTTCCTCGATCATTCCTTTCACCTAATCCGAAATCTCCTACTATCTTCCCTTCTCTTCCTTTTCCTAACACAGCATTCCAATCTCCCATCCAGGGGCCGATAACCTAGATGTTAGGCCCCTTAAAACAACAATTATCATCATCATCATCATCAATCTCCCATTACTATAACATTTTCATCACCCTTGATATACCTCATAGTTTCGTTTATTTCTTCGTAGACCTTTTCAACATCCTCATCATCAGCTTGACTGTTAGGCATATAGACTTGTACCACTGTGGTGCACGTAGGTTTAGCATTGATTTTTGCTACAATAATCCGTTCACTATATTGCTCATAATATTCCACCCGCTGTCCAAGTTTCCTACTCAATATGAGACCAACCCCTGCTTGGCCATTGTTTGATTTGGTGCTAATGACCCTATAGTCTCCTGACCAAAAGTCCTGTTCTTCCTGCCAGCGCATTTCACTAATCCCAACCAAATACAACCTTAACCTATCCATTTCCCTTTCTAAGTTTTCTAACCTTCCACTTCCTAACAGACTTCTAACATTCCACGCTCCGATCCGTAGAATGTCAGAATTCCTCTTTGTCACTTTTGTGATGTTAACCCCCTCTCGAGTAGTCCCCACCCGGAGATCCGAACGGGGGACTAGTTTACCTCCGGATTGAAATTTTACAAGGGAGGAGGCCATCATCACATGTAATTATGCATATCCTCGGGAATAGCATTACGGCTGTAGTTTCCCGTTGCTTTCAGCCGTGCAGCAGGACGCAGTGTAGCCATTATTTGGCTTATATTATCAATATCTTAACTGTCTATAAGACTAGTGAAGAATTGATTTATTCTGAAAGGCTGCTACTCCCTTTCAGAGTAAGTAAAGAGCAATTCAACTAACAAAAATACTAAAATTCTACTAACAATTAAATAACGCAGGGAAAAATCACTCAGGATGGTTACTGTCAGCATGATTCAAACTGAATTGCTGCAGCTGCCATCAAGGCCGTGGTGCACGGTTCAATGAGCATTGAATTTATTTACTTGATGATTTTTTTTGCCGAATTTAGTCTTCAGAGGTTTCCTGTCTAGATGACGAGCGGATTCGTCTATGCATTTAGAGTCCGGTCTTAGCTGCAATTTAGTGAAGTCTTTCAAGGACCTGAACTGCCTCTTGTCTATTGTTGGAAAGAATAGCTTGATCATCTGCGAATGCCAAACACTGCACATAATTTTTTTTTTGAGTCGTCGACCAATAGTTCTTTCTTTTCTGGGCTGTTATTCAAAGACACTATTGAACATTTTTGGAGATAGCCCATCTCCTTGTCGAAGTCTTTGCTAATATGATTGCGATCAGAAAGTTCACTTAAATTTAACTATTGAAGTTATGGCTGTCAGTGTCTGTCGGATTATTACTCTTGTTTTCCTGTCAACTTTGAAATCTTCTATAATATTGAATAGTGTGTGTAGGTCTACTGAATCGTCCGCTTTGCTGAAGTCTCCAAAGTGAGCATTGTTTGCCTGGATTTATGAATTTGTAAGATGATTTTGAGATTGTGAATTTATTATGTACAGGACCTGTCATTTATGAATCATGCCTGTTAGTCGCCAATTAGTTGATGAGTTTGGATTTCAAGTCTCGTGAATAATGCTTTAGAGAGAATTTTGTACGCGAGTGATGGTGAGGATATTTCTCCATAGGTATTAATGTATTTTCTTTCCCTTTTTCACATTAGTGGGTGAACTAGATTGCAGTTCCTGTCTTCAGGAATTTTCTCCATATATCTACAAGAGTTACTTGACATTTTTTAGTTAGGCTTTCACCTCTTAGTTTCAATATTTCAGTTTTCTTTTGAGCTTTGTTAATTTTAAGGTTAGTTTACGGTTACTTGCTTGATATCTTCTAATGAAGGGAGATTTGAATCTGGATTAGCAATCCGTTTCTCAAGTCAGATTTGTTCTTGAGGAGGATCGTAGGTTCAAAGGTCATGGAAGTAATCTGTGACAAGTTTGCAGTTTTCCTATTTATATCAAGGCCTCCTCCGGATGTTGTAAGTTATAAACTAGGTGCTTGGTAGTGTGATGGTTCGTCAGCAAATGTTCCGTATCAGCTCCTTGTATTGTTTTTTTAATGTAATGTGTGTTTTTCAGATCTGATGATTCTCGAGGCTACTTTCTGGTCTTTGAAGAATTCACGCCTATTTTGTTTCTTTTTCATTGGAACTGTACCTTTGAAAGGTTTGAATTAGAAGGTCTATGGCCTTATCGCTGGTCTTGTTCAACCATCTGCCTTAACGTTTCCGAGGAAGAACCCCAATAATCCGGGAAAGTCCCAATAGTGTATCTTCTAATGCCATCTAAATGACAGGATTTTGGTTCGTGATATTTGCAAAGAGATTGCTTGAACTTGGTTTTAAGACATTCCAGATCAATTCAAGGATATTTTAAATGTTCTGACTTTGGGTCTGTCAGGTTGAAACTTAACTTTAATTAAAGATAAATGATGATCAGAGTAAATAATTCCTTTTTATACTTCAAATTCATAATAATGAATATTATTATTATTATTAACAATTGTTCTTCAGGAGGATAAAAGGTCATGGAAGTAATCTGTGAGAAGTATTATTTCTAGAGCCTCTTCCGCATGTTTATGACTTAACTACGTGCTTGGTAAGGTGATTGTTCATCAGCAAATGTTTTGTAACAGTTTCTTGCTATTGTTATTATTATTATTATTATTATTATTATTATTATTATCATCATTAGCTCTTATTCTTCAACTTTTACATGGAGTCATGCTTGTTTATTACTTCCCAGGATATGAATGTGCAGCCACCGTCTGATTGGCCGGTGGGGATGAAAATTGAAGTTTCTGATGATGATTTTGAAGATGGGAGATTCATAACTCAGAGTGCATTTGTTAAAGAAGAACTTGATTTCCAGGTGAATGTGTATATTATTTCCTACTTTGGATAATTCTCAAATTTTTTCAAAGTTATGTAGTTCTCAACATTTCATAAAAACTTCCGTCACACATATTTCCAAAGTTTCTCTCTACAATATCTGGCAAATACACATCAAGCATCATTTTTATAACCTAACTTATTCAATATACACATCTCTTCAATTCTATGCTGTTTTTCAAGTCATTTTTATATGCTTTATTAACAAGATTATTGTAACAGATCTGTTTTTTTGTGAACTTTTGGTACGGTACTGCACAGTTCCTTATCATATTCCACGCTGAGGAAGGGCACAGTGTTCTAAATATTGACTTTAAATAGTTTATTATAATTAATACGTCATGCAGTCTATGTTGTTAATATTGCGCATTGAGTGAGATCGCTCCCTTGGACTATTTATTTATTATTTCGTAATATGTCTATAATAATTGAAGCCTGCCCTACAAGAACGTTGTATATCAGAAATTGAGCATGTTGAGATTTTCGGTTAAGAAGGTTGGATATCATCACACCGACACTTTGCAAACCTAAAATTTGTCAATTTGAAAAAATTGATAGAAAAGTTAGGGTCCAAAAGGTGGCTTCCCTGCAAGAAAGTTGTATATCAACAAAGATGGCGGATGTTGGCAATTTGAATGTGTCGCCAAGCTCTCCTCTAGCTGGAAAAGGAAGATAAATCAATTTCAGCGGAAGAACAATGTGTGGAAGCGACTGAAGAATAGTGGAAAAGCTTATACAGCAACTTGAGGGCGTGCGGTTCCACAAAATCATCACCCAAGTCATACAAGAGAAGAACGTTGTATATCAATCAGCTGGGTGGCAGCGTAGCACTTCCAGGAACGTGTTATGATTATAATGCTGCTACAATTTGTATGTAATCCCTTGATTATCACAGAATTATTTTAGCCTATTTTCAATTATGAAAAACAAATAGGCTTGTGAGATCACCTTTTGTCCATGTGTGTGTATGTGTGTCTGTCCCAAAAAATCTAAACGGCTGGAGCGATTTCATTAAAACTCGGTAAGGTCAAAGTACTATTTCGTCCGACTATGACCGTGCCCTTTGCCATTTATTACGTCTCACTAATCCAACATGGTGGCTGTGCGAAGTATTTCACAGGCATTCTATATCTCCGCAATTATTACTGATATCACCCTGAAATTTCGTACGATGGTAAAGGGCACTGCTATAAGTTCACCTATATGACTTTCAAAAACCTGTTAAGTACAGAACGAACATGGCGGCCAAGCGTATCTGAAGCATTTAAATCGTCTTTTCTCGCGATTCAACTACCCGTGCGCAGTTAAACATTGTACAGCATATTTTTTATACACATTGTAATGGACTGACATCTAATTTAGTTCAATTGTTTACATAACCTCAAGATGGCGGCTGTGCGAAATTTTAAAATTAATTTTTCATCTCTTATGTTCTAATCATGCAATCGAAGTCAACATTTGAGTAATAATATTTATTCATTGCAACCAATGGCCATACAAGAAAAGAATGTCTTAAAAATGATAAGCTTCTTTACGTTTACATAGTTGTCATTTTATTAGCTTTCCTGATGCTCTCCATTGCTGTGTTTCCTTCCTCGATGAATTGTTTTACTCCCGCCATGGCGTCTTTCAGCTGTCCATCAATATCATGGAGTATGCGTGGAAACTTACCAATATTCTCCCGAAGTATTTGCGGCTCCAACCTTCTTTGTATCATTTGTGTCTTCATTGGTCTTCCCGTGGACATGGTTGTCCTGAGCGTCGTTATTTCAGGAATGTGTTTCCTGATTAGCGCTGCTTCATTGCTTTTCAGGAGATTATGATCCAGTATAACAAAATCTCTAATGAGTGTGTGGTCTATTGCGCTTCCTCCATTGGGCATATGTACGTGAATGTGTTTTTGTTATTCACAAATGTGAGCCCTTCCCCTAACAGATAATCTAGAACTAATTCCGCTTTGCGACGTGTTTTATTCACTGGGCACTTCAGATCGCCCGCGAATATCACTCTTTCATTTGCCTCAATAGTGTCCAACGCTCTCTGTATACCGTCCACTTCGTCTATCGCGCAGCACCCAGGCCTATAGTATACTCATACTAGCTCTCCTATTCTAGTTTTAATCACTAGTTGGTCTTCTTCCTTAAGAATTATTTCTAAGCGGAAAAGTTTCGAATCGATTAGGCATGTTACCCCACGTGATGGCCTTCCTCTATCGCCTTTCCTCGCAAATGCGTGTATGTTATAGAATCCTTTCTCGTTACATCTTGATTCCGGGGTAATAAATGTCTCTATCAGTATACAGGTATCGAAATCGATGAAAATGTCACTCGGCAGTTGATTCGTTACACCCTCTCGTCCTTCAACATTCCAGTTGAGAACTTCCACTTGATATGGCCCTGTAACTCCAGGGGTCACGACATGTGTTGTCCTTTGGCCAAAATGCTCCCTCGTACATCTGAATAATGAACCTACGCAATGATCGTCATCTAATAGTACATCATATAAAAATAGAACATGGCGACCATCCAAAATTTTTATACCGTTCTCAATATGCCCATTTTATTATCTTGTTTTGTGTATGCCTTGTAAGCAATACAATATTCCATTCCATATCATTAAGTATCTGAGGATTATTTTTCTTTGTATTTTAGCCATAGAAAATGGTTTGTGATATACAACGTTCTAGGTCTGTTGTGATATACAACTTCCTTGCTGGGAATCTGCACTAAAATCATGGTGAGTCCTATATACTGCCATTTAAGGGAAATATATTCCTTTAGAGTTGGAAGAGAGACTGTATAGAACTGTATTTAACATATCTCGGTATTAGATTAGGCACAAGAAATTTTCTTTTAACACTGAAAAGTTAATAAATATGATATACAACGTTCTTGTAGGGCAGGCTTCAATTTTAAAGTGGTTATTTGTTGTCCTTTTTGAAACAACCTTGAATAATTATGACAAAACTTACATCACCTGTAAGGTTAAGTCGTGCAGCTAAATTAGGTACGAAATTCGAATAATCCTTGGCATATTAGTAAGTGTGTGCTAGTGAAACTCGGACACTGGGTATTGAGGTTTTGAATTGTCTTTAACTTTATGACCACTCGATCACATGATATGCGACTGTAGGTTATCATATCATCATTTCATGTTGACAGTTACTGATTTTTGGAAATCGTTCTTGAGAAAGGTTCCGAAATGCAAGTATGTTTTAAATATTCGAGCTCGCATTTATTTTCATCTTGTATCAAACACCTATTTGAATTTTCTTAAAGTGAACGACAAATGTATCAATTTTATTGGTGAATTTATAACACTGTAGCTACATGAAAGTATTGGATTCTGAGAAATAAAGTATTTTGTGTTCTGATAGCTACTTATACATCGTAAGTAATAGGTAAGGTATTCTATTGTATTTTTGTATTGTAAAACATTCAAAACCTTGAAGGTATAATTCAGAAAAATATAAATGATGTTAAAGTCAGCTAATGAGCACTTAAAGTCAGCTAATGAGCACTTAACGTAGCGAAATTTCAGCTTCAGGGTTGCTATTCTAACCTTATCAAATTCTTAAAAGTATTCATTGAGTTGAGAACTAATCCGAGACATATAGTACTAGATGAATGTCTATCGTGGTTACGTGTGTACAAAATATATTTCTTATGCCTCGTGAGGTACATTATTAACAAATTGGTGTTTCTCTGTAGGGAGCACATATCATGGAAGGTACTGCAGACTTCAAGGAAGTTACTATCCTTGAGAAAGTGACTGCAGAGATAGTCCCATTAGTCAAGAAGGAAACACCATCTTCATCGAGAGGCGGAGATGCGAGAGTTGTAAGTGCCTAATTATCTTGAGGGTTGTTAAGTCATGTTATATGCTTAATGATATCTGATGTTCCTCCAGCAAGTGTGGCTGCTATTTGCAAAGGCTTGTGAGGGGATCATTTGCACTGATCAAAGATTTCGGAATTAATACGAAACCTGACTGTAATTGTAGTAATTTCTGGGGCCTTCTTTGGATTTTTAATATCTGGTGTTAGGTTGTTGCAAATCATCAAATTCCTTGCATGATTTGTTCTCCAATTTTGTATTGACATTTTGTAGATGATCATAATATTTAAGAGATTCTCTATATACTCTAATCTCGCTTCAAATTCCGCGACACAGAGATAGTTTCTAAAACTTCAGACTACCTCGACAGAATACGGTGATACATTTCTGCATAACTTCTATACGAAAATGGAGTACCAACATATGAATGCAATCTCGAGGCTACTAGTAAATAATGTTGAAATTCTTAGGAAGACAGCCTTTCTCAGATGATCCAGGCCATTTTCTGTCCTTTAACTGGTCATGGTATGCCATGCAGTGAACCAATTACACTGAACAATACCAATAACTTCACAAATGGAACAAGGGAACAGTCTATCACAAATGACTAGGTTTCTATTCATGTTTCTTGTTTGTTCCTTCGGCGTGAAGTATCACGACTTGTGGTTGTGATTCCTCTTAAAAATGGAGGTCCCGTGGCTCATGGTCGCTAGATTAATGGTAAAACCTAAAACTAGAAGGTTTAAAAACAATCATTCCTTGATGTTTGTTTTGTATTTGCAACTGATGTGAGTGAAATGGCCACAGAGCCCTGTGTTATGGTACTGACCCTGTTATCGGTAGATTGCTTCCTTATCCTCATGCACTGCTGGTAATCTGATGCAAAGGCGGAAACATCAATCTTGTTGCCTATATCCTGGGGTCACTGATGTGCTGCATTGCTTGTAGGGCCTCTTCGTACTGCGCATGAGCTGAGATACATGAAGATATATAACTTGCGTGTAATATAATAAGTATGAAAGAAGGTGTCTAAAGCCATATTGTGCATCTTGGTAAAGCCACCTTTCATCAAACGTTTGATCTTGATTGAGTGGACTATCTTCGAGGTTTGGTTGACTATTCTAGCAACTGTTAGTTAGCTCTTCTGATATCTATTTACTTTATTCTACTATCCATTCGGGATTTCTGATCATGTAACGTGTGAAGAACGTTAGTCTCTAGAAGCATGTAACGTGTGAATTTGTTGTAGTGAAATATCAATTGTGTGTTAGTATGGAGCTATTACAGAATGGCTCTGTTAAATTGAATTTGGTGGGCTCTTCTCAGCTAAGACATTATTAGGTCAAGAGGCAATACACCTAAAAGATGGGCAGACACCTGTTTTAGCCACATCCCAACAGGCTGGTGAATGAAACAATAGTGTGTATAACAGACACTTCAATTGGTCTGTTTACAACATTTACGTTAAAGTTTGTGGATGTAAAATTAAGGCATGCATAAAACATCTTGGGAATCTGTAAATATGATGCAAAAACCACAGCAATAACAAGAAAGATTGGTTTGTGGCCATCATGGGAGATGGAGCAGATGACCACCCTGTTCGGCTCTTAATAGCAACACCCAACATCAGTATAAATGAAACTTCCATTATGAAACTACAGACATTACTAAACAGTCACATCTAGTTGTTACCTTCCATTACTACAGACGTTACTAAACTGTCACAGCTAGTTGTTACCTTCCATTATGAAACTACAGACGTTACTAAACAGTCACAGCTAGTTGTTACCTTCCATTATGAAACTACAGACGTTCCATTATGGAAGAATTAGGGGAATTAACCATCCAGAAGGTCAGGATACCTGCATATCTCTTGAAGAATATCCTGAAATGAATTACGTGTGATTATGATATTTATGTTGTTACGGACTGTTGAAGAAGAAGGAAACTTATTAGAACGAGGTCTGTTGTTTGTAAACAAATATTTATATTCATATTCCATACTTTTAATACAGTGCCTAACAACCCTGATAAGATGTCAAGCATTATAAGTTCATTAAATTTCTCCCTACCTTGAGTATTCTTGAGATCAATATTGCTTTAGGAACTCAATACAGTAAAACGCACAACACACTATGTAATATTTTTTTACACAACATTCATCAACTCTGCTTGATTATTATGACAGATATTAACGTTATATATTAACTGTGAGTCACTGCACCAACACCACTAAGTCTCCACACACACACACACAATGCTAGAGGCAATCTGTTAGGCCCACACTCGGCCTATGTGTAGGAACTGAAATGAATTATGAGTTGAACTTTACAAACTTTTCTGTCTTTGCCATGTAACCGTTGACATAAGAAAACTCTATGATTGCGAAGTTGAATTAACTTCAGTATGTTATTTATTCCTTGATTTCTTCAGTTCAAATTTACAAGTCATATGGACAATGTTAGGGATATTAAGATTGCAGACTGTCCTATTCCGGACATCGTTCCACGTATCGGATGATAAATTACTTCTTCAGATCTGGAAGAGTTTAGCACATTCATGCGTCCTTACAAGACATGACATCTCCTTATCAGCTATTAGCATTTTGGGATTAGGAGTTTTATTTTCACTACTGTATTGATGGCAAGCTGAAGTGCTTATCTGTTAGCTTATGTATAGTACAGAGAGTACGAGACGTTTTGATATAAGGATGAAGAACTGAGATATCTAATCCACCTGGGACTTGAACCTGGGACCACCGACAATGTACAATGTTGTTCTGATCACTGAGATAATGGGGGATGCACCTTAATATTATTATGTGAAGCTAACATATGTATGCATTCGGTACCCACTGTGGACTTAAGGTCAGAATAAACCAATTGCATTAGGATTTCTGTATTCCCCTCAGAGATCCACTCATGGGGGCTAAGCAGTTGCCTTCCAGGCACATGCTGGGATTGTTTTAACTTATGACCGTGGTTACCTCCATCCCAATCCTGAGCATTGCTATAACATGCACTTGGTCTTTTGTGTATACTTATAACATAATTGAAGATATGAGATAGAAGTAAGAATCATACGAAGAAAGTAATTGTTAATAATTAAGTCCACTTATTTTAACTTATGGTACGTTCTGAAGAAACCCTCTTTCTTACCACATTTCTTATAGTTGTTTCTTTTCTATCCCTTAATATCCCTATTGTCCAGCCTATAAGAGTTGTTAATGGGGATTGGTATTATTGAAATATGAATAGGAGTCGGTAGAAAGCGACCATGGTCTGTTAAGTGTTCCCGCCCTAACGTTGAACTGGAGATGAAAATGAGGAAACATGAACAACCATTTCAAGGATTTTTGTTGAAAGGTATCTTGCCCAGTCATCTTCTGACAGTAATCACATGGCCTGGCACATTTAAGCTCTGTAATGGTTGAAATTAGTTAAGCCTTTTTTTCTGTTCTAAGGCAGGAACTATAAAGGGTGGATTCAATATATAATTTCAAACTTGCATTCATAAATTTCTGTATGTCGATTAATACCAATGATGCCTGGAATCCCCTATTGAAAGCATTCTAAATGACGTGTGACTAAATATTAATAAGTTACTCCAATTTCTTCCCAGGCTTGTACTGCACCCGTTCATCCGAGGTATACGATGACCCATCTGCCATTACATCGCATACCTGGCATCGCCTTGTTTTATTAATCTTGTGAGAACAGTTTAGTAAAAAAATATACTGTCAGGCATTCTCTATATACGACATTTTATGTACACGATAGCTATGCAACCATCCTCTTCCTAAGTGTAATGATACTTCCTAATGCTGGCTGCGTTGAAAGTTCCAATAACTTCATTCGTGTTAATTCTAGCAATCTTATAGCTGTTATTTCTGTATGCTTCATTAATTCGGAACGGACCAGCGTACAACGGCGCAAATTTGTAGTATATCCTATGTTGAAGATTCGATGTGACTGGCTTCCTGATCAGCACCTTGTCACCTTCCTGAAACGGATCATGAAACCTTCTTCCTGCATGTCTCCTAGGTCTCTTCTCTGCCTGTCTCCTGAGTCTTTCTCCTGCTATTTCGACTCTTCTTTCTTGGGTAGGTTCTGGATGTACTGGTGCCTTCAAAATTCGGTCCCATGGCCTACTAGGTTTCATTCCATGATGAAGCACGGACGGAATCTGTTCTGTATCCATCTCCATCGTTACTATGACCAAGAAATTCGATTTCCCCATAAAAGAATTGACATTTGTCGAAATTCACCTTGAAATTCGTCCTCCGGAGATCTTCAAAAAGCATTCTAAGGTGCCTGACATGCTCCTCAGCTGTTTCAGATGCTATAAGCAGGTCATCTATGTAGCTCACGACATGCTCTTTAACTGTATCTGATCAATTTCCATCCAGTGCTCGGATCATCATCGGACCACTATTCTTTACTCCAAATGGTAAACGATTAAAGACATAGGTTTTATGGTCAAATAGGAATCCAGTATATTGTTTGCAGTCTTCTGCTAGTTCTATATGATAATATGAACTAGTCAGCTCGATAGTAGAAAAGAAATTCTTTCCTCTGAATCTGCGCAACAATTCACGAATAACAGGTGGTCTGTCGTGTTCACGAAGAACTCTCTCATTAAGGGCTCTAGCATCTAGACATATCCTCTGCATTCCGTTAGGCTTCTTGACAACAGCCAAAGGAATTAGATAAGCAGTAGGCATCTTCTTAATAATTCCATCTTTCTCCATGTCGTTTATCATCATACCGATTTCTTCTTTTCACTTGTCTGGTATGGGATGTAAATTCTTATGATATGGCTTGTCATCCATCAACTTGATGCGATAAGTAAAATTTTCTATGAGTCCAGGTTTATCGTATGATATGTCTTCGTATTCTGAAATTGCTTGATCAAATTGCTCTTGTATTTCCGGATTCAACTTACTCTTCATGTCAGCTTTACTCTCGATAGGCCTTTCTATGTTATATACAATCTCATCCAATATATTCTCTCTGAAGAATGTCATCTCGGATTCCTGATTCTCAATGTCCTCTTCCTGAAAGTACATGCGTCTACTCTGCATATCTATGATCAGGCCACTCTCACTTAAGAAATCCACTCCTAAGATCATATCAAAATGTAGTTGACCTACGACTAGGAACATTTGCTCAAAATATCTGTTCCAACTCCAATATCCAAGAGTACATGACTTTTACATTTTATGCTCTTGTCTGGGATCACCCCTTGAATCTTGCTAACAACAGTTGGCAACATCGTAACATCTCCTGACAATTTCAATTCCTCAAGGCAGCCTATGGATATCAAGCTCACCATGGCCCCTGTATCTACTAATGTCTTTATTTCTTTTCCCTTGACTTCCACGCTAATAACTGGCAATTCGTGTCGATTCCCCCTGTGGATTATATCTTCCTCTTCGATCAAATCTTCATCATTAACCTGGTATGTTTCGACTATGATGATCGGTTCCAGATGATAAGCATGTTGATTCGGTATCAATTTGTCGTTTTTTTTCTACACCACTTGTGCCTGCCCTATCGATGTCTCGAATTAACTCTTCGGACGGTGCACTAGGTTGTCTATCCTCTCGCCTTGTTCTCCCGTACTCTTGACTCTCTTGGCGTCATTCATTCTGATTATTTCGATTATCATTGCCTTGTCGATTGGTTTGACTGGACTGCTGATTCTCATTCTGATTATATCTGCCTCGATATCGGTTATTATATCTGTTCCGGTTCTGATATCTGGAATCTTGGTTGTAGTTTCTGTATCTACCATCTCGTGGTTCTCGTTCATACGGTCTTTCATATGGTCCTTGATATCTGTCATTCCCACGGACGTTACGAACATTTCCTCTGTTCTCTTCGTTTCTCCTATTCCCCCACGAAGTTCTCCTATCTGTTTGTGCCGCAGTGTCGACAACTACCGCATTCACTTCTTGCGTGTTCCGGTTTTCATTACTCGAATTCTGAGCGCTTGTGTAATCTAATCTGCGTAGAATATCGTAATGTTCAAGTGTATTCGCTCCCGATGCTATGAGTGATCTTTGGACTTCTACTGGCAACTGCCTTGCTATTGCTTGCAACAATTCGTCTCCTGGCAATGGAGGAGTTAAATATTGCAATTTAGCTAACTGAGATATAAAGTAGTTTGCATAATTTGTTGGATGCGACGTAGAATAGCGTTATGAGTACATTTCCGCTCTCACGTTTAATTGATCCTCCGCACTCCAGAATCGTCGTAAAAATGCTATGGGAAATTGTTCCTTGTTCGCAAAATTGCTTCTAAACGCGCGAAACCACGTCAAAGCTGGTCCATCTAAGGCGCGTTCGACTACCATTAGCTCTCTTTCCTTAGATACCCGATGTTCCGCCTTGTAGTCTCGGATATCTCTTAAGAATTCGACTGGTGTGACTCCCGTATTCCCAGAAAATTTTCTTGGTTTGTCATCCAGATTTCTGAAGATGGTCACCGGACCTGAGTACCGTTTATTCGTATTGGAAGTGTTTATAGTCTGATTAGAATTACCTTGAGGGGTTGAACTAGTCCTTTCAAAAGTAACGTTTTGTTGAATTCGACTATCCTCTCTTGCGCTCACCTCTTGACTATTCATGTTACGACCTATCAGTGTTTGATTCATCGATACATCCCCCGTTGTTACGTCTTGAATTGTGAGATTATTATAACTGACTCCAGGTTAGTCATTCTATCTTCAGTTCGTTTTTCTCCTAACTTGAATTTGGTTTCCAGATTGTCTAACGAAATAACAGTCTGCATTCTGTTACTTTCCTCTAAATCGTTCTTTAATTTATCTATCTGCTCTTCGCATGATGTCTTAACTGATGCAACCTGTTCCTTCAACTGGCTTACATCTGTCCTGAACTGAGTTGAATCTCCTTCCATCGTTTCTTTATTCTCGGTGAATCTCGTTTCCAAATTCGCCATAGCTGCGATTATTTTATCTTCAATCCCTGAACGTTTTTCTTTTGCTTCGGCATCGACCTCATTATACCGTTCTTCCACTATTGCACCTACTCTATTTTTAAACAACGTTAAATTATCGTTTACATTCTGATCAACGTTATCATCGCTTTGCTTATTGTCCACATGCAATTGGTTTTCTAAGGATTTCAAGTTAGAATTAACCTCTCCTTAGACTTCCTCTTTGACTGTCCCAATTACTGATCTCAAACTTTTAATTTCATTCCCTAAATTCGATTCTAAACCTTTAATCTTGGATTCGAAAGATACTTAGGTAGACCATTCTTGAATTTTGCCTACATCTGTTACTAAACCATCTATATCGAACCTTATTTTCGATATATCTGATTTAATATCTTTCTGAATAGACATGACATCTGTCCTCAGATTAATAATATTTTCTTCACCTTTGTTTTCTAAATCTAGAATATTTTTCCTTAAGATGCATACATTTTCCTCTCCTTTCGATTCTATTGCCTTAATAGCTGATTGTAACGCCTTCAGGATTTCATCATTCTTTACCTTTCATCTAGTTTCCAAACTCTTTAAATTGTTTTTCAATTCTGTGTTACTTTCCTCACTACGAGCTTGTAATCTGGTTTCTAACAATTTTAAATAATCCTTTAAATTAGCCTCACTAACTTTCAGATTAGTTTCAGTATTACTCTGCAATCTTTTTTCTAAATACTTCAAACTATCTTTCAAATTACCTTCATTAGTTGTTTATAATCGAGTCTCTAATGGTTTTAGACTATCCTTTAATTCATCTTTACTACTGGACTGCAATCTAGTCTCTAAAGACTTTAAATTAGTTTTAGTGCTAGACTGCAATGTCTTCAAATTTTCCTCACTACTAGCCTGTAAAGCTTTTACATTTTCTTCACATCTAGCTTGTAACCTAGCTTCTGAATCATTTATCTGTCCTTTGACTTCAGTCTCCATTTTATTAATATTTGCAACAATGCTGGACATACTGTTCTGCAAATCCCCTAACACTTTAGCTAAATCGTCCACAGGCATAATTATAATTTGCAACTAAACGTTTTAATTCAGAGACGTTGGATAGCAAAACATCACAATGTATCAATTCCTAACTACACTTGGGTATGAGCAATAAAATGACATGGGGTTAAACATGATATAACACTAATATGATGAACATGATCACTGGTATGGGCACACAAGTATATCGTCTGACCAAGTTCAATAAATTTCATAACACCATTAAATGAAATAGAGATCAATCTCCTCGTAACCTCAGTCTGATGTGTTCCCGTGGAATAAACAATATCGAAGCCCCACGATTGGGAAAAGCCAATTCTCCGTCCTCTGCACCCATTCATCCGAGGTATGCGATGACCCAACTGCCATTACATCGCATACCTGGCATCCCAGGCCAGAGTGGAGTTAAATGAACATGAAATAAAATAAGGAATGTGTCGGAAATTCAGTTCAAATATCACAAAAGCAGAGGGTAACACGAGATAAAGTATCTCTAGGGTCGTTTCGATACTTAAATTTAGTCATAATAGCAAATTGAAATGGGCGCCATCAACTGAATCCCTAACAAGCCACATTCTTTCTGGTTAAGCCGTAATCGTGACAAAGGAAAGGATTGGGAAAACAACATCATCATCAGATCACAACTAAGATAAAAACAAAATGTATTTGAACTTGAACGGTCAGACAGAAACAAACATAAACCTGCCTAAGAGTATGGTCGAATATAACAGTTATGATGTTATAGTTCTCACAAATCGAACCATCTCCGCACTATATAAAATATTTTCATCCACATGAAAAACAAAAACAACTAGTGTTCTCAGGGCCACCGTAGCACTGTGTCTTTTCGTCACTGACATTTCGTGATCCCTGAGACCTAACTTTTGTTAATGTAACATCAGGAATGTTAATCTGTCTAGCACACAAAATATCATTATAACACTAATATTCAAATATTCAATCATTTATGGCTCAAATGGCATTGATCAATATGTTGGAAATCCCAACAATCACTCCTAAAAATTAATAACAAATTTATACACAATATTTACATCACCTCTAACCACTACTCGGTTGTGAATCGAAAAATCTTCACTAATCATCTGTTATCATCATCATTATCATGTCAAAATAATTAAATGCTTCTCACATCAGCCATCATTCAGTTATTTGTTATACTCAAAGTAGAATTATTAATTCATTATCATCAGATCATTTAAATAATTTTTATATTCATCAACTCATTAAATCATTTGTAAATCAACCACACACTTTTATTTCATCATCTCATTTAAATTAAATTATCTTAATCCATCCATTTAAATTATTTAATTCATCAATTTAAGTTGCAATTTATCAGCTTATTTAAATCATATAACTTATTTAAATTAATTTAAATTTATTTAAATGTAATCAGCTCCTTTAATTAATTATCATTATTTAATTCATATATTTATCAGCTGTTTAATCAACTATTTATTTATTTAATTTATCGGGTCAGATCATTAATATGTTTAAACTTCAGGTAATAATTCCATAAATTATTATTATTATTATTAGAAAATCCTTGGATTATCAGAAAAAAATATTTATTTAATTTCCTCAAAATGTTTAATATTGGTTATAGAACGTTGTCTTAAAAATCTACCAGTTCCAAACTATACCTCATACTTAATTATCATGCCAAAATAATACGTTGCCTCTACAAAATCACGTTGGATCTCACCATCCAAAACTTCACTATTTAAATTCACTTGGTCACATATCACATTTGAACACCATTATTATTTCACATAACACCACAATTATTCAGCACACAGCATGAATTTCAAAAATTCGCTAGACTGGGTTCGACGACCTCATGTCTGCTCCAAAATTTTCATTGGCAATATTATAAAACTTCTCCTGGCAACCTCACAAACTCCGATCAAAAAATACCTCAACTCATCATGTAGCATGTTCCACACAAAATATAACTGGCTTCAGACGGTTAACGAATATAACCTACAAGAACCTTAATTAATATTGTCATGTCCAGACAACTTCTTAAACAATAGGAAAATTATCATAGTAATCGTAATCCAATTCAAGATTTGGTTTAATTCAACAAACTATTGGATTGGCAAGACAAGAATTACAAAGTGTAACCCTGCTGACATTTATTTTTAAATTATTTAACCAAGATCAACTAAAATGTGACTGGTAGTTTATTGTTTAATCCTCTTACGATCATAATTAAACTCGGATGATAATATGAGACCCTAAAGCGACGGGTAAGGTGCATACCACCACACAAATACGCAAGGAAACAGGCCTCGCCTCCGTAGACTCAGATGAAAAATCCCTAACACGACAGGTAAGGTGTGTACCACCCCTCAGCTACGCAAGATAACAGGCCCCGTCTCTGTAGACTGTTGAATGAGTGTACATGATTTGAATCAACAATATTCTACTTGTCACATAAAAGCAATATATATTCGCTTGAGCGAATAAAATTTAACATCACCAAACAATCCAATAAAAGAAAAAATCCCTGCTGATTAACTCCACATACTCGCTAGTATGCAATGAACTGACGAAAATCCAAACTATCCAATTGCAGATCACGAGTTTCGAAACACTCGCTAAAACTATCCATAATCAAAGGTACTATCATCACAGAAAAATATAAAGATCAAAGTCCTGCTTAATTAAGTCAATCAATAGTGAAAACGTTGGATAAATATGCCTGCCATGTTGTGTGGTAACACCATATTTTAGCAAACGAAGTAGTAAAACATTCAAGCCATGTCGAAAAATAACACTCCAATACAAAATACAAGTGTGCCCAGTGTTCATGTAAAAATCATATCAGTAATGCCATAGCTCTCACAATACCTTCATATTCCAGATGTTAATAAAATATTCAAAGATCGTCGGTAATCCAAGTGTTCGCAACAGATTTCTCGAATGATCGACGAAAAACGCTGTATTAATCACTGAACTAACACCTGACTCCAGCGAAGTGAACATGATGTTGTAATAATTCTCTTCGTTAGGAACCGAATCCATCGCTCTGAGCTGCCATCACGGCTCCTCATACGCCTAGCACGACATGATGAAATGAAGGATATCCATCACGGATATTGTCCAATTTTCTCCACAAAAGTTCGAATAAACTGTGTACCCCATTCTCTCTTCGGATGTGTTACGCCACTGTTCAGTAAAGTGTTCGATCGACATCAATTAATAATGTTCGTCTTCACTATGAATGAATTACACTGGTAGAAAATTGTAACTTCAAAATGTGTACATATTTATCAGACACCCTGTATCTGCGTTCGTTGTGAATAAATTTCATAAATGTTCATGACGTATAACTGTTATAATGCACATGCCACTATTCATAAAGTGCATAAGATCACACGTCCTAATTGGCAAAATGCTGCAATGTTTGAACGGCCCCATGGTCGCTTTAAACATGCCCTGTTCAAACACATTATAAAGTATGCTATAACGTCGTTGAAATAATTTTAAGTCCTACTGACTATCCATAGAAAAGTGTGTAATTGTAACTGTACTGAACGACTGGACTGCTGAAATCCAAGTCCAACTATCTCAAACTTGAAAAATGTCAGAGTATAATGTTCAACTCGTTGACTACCAAACTGTAACAAAATGTCTCCCAAAGCACGACAAGTTGTGCTTCACTGTATATGTGTAACATGTAGTTAAACACTGGCCCCTCATTGTACTGCTTCAATACGTGGTTATTCATAGTGAATGTAGTCGAGATAATGTTCCTCATTCCCAGTGGAATACTGCGCGTTACTACGGTAAGTTATAAGCTTGTAAAAGCGTTGCTGTTTAACATGTATGTGAATGCATTTCCAATGTTGAAACTAGCACGTTTCCTATTGCCGGCTCCCTGCCTAAAGCTCACGGCCACCTCGATTCGACCTTCGGTCAGCCTATGCTACAATACCGAGCTCATAAAATCACACTGCTGGCTTCGCTTAGCGATTCTTCCTTGCATGTGTAAGTCACCGTACTGCACTGCGTTATGAATTGTCGCGCTCCCGACTTGTTGCTTACACATAATGCAACAAAACAACCGATGAACTGATTCCTTGTCACTGCGTGCGGCCACACCACCTTGACCTGGCACGTGACTTCCATCCCTTCCGCTGTCTTCCTCGGACGTCACAGATCTTACCTCGGCCAATATCTTCTGTTATAATGCCATTACATTAACTTAAGGAGTTATCCACCTATTTCAAGTTATTCTTAATAATATTCCTTGTTATTTCTTTCTCTTCTGAGGTTAGATAAGACTTTATTTCCAATTAATTTTCACAAACACCCATTATTTCTCCCGTGATTCCTTGCGTTTGAGGGGTAGTGGTTCCTTCTCCCTCAGTCTCATTCGTCATTTCCTTCAGTTCCTCTGACTCGATCTGAGCGCTATCTTTTCTTCTTGACCACAAATCTCAACTACGGCTCGACCACAACTGGCGTAGCCGATAGCCTTAACTAGGTATCGGGTACAGTACCTACCTTGCAAACTATCTGCTACCGTTCACCAGTAGACTTATTACTAGCATTGTGTGGCAGCAACATACTCCTCAATAAATTCTCTCTAGAGGCATATAATTTATGTACTTACACTAAATTGTTTTGTAATTTTGCTTTAATTGCAGTGTTTTGAGAGAAACGTGTTGTATAATATTGTAAATGTAAGATGTCTGACCTTCATTCTCGAAAGATGGGATGGTACAAATATTGAGGGTATTGTAGGGGACCTGAGAGGGTGCCCTCTACAATATAATAGCTGGGGGGATGAAATATAAGTAGCTGGGGGTTGCTTGGAGCTCGAGTGTAAGAGGTGTCGGTTATTGACGGGTTCGAGGACGTGTAAGCACTCGAAAGGAGAACTCACGAATGTACTGTTTGTTCGGGTAGTTCGGGGATGCGATATCGGGATTAAGGGCGGTTTGGTGCTGGAGGCTCTGAACAGCTGGGTTGTTGTCTGGAATAGTGCTAACGTGGGCAACGGACGGCTCGCGCTAAGAAGCGAGGCAAGCATTCTGACGTATGCGAATAGCTGGTTGCGGGCGAAACAATTAACTAAGTGTTAGCTGGATCCTACCGGGACGAGGGATGAAGGGTAGGATCTTAACGATTAGGCAAATAAACTTAATGACCAGTTACTTAAGATGTATGACTTATGAGTACTTCAGGCTTGAAGTACTCCTAGAATTTTCCGAACAGTTATTAGACCAGATGCTTATCACAGCCCAAGCACTAAGGGGTGAGAGTGTGAATGTCTGTGTGAGGAACTGTAGATCGCTTAGACACTTACCCTTTGGCGTTCGTCGGAGCGGCGCTCTGCAGCGGATTGGCACAAAGTGACACTGAGGAAGACTGACTGGCTGACTGACTGACGGACTGACCTCGAGTTACCTCACCTCTCGAGCTTTATAGCCTTTTGAGTGCCGAGTGTGCGGAATTGCACATTTTACAGGATGTGAGGAGTTGGCCGGGGTTATTGGAGGTTGTTGCTATGTATTAGGTTTAGATGTATGTTAGAATTTTGATTATGTATTCCGAAGGCGTTTGTATGGAGATAGATGTATGTGTCGTAGATAGAAGGGGATGGGGGTGCATCCCCCGGATGCAACAATATAGTCGCTGTTTACATAATGATAGGTGGTTGTGTTAGATCCTAACGCCTCCTAAAACCTTCCAGTTAAAAAAGTAAAAATACATTCATTTGTCCTCAATACTTAAAGCTATTATTTCCATTAAGGCAGTGGGTTAGCATTTTTTTTAACTTGAGGAGATTTTGTATTATAAGTTTTAGAACTAGGGAAGACATAACCACTTCACTTCAACTCTGCCGTGATTTACAATTACATAGTTTGCTGTTCGTGTAAAAAGTATTAGTGATGCCAAATAAATTAAATAATTAATCAATTAACTTTGTTCCTAGGGCATGAAAGAAGAAACCCAGGATGGGGAAAGTGCAGCAAGTGGAAACCATTCAAATGAGTAAGTGTACAAATATGAGGAAACATGTTATTTAACTCTTGTGTATGCATAACTGAATGTTTTGGATATGAATAAGTTTTGTTTGCAACGTCAGATATATCTCGCATTTTACTGCTTGGCTCTTCAAAGCAGATACATTATTGATATTATCTTAACTCTTCACTTGCCCACGAATTATTGTTCGGAAATCTCTCTGTCTGGAAGTATTTGAGAGAAATTAGTTAGCCTGGTTGGTTCCTTAGTTTAGGGGCTGCGACAACGAAGCTCCGCGTACTTAGGGTGTCTGTAGAAACTGTCTGAGAACCGGTGTTAATTGTGATGGTTGTATTTGTGTGTGTTATCTGTTTTCAATTCAAGTAAGGACTGCCGACATTCAATTTTTTCAAGAAGCTAATATTTTTGCGCCAAATTCCACCACCAACAACCACTAGCTCAGATCTAGGTTACCTGATGCCACCGCAGTCGGCTCCTGGTGACGAACGTTGGAACCTAAGAGCGTTAGTCAAGTGTTTAACCTATAATTTAGCTTCACACAGGTGTAATTAGTGGAAGATTCTGTAACAAGCCATAAATCTATGACATGGGACCGCCGGCTTTACTTTACTCCGAAGGGAGGCATACTGAGGGATTTTAACGCTCTTAAAAATTCCGACGGGTTTGAACTCGCGATCTTGGGCATAGACGCTCAGCATGGTTCCAACTACGCCAGAAATGTTCAATAACTCAAATACTAATGAAGCTATATAAATATTTATTAGCACAATAGATATCAGCAACTCTCTTTGTAATTGATTAAAATCTGGTAATGTTATGATGAAAACTTTGAAAGTTAAAAAGTCAGTCATACCTCCCCTTAATGGAGACTTATTTGGCAATGAGGCAGACTTTGAGGTTCTGCAGGAGGAGAACAGGATCAAGGTCGAAGAAGTGGAGAGGGTGGTAAATAAACACGAATGCTTCAAAGCGGCAGGGTTAGTTGAATTTCAGCCAGAAATTGTAAATGGGAAAGCAGGGCTGAAATGGTTGCTTAGGATAATTGAATTCGCGTTGGGTTTAGGAAATATACCCTCACACTAGAGAAAAGCAGTAATGACACCAATTTATAAGGAAGGTTACAGATATTATAGTGGGCAAAGTGTATTCAGGCATTGTAGAAAGGAGAACAATTGGCCGAGAGTAAGATGGATGCTCAACATTTCAGTATGCGTCAAGTTACTGAGAAATGAGAGGAAGAGACAGTTATGTTTGTGTATCTAGAGAAGGTGTACGATAGAGCACCTCAGGGAAGGTATTAATAGGAGTGTGGCGAGGCTTATGGGCCATTTGTTGAACTGGTTGGGTGAATTTCAAGGTGAGTAATCTGGCCTATTCGGATGACCTGGTTGCAATGACGGTCTCTGTCGAAAGTTTGCAAGCCAATATGTTTGAACATGAACAGAAATGTAGGGAGTATGGTATGAAGATCAGCATTTCAACAATTGGGAAGAAATGCAAGAAAGTAGAATGCTAGGTGGAAAGCACAAAATAGGAGCAGTGGAACATTTATTAATTCTGAATTAGACCAGAACGTGGCTTTTACATACTCTGTTTCATCTTCTGGGGGACATTACCTATTCAAATTAGTAACCATGGTCACTACTGCACCTGAAATACGTGCTGAATTATGTAAGTATGTTTTTTTATTTATTGATCTTTTAACATGAGTAACCATGTTCCAACCGCGCTTGAATCTCATTCAACTGTCATCAAGGTACTCACACCGAGGCACATACATTGTTGCCAACATGTGGGATACAAAATACCCCACATTTATTAAAGATTATTGGTGCGTGACAAAAAATAGGGCTGTATATATCGCTAACGCAGCTTGCAGGCTAAAACAATTTGTCAAAACCCATTGGATTAGACAAAATGAAGGTTTGGATTGGATTTCGCATAACAATAATTGGTTTAGGCAAAAACCATTCTTCTGGATGAAAATATTGGTCGAGGCAAAACCATAGGTTTGGGTGAATATTATTGATGAGTTTCTACCCCCATTGTGCGTGACAAAATCAGGGTTGCTTATGTTGGCTGCGGATCGCGCTACCTAACAAGAATTGCTCTAGGCAAAAACATTGGCTTTGAAGAAAATTATTGATGCATTATGATATTCTTGATTGTTAATTTGCAACACGCACAATCCATGTCAAACTTTAAGACTGAAACTTGGCGCACTTTCAAATTAAGTTGATGGAGCTGTGTGTTTTTACGATACTGGACTTGATATAGTACCAGATGCGCGGGGTTGGCGATACTGTCTTTGACGATAAATCACATGCATAATGGCGGACACAGCTGGACTCTTTTTTACCCATATATGTTGTCATATAAAACGGGATTGTGTGTGGATTATGGTCAGCTGAGGAGTAATCATTATTACTACATCAATTTCTGTTTTCTTTTTCATCATTTGATAAGGTATTTTGACTAATTTATGTACTATAGAAAATTGTATCGTTCGTTGGTGTCTCATTCAGTGCTAACGAACATTTTAAGTACTTGGGCTGTGCATTCTCTCAGGTTGGTAGTACTGTATGGTGAAGGAAATAGGGTCGAGATGTAGAAAAGCCAAAGCTGGGAGTTCTCAGTTGCGATGCTCAGTATTCTGTTAGTGTAACGCCGAAATTCTCCCTACATCGCTCAGCATTCTGTCAGTGTAGCGCCAAAAGTCTCCCGACATCGCTTAGCCTTCTGTTAGTGTAGCAATTAAACTCTCCCCACATCGCTCAGCATTCTTTAAGTGTAGCGCCAAAACTCTCCCCACATCGCTCAGCATTCTGTTAGTGTAGCGATGAAACTCTCCCCACATCGCTCAGCATTCTGTCAGTGTAGCGCCAAAACTCTCCCCACATCGCTCTGCATTCTGTCAGTGTAGGGATGATATAAGAAATGGCTTAGAATCAGCTGCAACGGAGGTACTAGGCAAAGGGAAATTGGAACCGGAAAAGAAATGGATGACCCAGGAAATCCTAGAGTTTATTGAATAAAGGAAAAAAATAGAAATGTAGACACTCAAGCGTATTAGTCTCTAAAGAATCAAATAACAAGGAAATGTCGCAAGGAGGAAGGAAATTGGTTAAAGCGGGTATGCGTGCGTATTGAGGATGACCTGAATAATGGGAAACCTGACAAAGCTTATTTTTATGGGAAATCTTTGAGCTATCAACTACGCATCACAAGCAACGTAGTCATGGATTCCAAAGGGAAGCTATTGTTTGAAATTGAAAAGGTATGTGAGTGATGGAAGCAATACCTTGAAGATTTTTATGATGGACCAGATATTACTGACAATAGTATTTATATAGAAGATGAAGAACTAATTGAAGAAGATGATAAAGGTCCAACTATAACTAAAGCAGAGTTTTATGCAGCACTCACTAAACTGAATGGAAATAAAGCAACTGGTGTAGCTAACATTCCTGCAGAGCTCTTAAAATGTTGTAATGTAAGCATTAAAGAATACCTTTCTTTCGAATCATTACTAAATGCTATGAGGACGGAATTGTACCTCCTGATTTTATTAAAATTTGAACAATCATACTACCCAAGAAAGGAAATGCTTGTGAAAGTTCTAATTATAGGACTGTAGCCATTCATTCACATTCATCAAAGATTGTATTGATCATCGTTAAATATAGACTAAGCAGGAAAATTGAACAACATCTGGATAGTGATCAGTATGGATTTAGAACAAGGAAAGGGACTAGGGTGGCTATCCTAGCATTACGTCAGATTTTAGAAAGAAGGCTGGAAGGAGAATCAAAACTTGAGGCAGCTGAAATGTGGTTTTGGAGACGAATGACCCGAACAAGCTGGATGGAAAAAAGGACAAATGAGCTTGTTTTGAACCAAATTCAGGAGAATCGATGCCTGTTGAACACCATCAAGTAAAGGAATACAAATTCCATGGGACACATACTAAGACATGACACTCTCCTCCAGGTATTTTTTAAAGGACATGTTTGGGAAAAAACAGACGGGACTACCAAGACAATTGTATCTAAAAAACATTGTCAAGGAGATGGAAGGTGACTCGTTGGCCAATGTGAAGAGGACTGCTGAAGACCGTAAGAAATGGCTGCAACGACAAGGCTTTTAGCCTTTAGAAGCGGATGACGATGATGAAACAAATGGATTGGATGACAGCCGAGTTATGTAAAGACAAGTTCACTGAACAAGAATCAGAGGAACAAGGGTAGTTGTATTAAGTATTAGACTGTTTGTTCTTGGTAGAATAAAGATCGAGAGGAAAACGTTCTTGGCATATTTAGTACAAATAAAGCTGTGTATATTGTTAATTGGAGATATTGTTTGCCAGTTTGAAAAGTTTCGGATTACAATTCAGGATTCTGAGTGTGTCTACAACCAGCTGGTATTTATTAGATTCGATAGACATGAGAGAGAAACTGGTATTTAGAATGATATTAGGTAAGACTGCATTTTATCATTCGTACTTTTCAATCTATACATACGGCAAGTAACGAAGGAAATGCCAAATAAATTTGAAGGAGAATTGAGGACGAAGGTAAAGTAATTTCGACTCGGTGACTTACTAACGACAATGTTATCTTGGCCTCTCACCAGAGGATTTGATCCTGTTTCTAAACGGTGTGTACGAGGTGTTGAGGAAAGTTTTCATAATTAAATCATTGTATTTGAAACAGAATAAACGGAATGCAGCAGGATGATTTAAAATGAAAATATTGAAATCGATTGGCTGTTGAAATACTAAGAGACGTTGGTGACTCCAACTTGGGCGCAGAATGGACAAAGCAAATAGGATATAAACGTTGGGTTGACATCTGTTTAAATAAAATATAGATCTAGGTAATAAAAAGTCATTTTTGAAGCCATTGCCTGGAGGTTGGCGCTATATGGATGCGAAACTTGGATTGCTTTTGCTACAGAATGTATAAAAATAGAAATATTTGATTGTGGTGTTGTTGGAAGATAGTGATGATTAAATTATTAAATATAGTACTTAATGAAGGGTATTAGGACGATTGGGGGAGTGTAAATGATTCTGACGAGTGGTTATGAAACCTTACAGTTGTTATGGAAGGACGGGTCGAGGACAAGAACTCTAGGGGATAACCAAGAATAGTTTATTTTGAACGAATTCCTTCGGATGTGGGGTGTATAGGTTCTGCGGAGATAGAATGGTAATCTCTAGAATGAGTGACGTCACTCAACAAATACGCCGCCCGTGCAAAAGCTCAGCCACTTTTGCACGCGCGTTTACGGATTTATTTAAGCTAATGCATCTATCTGTGCAAGAAGTGAAATCTCATACTGTATTTCATTATTTTTAGGATATTGTGCCAGGTTTGACAAACCTCTGAGATACTTATGTCAGATATTTTGAACATAGAATGTAACGTCGAACAGTGTACAAAGTGTGTATTTGTTGACGTCTAAATAGGAGGTCGAGATATTGGATCGTTGGGGGGAAGATTGATTATTTTATGTTCCCAGCTACAGTACGTGGTCAGACGGGAGTCACATTGTGGTGAGCCAAGAGTTGGATAAATGTTCGCTATATGGAGTGGTTAATGTTACCGAGTTACCACTTTCTGTAGATTATAACAAACCACCGTTATGTATAGTATCTGATATTTTCTTGGACCTAAAGCTAATCACTCAACTCCACATAATTTATGTAGCCCTAAGTAACCATTCATCCGCGATGTATTCAAGAGTAAAGCATAATAGCCGATGTTGTGTTGTTTGAGTCTTCAGTCTTTTGACTGGTTTGATGCAGCTCTCCATGCCTCCCTGTCCTGAGCTAATCGTTTCATCTCTACATAGCTCCGACACCCTACATCGGAGGCAATCTGTTTAACATATTCTAACCTTGGTCTACCCCTACAGTTTTTGTCCTCGACCCTTCCTTCCATAACTAAGCTTGCTATTCCTGGGTGTCTTAGTATGTGTCCTACCAACCTATCTCTTCTCTTCATTAGCAGTCGCCAGAAACATCTCTCCTCTCCCACTCGTCTTAATACCTCTTTGTTTGTAACCCTATCTACCCATCTGATTTTCATCATTCTCCTGTAACACCACATTTCAAATGCTTCAATTCTCCTCTTTTCTGCTGCACCAATAGTCCAAGTTTCACTTCCATAGAGCGCCACGCTCCAGACAAAGGCTTTCAAAAATGACTTCCTAATACCTAAATCTATATTCGATGTCAGCAGATTCCTTTTTTGTAGAAATGCTTTCTTTGCCTGAGCCAACCTACTTTTAATATCCTCTTTGCTTCGTCCATCACTGGTTATTCTGCTTCCTAAGTAACAGAAGTCTCCTACTTCCTTCAGCTTTTCACCAGCCAATTTGATCTCCATAGAGGTTTCTGATTTATTTCGGCTGCATTCCAGTATTTTTGTTTTACATTTATTAATTTTCATCATGAATTCTTTCTGTAAGACGGAGTCCATACCATTCAAAAACTCATTCAAATCCTCAGGCTTGTCGGCCAAGATGACTATGTCATCAGCAAATCTCAGAGTTGAAATTATTTCTCCTTGAATCTTCACCCCCACTTTAATTTTTTCCCTAATTTCCTTCATTGCTTGTTCAATGTAAAGATTGAAAAGTATGGGTGATAAGTTGCAGCCTTGCCTTACACCTTTCTGAATACCAGCTTCTCTCTCATGTCCTTCAACTCTAATAACTGCTGTCTGGTTTCTGTACAGATTGTATATCACCCTCATATCCCTGTACTTTATTCCAATTGATTTCAAAATGTCAAACAATTTAGTCCAATCAACGTTATCAAAAGCCTTTTCTAAGTCTACAAAAGCCATGAACGTTCTCTTATCTTTCCTTATTCTACCTTCTAAAATCAGCCTAAGACTTAGTACAGCTTCCCTTGTTCCTACATTTCTCCTGAAACCAAACTGGTCTTCACCCAACTCCGTTTCTATCTGGCTTTCAATCCTCTTGTAAATTATTCTAGACAGGACCTTTGAAGCATGAGTAATCAAGCTGATTGTACGGTAATCTTCACATCTGTCAGCTCCCACTTTCTTTGGTATAGGGATGATTACATTCTTCTTGAAATCAGGGGGTACCTCACCTGTCTCATAAATCCTACACACCAAGTGAAATAACCTGATCAGACCTTCATCTCCTATGCAGCGTAGCAACTCAATCGGTATATCATCTATGCCTGGTGCTTTGTTCCTGCTTAAGTCTTCCAAAGCTCTATCAAATTCTGATCTCAATATTAAATCTCCTTTCGCATCCTCATCAATTTCCTCCTCCCTTTCCATTACATGATTCTCAATCTCCTTTCCCTTATACAAACTCTCTATGTAAGCTTTCCATCTCTCAACCTTTTCATCCCTATCTGTTAGAGGCTTTCCATTTGTGTTCTTAATATTACAGCACTTAGTCTTCTTTTCCCCAAAAGTATTCTTAATCCTTCGATAAGCTGTGTCTACTTTTCCTAATTTCAGACAATTTTCTATACCTGCACATTTCTCTTTCAACCATTCTTCTTTCGCTTCCTTGCACTTCTTGTTAACCTCATTTCTCAGACGTCTGTATTCTGCTTTCCCCTTTTCATCTCTTAGATTCTTGTGTTTCCGCCTTTCATCCATCAATTCTAGTATATCCTGAGTGATCCACGGTTTTCTACCTATTCTTTCTTTCCTACCAATGTTTTCTTCTGCGGATTTTGTTATTTCATTCTTCAAAAGTGCCCATTCTTCTGCAATTGAAGTTTGTTTAGGGTTTTTCATTAGTCCTTCCTTTATACTATTCTTGAATCTTTCGTTTACATCCTTCTCTTTCAGTCTGTCTATTGCCCACCTTTTTGGCTTTTGACTTTTCTTCAGTTTCTTCAACTTTAATCTGCATTTCATTACAACCAGATTGTGATCAGAGTTTATGTCAGCACCAGGATATATTTTACAATCCAAAATCTGGTTTCGAAACCTCTGCTTGACCATAATGAAGTCGATTTGGTAACGCCCTGTATCTCCTGGTCTCATCCATGTGTATATTCTTCTATTGTGGTTATTGAATAAGGTGTTAGCTATGACCAATTCATGCTCGGTGCAGAATTCTACCAGCCTGCTTCCTCGATCATTCCTTTCACCTAATCCGAAATCTCCTACTATCTTCCCTTCTCTCCCTTTTCCTACCACAGCATTCCAATCTCCCATTACTATAACATTTTCATCACCCTTGATATACCTCAGAATTTCGTCTATTTCTTCGTAGACCTTTTCAACATCCTCATCATCAGCTTGACTGGTAGGCATATAGACTTGTACCACTGTAGTGCAGGTAGGTTTTGTATTGATTTTTGCTACAATAATCCGTTCACTATATTGCTCATAATATTCCACCCGCTGTCCAAGTTTCCTACTCAATATGAGGCCAACCCCTGCTTGGCCATTGTTTGATTTAGTGCTAATGACCCTATAGTCTCCTGACCAAAAGTCCTGTTCTTCCTGCCAGCGCATTTCACTAATCCCAACCAAATCCAACCTCAACCTATCCATTTCCCTTTCTAAGTTTTCTAACCTTCCACTTCCTAGCAGACTTCTAACATTCCACGCTCCGATCCGTAGAATGTCAGATTTCCTCTTTGTCACTTCTGTGATGTTAACCCCCTCTCGAGTAGTCCCCACCCGGAGATCCGAACGGGGGACTAGTTTACCTCCGGATTGAAATTTTACAAGGGAGGAGGCCATCATCACATGTAATTATGCATAGAGAGGTGCATATCCTCGGGAATAGCATACGGCTGTAGTTTCCCGTTGCTTTCAGCCGTGCAGCAGGACGCAGTGTAGCCATTATTGGCTTATATTATCAATATCTTAACCGTCTATAAGACTAGTAAAGAATTGATTTATTCTGAAAGGCTGCTACTCCCTTTCAGAATAAGTAAAGAGCAATTCTACTAACAAAAATACTAACCTTCTACCGTACTAACAATTAAATACAAAAACTCTACTAACAAAAACATAAGTTCCACCAACAACAAATACTACCACTAAAACATTCTGTCATCAGGCACACTCACATGCACCCTCACACAACACAGTCTACTGAAACAATGAACTATAACTAATAAACAATGCAAGTGCTACCAGACACACTCACACACCACAGCATAATAGAACAATGACATATATCTAATAGACAAACTAACTACCTACTTACAACTAAAACTAACTACATACTTACTGTACTTTTATTTGAATTGACAATATTTACAAAATGCAATTTAGATAGAAAATACTTACAAAATGTAAAATATGAAATGCGTTTTCTTTCTGGATTGTCTCTGGCCCTCACATTCCTATACTAAAGTTTGATTGGCCCTCGGGTAACAAAAGGTTGGACCACCCTGGTCTAGACCAATAATTGTTAATTCATTAGGCCATACAAACACCCCTGGATTTTATCACGCACAGTGGGGGTAGACACGCATCAATAATTTTCATCCAAACCCATGGTTTGTGCCTAGACCAATAACTTTTAGGCAGCGAGGCGCTGGCTTTTCCCGATTAGTTCGAAACATGAAATTCTTGCGATCAGCGTTCATTACAGTGGTAAATACTGTTCTACATACTAAACAAACCTAACCTGGGGCTTATGCCCAGACCTCCTTGCTTGTAGTGCAATCGGTAATTTTCATCCAGACAGTCGTCTAACCAAGTAGCGACCAATGGTTTAGTCCAGTCAGTCGTCTAACCAAGAAGAGCTCGTTTATTTCTTTTTCTCACATAATTACAACATTACATGTGTCGTCTAATGTAGGCCTATTTAGTATCGGATATGTTGGTAACTAATGACGTCAATGATCGCTCACTGCGGCAGTTTCACATACAAAATATGCTGTCGAACATGGCTGCGGTTGTTAACTATACAATAAATAAAAACACATGTTTAAGTGATTTAGCACATATATCCGGTGCAGAAGTGATCAAGGTTAGTAGTTACAATTGGTAATGTCGTCCCCTCCCCCTCCCGCCAAAAGATGAAATAAGGTATGAAAATGATATATTATCAAAGTGAAAGCGAAAAGAAAGAAGAGTGATACATGGTACAGAATTAATCTGAAATTTCACTACAGTATATGTCGTTTTATAAAAGGGCATAGTGGGTGGGTTACAGACAGCGAAGGAGAAAACATCTATTAGGACATCACTTCCATAATTATTATTCATCATTACACAAGGAAAGCAGACCCGACCAGCAGTTGGAAACTGCTCAAGATGATGATGATTACACAAGGTAATTAGGCTAATTTAAGTATTCTACTTGGTTCATCACTCCTGAAGTGTTACCTCTATTACGTATGTCGTTTCGCCTTGAACATTTTTGGTTGAAGGCGGGCTATTATTTTATTTTAGAATATTCACTGAAAATTTGATGTAATCAGCGTAACGGCAGCCTTCGTAAAGAGGTTTACGCAGGCCAGCGCGTATCCCATTCACAAAAGTCGAACACTTGGTTAATTCAATTTCACCCTCCCTCTTGGTTATTTGAACTATTATTTAGCCGATATGGTTTCGAAATCACATGATTTGCATATCCAAAATTCCCACCTTAATCCAAATGCCACCATGGCTATTCTCTAGGGAATATAATATGGATTATTCTGTCACCTGTACTGCCCCGTAAATTGAATTATCCAGAGACCACGAGGGTAGTCTTAGGGAGAGCATGAGTACAGTTGCAGCCTTCATCGCTATTACGTGTTATCCATGACGTAGGCACGGCTGGCTGATAGCTCAGGCAAGCAGGGAGGCTTCGCCGAGATCCATGATGACGTATAAGAATTTTCGAGAAGGCTCTGGAAGTATGACGCATTTAGAAGCTATGGAAGGGATGGAGGATACGACCCTTGACAGGATATTTAAATGACGGGAACGGAGAGCCGAGGCTCTTTCTTATAATTCAGTTGACGAGTGAAGTGTGTTATTGGGTTAACGTGGCCCCAAAAATTTCGTCAAGTCCGAGCGTGGAGGTTGTCCGCTCGTGAAACAGCACAGTTTGGGTAAGCTGCAGTGCGTTATACAACTCAAATCTAGGCGGAGTTAAAACGCAAGTATAAGTGACATTATTTCATGAACATACACAATGAGGCTTCAACGTTTATTATAATCAAGCGGTGTAAGACTATATGGAGCTTGTGTTAAAAGCAGAACTTTCCAGCTTTTATAATTTGGGACATATAAGCGATAGAAGACGAAATACAAAAGTGTTTTTCACAGATCCCAGAATCTCTTTTCATGCTATACACATTGAACATTCAGAGGGCAGGCGTACGGCAAGTGTGATACAGAACATTATTCAGTTGGTGCTACAGACAAAACATTACAATGGCCGTTAATACTTAGCTAATATATTCAATAGACATTAATATGATTGGAGTGATGGAGTATTAAACTAACTATGCACCTGGGATATATATCGATAGCGTGAAGATCCAACATGGAATTACGATAGTCAGTATTCGTGGAATACTAGCATGGAGTGGGTAACCAACATTTACACTCATGCATATCTATCAAACGCTGATATAACATCCATACGGCAGTGGAAATTTATTCATTATCCAATGACATGAATAATTCCACCTCGCATATACAATGGATTTCATGGTTAATTTCGACGTAGAACTTTGGGGATTTTCAAGAGTGGCTAGGGTATCCCAGCACAAACAGAAGAAGTTGCCAGAAGGTAGTTCCTTGTTAACACGGATTGGTGTATTCCGGAGATAGAATCCTTCTATTATCCGAGGTCGCTGTTCTGATGTTCGAGGACTGTCCAGATATGTACTGCACCGCTTTGTGCTTTTACGTTAAACAAAATAGCAGAGGCATGAGGAAATACAGTAGAAGCTGAAACAACACCTGTAACAGGATCGCTAAGGAGCGGGGAAAGGATGTCTCTTTCGATGCGTGCTGGGCCCAAGATTCCGGATCGAAAGAAAAGGAATCGAATGAATTGTTTAAAACATCAAAAGCGGAATTAAATTTATCTACTTGATCGAAGAACCCAGAAGCGTGTAGGTCGTGACTGCGTTACAGTACGAAGCCAAGACCGACGAAATCGAACGAGAGATGAGGGAACTTAAAATTACAAATGAAAGAGGACGAAACCAAAGTGAACTACTTACTAATGTATTTAAAGCAAACTAAAACAGGTGCGCATAAGAGTATGGATTAAATCTAAACACAAAATGAAAGGTAAACTTGAAGAGGTATTAAAATCACTTAATAACAAACAAAATTAAATTAAAATTAAAGATAGTACCTAAAAAAGGGGTACACAAAAACAATATCAAGAGAAAAGTGTAAAAACGAACTTAAGCACAAACAAAGATGAAACAAGATTAATTAAAATGTACTTACAATCAATGTGCAACTAAACCGTAAGCGCGACTCGATAACCAAAATTTAAAATGCAAAAAAACAAAAACAAAAGATAGAGAGTATGGACGAGTCGAATAAGAGATCACCTCTACTTACGAGGATGACCTGGACTAGAATGTCCCGCGCCATAAACCAGAACTAAGACGCTCATGATGTTGTGAAATCATGGGGTAGGGGGTGAAAGTGGTGGGGATTGGAGGAGTGCGTATGTAGGAAACGGGGGTGGGGGATGACACGGAGTTACGTAATATAACGAAGCCAGAGGAAGCAACACAAAATTAACACATAAAAATAAAGGAAATGAAAATTACATTAAATTACGTGACAATACCGGGACAGGAAATAAAAAAAAATCAATCAGCTAAGAAATATGCTTCGTAGGAAGATGTAGGCTTACACAGAGGTAGAAATGCCGAATCACAACGACATACGATGAAACAAAGAAAGTAATGCGGCGCATGGACAGTGATTAGCACGATGACCATCGCTCACATACATTTCAATAAAACAGAGGGAGGATCTGACTGAAGACGTGAGACTCAGCTCCGTAACTTCGCCGATTCCATCCATAAAAACAAGGCTCTGATGCGACAATCCACCGGAGGTCGTCATAAAAGAACGCCGAACCAGGTGGTGACGCAATACAGAGCATAATTAAGCCTCGTAGAAAAATAGCATATATTTCAGACCTGAGAGATTTGAGTAAAAATAAAACCGATTACATGAAAGGTAGGGATGACAAATAAACACAGAGGCTTCGCTAAACTAACGTAAACAAAGGCGAAGGGACTTGGGTTCATGAATCGAATTCACATCATCATATGAAAGGGAAATTGTAAGTGAATCAAAGGAGACACAAAAATAAAATAAAAAATGGATAAACTGAAATTGAAAAATGATAGCATGCCCGATAAGTCAAGTGATCGAATCGTACTTACGCTTAGTTGCTTTCTGGGTGCGGGCAAAGGCCTGACACGTGCACACACGTCCGTCTATCTGACGGCTCAAATTGGAAGGGGAGCAACCTTCTCTAAAGGAAAGTAGTAACGCGCCCGAGAAAAATAAGTCGTAGAAACATCCCCTCTCCAGAACATAAAGGGGGCCAATGGGAGAAGCAAAGCTTAGCAACAAGTTATCCTTCAACCAATGGTAAAACTGTGTCAGTAGGGGTGAAAAGTTTCACCATCTGACGAAACATTTACGCAGAATTACAAAGTTTGAACGCAGTAGGTAAGACAGAGGAACATATGTCACAATAATGCGACATGAAGGAAATGATGATAATAATAATAATAATAATAATAATAACATGACAAAAAAATAATGAACCTGATAAAAACGGTTCAGTACTCTGGTTGTATAGGAACATCTATAGTATTCTGTGAATACTCTTCAAGAACGTCTGTACATCATAAAAGGTATTCACTTATTAAAACCGCCTAGTCAAACACCAAAGAAACGTTTAATTATATTTTTCGATCAAAATTATTGGAGTATTGACGTAGGCAGTTTATAAGGTTGATCTCATATTTTAATAGCATCTTTTTACTATCATTTTTAAATACATGGCATTTCATTATTTGCAAGCTTTTCCATTTTTGATTTAAAACAATTTTTGTAAGGATATCCATTTCTTTTTGTCTTTGTTAACTAGGTTTAAGATTTAATATCAATCACGCTGAGGAAGGTATCAATGAAATACCGAATCATGTACGTTAAGTAATGTAATTAAACGTTTCTTAAGTGTTTGACTAGGCGGTTTTAATAAGTGAATACCATCAGTCAACACGGTTATTAATTATTACCATTGCCATGATGGTGAATGTTTACGCATTTCACAAAAGGTAGCCGTGATATTTATTTGTTAATATGTGAGCTGTATAGCGAAATTTGAGCAACGTTCTTTCCCATGGTTTTTATTGTATTATGTTCTTGTATACTGTACACTTTTCAGGTGTTTTATATTTTTCTTTAGTGTCTTGAGGCCGTAGTCTTTCATATTTATATTTAAATTCTTGTTAGGATCACTTTTACTGACTTTTAAAAGTTCTATCGAGAATTTGGATTAATTTTGCAGTCACGGTTTGACTTTAAAAATAATTAGTTTCCATTTCAAATCAGAATTCAGACATCGTGTCATCATTTCAAAGTAATGTCTCCGTTAACTTACTTTGAACATTTTTTTGTCCAACTTCAAGACAGAAGAAACCATCGAACATTAATTAGAGCGTTAAATATATGTAACTTCACGACGATCTTTTGAATTACTAGTCGTTCTTTAGAATGTGTTGTTGAAACAAAGACAATATCATTTGATAATGAAAAACATTTCAGCGAAGACAACTGTATGTAACTTGAGTTTTGAATGATCTTTATTCAGGTAACAGTTGAAAAGAACTCTTTTGGTAGAAGATTTTCACATCTTCGGCTAGGATATCGATTTTTGCTTATTCCAGTCTAGATTGACTTCTATCCGACTTGATTTAAATAACCTGCAATTATTTTAATTCTCTTGATTGTAATATTTTACTGTCCTGCGATAAGATTACAGTGATAGACAAGTGAGGAGAGTCAGTTTGTATTTTTATTAATCATATTTGTGACTGGCTGATTTTTATTTCATATCGTTTTGTTAAAGATACTCATGGTGGTGAAAATTATGCAACAGTTTGAATACGTTTTGATAATGTAGAGTTATCGAGAGGAACGATGGGATGTATAAATTATAGCTCAGTGGACGTGTGAAAGTCACTGATTGATAGTGCCCTTGCTGAAGGAAGTTTTCCCACGATATTATTTATAACAAATTAATCATTGGTGATTTTGTTTAAACAGTGGAAGTTTTTCCACATATGATGTAATATATATGAGGTTGTTAAGCCATAGGTGCTTGGAGCGAGGTTTTTCCCGCAAGTTTAGTGATGTTATTCCCCTTCTAGATTGTATTCATGTAAATTTACTGTTTCAATTAACTGAGGGTTTGAGTTGAATAATTTTTCGACTTCAGATAAAGATTAGTGTCACAGATATTCCCTATTAAAAATTCATTAAACACGAATTTGTAAATACATGCAAATAACCTTAATTGGTTGGTTGTATTTGAACTAAATTTTGTAACTATAACCCGACATGACGTGTGTGTAATGTATTTAAAATATTATAAAAGAAATAGAATTTCCATATTCTAATATAAATTCGATTGTCGATTGACGACATGTTCAAAGACTCTAAATTTATTTAGGGATTATTTAAATAAACACTTCAGTGTAGTGTTTAGCGTTTCGCCCATATTAGGCAACGCTGTTTATAATCATATAACTATGTAAAATAAATCTGTAATTAATATAATGAAATAATAATATCTGTTAGGGTCATATAATAATGTGTTAAAATTAATAATTTTGTGAATGAATGATGAGTAAATGATGAAATTTTGGTAAGAGTGAATCTAGAACTTCATTGGTTCGAAACAATGTAGGGTGTGTCTGGAAGAGTGTATAAAATATTTCATGTTATTCTGTAATCTTGGTTCAGTGTTATCAGCTTTTGTTTAGTGGCAATGATCTAGCGTATTCGAGGCTGCTTCTCGCATGTTGCTAGTGACCGGCTGCATTTAACAGTGGGGAAGGCAAGGTGTGTGTGTGTCTCACTCATAGTCCAGATGTTCAGATAAGGACTTGTGTATTGAGGTCAACGACTCTGTGGCCTTGCGTATGTGTGTCAGTGGAATGAGGAAGTCACCTCAAGATGCACAGTGACACAGCTGAGTGCTACTAAACGCTCCCTGTTTTTGTTTATATAAATAGATGTTTTGACTAGCTTACAGCAGTCCGATTAAGCTCATAACTTTTGAGTAATTGTTTTACAGTCCAGTGGTGGCTGAGGAGAATTTGTGACGGTTTCACAAGACTTTTAAGTTTTTTTTGGTATATAATTTTATTTATATTTATGTGAAATAAAATTTTACTGTTCAGTTTTCATAGTCTTTGACGTGTGGGTTCATTTTAAGTATCATGTTTTTGAGATATTGTGCGGACACACTTATTTGAGATAGGGTGCCACCCATAAACCCCGAGATCGGTAAGTGTTTTTCCCCGTTTAGTTTGGTGTGTTCCACAATTTTTTTTTAGTAGACTGCTGTGCCATGATCCCGATTGCGTTTGTCAGAGCCATTCAAATGATGTAGTAGAGCCGGAGCATATTGAGGTTGGCAATCCGAGTGAGGGGACGGATTTCTGACAAACGGCTTTCCGGATTATTGGGTACAGTACGAGCACGCACTTCCTAAGTCAGATGGATTTCAGTTATCCAGATTATATTAAATAGTCATATCCCCGATCATCCATGTTGTTAAAGCGGCACAATGTGGTGTAAAATAAGTTGAACACTTTCAATGCTAGTATGAATTAGCACACAATTTCCGTAACCATTCAATAATTTCAATTATATGTCTGATCAAGGACAAAGTTGACTTTTGGCAAACAGAATGTGTCTGGAAATAATTTGCCATTTGCAGGTATAATCAGAACTTTTGAACTAGATACGGATTTCATATTTATCAAGGAAACCTTTGACTCCAAATACTCCGATGTGACGAACCATTTTGTTTGCTTAGTATATAAATATTTGAAAATATTCAGACTGTATTAAAAACATAGCATTGAATCTAAAAACTGAGATCAATTCCAGGTATTAGATAAGGTCATTATTCCTGGTAGTGATATTAATGAATGTTGGTCCAGTTATAATTTCATAAGTTAGATCTCTGTATTTTGAAACAACTATTCACCATTCTCAGATAATTCAACAGAATTATGAGCGCACAGGATTGTATTAATACCAATTATTTCAGGCTGGGATGTCCTGATACTTCGGATCCTGCTGTAAGGAAGATATACGCATTATGTAATACCAGAGGACAGAATACCAGCTTTGTATCTGAAAGAAATATTACAAATCAAGAAAATTTGTCGACCAAGCAGTTAACCCATACTGGGGAGAAGTCCTTCTCGTGTAGCACATGCAAAGCCAAATTTAGTCTGAATGGTATTTTGAACACACACATGTTAACCCATACTGGTGAGAAGCCCTTCTCATGTAGCATATGCAAAGCCAAATTTAGTAAGATTGCAATTTTGAAAACACACATGTTAACCCATACGGGTGAGAGGCCTTTCACGTGTAGCACATGCGGAGACAAATTTACTACTAAAAGCAGTTTGACGAGACATATTTTAACGCATACTGGTGAGAAGCGATACTTGTGTAGCATATGCGAAGCCAAATTTAGCCAGAATGGTAGTTTGAAGGCACACATGTTAACCCATACTGATGAGATGCCCTTCTTAGGTAGCATATGCGAAGTCAAATTCAACCGGAAGGATAATCTGAAGACACACATGTCAACCCATACTGGTGAGAAGCCCTTCTCGTGTAGCACATGCCAAGCCAAATTTATTCAGAAAGGTAATTTGAGGGCACACATGCTAACCCATACTGGTGAGAAGCGATACTCGTGTAGCACATGCGGATACAAATTTAGTCTGAAAAACAGCTTGAAGCCACACATGTTAACCCATACTAGTGAGAAGCCCTTCTCATGTAGCACATGCCAAGCCAAATTTAGTCAGAATGGTAGTTTGAAGGCACACATGCTAACCCATACTGGTGGGCAGCCCTTCTCGTGTAGCATATGCGAAGCCAAATTCAACAGTAAGTATTTTCTGAAGGGACACATGTCAACCCATACTGGTAGGAAGCCCTTCTCGTGTAGCACATGCGGAGACAAATTTAGTCTTAAAAGCAGTTTGAAGACACACATGTTAACGCATACATACTGGTGAGAAGCGATACTCTTGTAGCACATGCAGAGACAACTTTAGTTAGAAAAGTAATTTGAATAGACACATGTTCACCCATACTGGGGAGAAGCGATACTCGTGTAGAACATGCGAAGCCACATTAACCCTCAAAGGCGATTTGAAGACACACATTCTAACCGATACTGGGAAGAAGCCCTTCTTGTGTCGCACATGCGCAGCCAAATTTGCCCTCAAGCATGTTTTGAAGAAACGCAAGTTAACCCATAGTCGTGAGAAGACAAAGTAGAATATGCCAAACGAAATTTGTTGGGACATTTGACGATACACCTTTACCCATACCTGTGTAGCAGGTTTAATGAGAGACATCTTATCCCTTGTGATGCCAAGCAATTAATAAGTGACTATGCTAAAATTACCTATTACAAGTGTTACAAATTACCTGCCATATTTTAAGATAGTGTGTTAGTATTTTTTTCTCTGCCCGGTAAACAAACTATTCAGAAACTTGAAGCTAAATAATTATATTTTCCTTCTTTTGGGTATTAATAAAGTCTGTAAAAATAATCCTGTGAGAAAGAAAACAATTGGAAATCTTCATATATATTTGACAGCCTACACAATCTAAATAGTATCTATTGTGAAATAAATGAACCCGCGCAACGAATAAGGGACTCCGCGCCATTTTTGTAGTTTTGTGTAAAGTACGTTTTCGTTGTTTGAAAGCGGGCTATTAAGTGAATTTCGTCCAAATGTTATACGAGTAATCCCTTATATGATATAAACATTGTAGTTTACTCGCGTGATGCTTCAGTGACAACTGAACATAGATCTAGGGATATTTTTGTCTATAAAATCGGAAGAACGACCTCCGTAACAGCTTCAGTTGTCTCGGAGCCCACTCGTTAACAGCATGCATATCTTGTGACAGGAGTCCTTATTCCACTGAAAGGATGGTAATAGCTATATTAATACACACACTGATCTTTGTTGTTTTAGTTGTTGTTGATTTTTTAAAGTCTTTGCGATTTTGCGGTCATGTAGCCACGTGTATTTGGGAATGTGTCACTGTGATGTTTGTGTATCTGTTACTGATGTACGAATTGGGTAGGAAGCGGCCGTGGCCTTAAGTTAGGTACCAACCTAGCATTTTCCTGGAGTAGAAGTGGGAAGTCACGGAAAACCACGTCCAGGATGACTGGGATGGGAATTGAACCCGTCTCTTCTCAATTCTGCCTCATGATATTGCGTGTACTCCGTTTCAGCCCTCAAACCAGAATTAAATTTCTTGACAGAGTTGGGAATCGAACTCTAACCTCCAGGGTGAGAGCCAAGAATGCTAGCCACTACGGAACGAGGCGGATAAAACACTGACTGGATGGTTCCACATTTTAGGTGCTGCGACAACGCGGTCATGTTGCCCCGTGTACTTTGGGTGTGTGTAGAATCTATCTGACAACCAGTGTTAATTGTGATGGCTCTATTAGTGTGTGTTATCTGTTTTAATTTAAGTAAGGACTGCAGATGATCAATTTCTAGTAGTTCCTACTTTTGCTACCAAATGCAACCGTCAACGACACCTAGCCGCAAAATTGGCAATTAGATGCCTCTGCAACTGGTACATGGCTACGAACGTTGGAACTACAGAGCATTAATCAAAACTAACCTACAAATTTGACTTCACACATTTGTAATTAGTGGAAGGTTCTTGTACATGCCATAAATCTACGACATGAGACCGCCGGCTTTACTTCCCCTCCAAATGAGGGCGTAATGAGGGAATTTTAACGCTCTTAAAAAATCCAACGACTTCGGCCGGGTTTGAAACCGCGATCTTGGGCATAGAACTCAGCATGCTACAGAGGGGTGTGGAGGGGACGCTCAAGTTACTCTTGGGGAACAACTAAAATGTAGGTCTCTTTCTTTTCCACACCTATTGTAACAATCCTGTAGTGGTTTTTGTCTTCTGGGTGAGAAGATACACAATCATATTACTGACATGATTTAGGAAGAGTGAAATTTGACTAAGATAATTTGGTAAGAGTGGGTCATTTGGGCTTCAGATACTGAGTTAGGTGGGATTTCAACGGGTTACCACATTCAAATGACGTCTTCCTTATAAGCGTGGCGATAATGAAACCTATGACAACACCGAATGATGTGAAAAGATACATCTTGCAGAGGATCTCCTTGACCTTCTACACACAGAACGTAGGTGGGCTGCAAACACAGACTTGGGTCTCATTCACACTTCTACACAGAGAACGTTACTGGGCTGCAAATACAGACTTGGGTCTCATTCACACTTCTACACACAGAACGTTAGTGGGCTGCAAACACAGACTTGGGTCCCATTCACACGTCTACGAACAGAACGTAAGTGGGCTGCAAACACAGACTTGGGTCTCATTCACACGTCTACACACGGAACGTTACTGGGCTGCAAACACAGACTTGGGTCTCATTTGCACTTCTACTCACAGATCGTAAGAGGGCTGCAAACACAGACTTGGATCTCATTCATACTTTTACACCCAGAACGTTAGAGGGCTGCAAACACAGACTTGGGTCTCATTCACACTTCTACACTCAGAACGTTAGTGCGCTGCAAACACAGACTTGGGTCTCATTCACACATCTACATCCAGAACGTCAGTGGGCTGCAAACACACACTTGGGTCTCGTTCACACTTCTACACACAGAACGTTAGTGGTCTGCAAACACAGACTTGGGTCTCATTCACACTTCTATACACAGAACGTTACTGGGCTGCAAACACAGACTTGGGTCTCATTCACACTTCTACACACAGAACGTTAGTGGGCTGCAAACACCTACTTGGGTCTCATTCACACGTCTACACACAGAACGTTAGTGGGCTGCAAACACAGACTTGGGTCTCATTCACACTTCTACACACAGAACGTTAGTGGGCTGAAAACACAGACTTGAGTCCCATTCACACGTCTACACACAGAACGTTAGTGCGCTGAAAACACAGACTTGGGTCTCATTCACACGTCTACACACAGAACGTTACTGGGCTGCAAAAACAGACTTGGGTCTCATTCACACTTCTATACACAGAACGTTACTGGGCTGCAAACACAGACTTGGGTCTCATTCACACTTCTACATACAGAACGTCAGTGGGCTGCACACACAGACTTGGGTCTCATTCACACGTCTACACACAGAACGTTACTGGGCTGCAAACACAGACTTGGGTTTCATTCACACTTCTACACACAGAACGTTAGTGGGCTGCAAACACAGACTTGGGTCTCATTCATACGTCTACACACAGAACGTTACTGGCTGCAAACACAGACTTGGGTCTCATTCATACTTCCACGCACAGAACATTAGAGGGCTGCAAACACAGACTTGGGTCTCATTCACACTTCAACACACTGACTTGGGTCTCATTCAAATTTTTGCACACAGAACGTTAGTGGGCTGCAAACACTGACTTGGGTCTCATCCAAACGTCTACACACAGAACGTTAGTGGGCTGCAAACACAGACTTGGGTTTCATTCACACTTCTACACACAGAACGTTAGTGGGCTGCAAACACAGACTTGGGTCTCATTCATACGTCTACACACAGAACGTTACTGGCTGCAAACACAGACTTGGGTCTCATTCATACTTCCACGCACAGAACATTAGAGGGCTGCAAACACAGACTTGGGTCTCATTCACACTTCAACACACTGACTTGGGTCTCATTCTAATTTTTGCACACAGAACGTTAGTGGGCTGCAAACACAGACTTGGGTCTCATTCACACGTCTACACACAGAACGTTACTGGGCAGCAAACACAGACTTGGGTCTCATTCACACTTCTACTCACAGATCGTTAGTGGGCTGCAAACACAGACTTGGATCTCATTCGCACTTCTACACCCAGAACGTTAGAGAGCTGCAAACACAGACTTGGGTCTCATTCACACTTCTACACACAGAACGTTAGTGCGGTGCTAACACAGACTTGGGTCTCATTCACATATCTACATACAGAACGTCAGTGGGCTGAAAACACAGACTTGGGTCTCATTCACACTTCTATACACAGAACGTTACTGGGCTGCAAACACAGACTTGGGTCTCATTCACATATCTACATACAGAACGTCAGTGGGCTGAAAACACAGACTTGGGTCTCATTCACACTTCTATACACAGAACGTTAGTGGGCTGCCAACACTGACTTGGGTCTCATTCACACGTCTACACACAGAACGGTAGTGGGCTGCAAACACAGATTTGGGTCTCATTCACACTTCTACTCACAGAACGTTAGTGGGCTAAAAACACATACTTGGGTCCCATTCACACGTCTACACACAGAACGTTAGTGGGCTGCAAACACAGACTTGGGTCTCATTCACACGTCTACACACAGAACGTTACTGGGCAGCAAACACAGACTTGGGTCTCATTCACACTTCTACTCACAGATCGTTAGTGGGCTGCAAACACAGACTTGGATCTCATTCGCACTTCTACACCCAGAACGTTAGAGAGCTGCAAACACAGACTTGGTTCTCATCCACACGTCTACACACAGAACGTTACTGGCTGGCAACACCGACTTGGGTCTCATTCATACTTCTACGCACAGAACATTATAAGGCTGCAGACACAGACTTGGGTCTCATTCACACTTCAACACACAGAACGTTACTGGGCTGCACACACTGACTTGGGTCTCATTCAAATTTTTGCACACAGAACGTTAGTGGGCTGCAAACACTGACTTGGGTCTCATCCACACGACTACACACAGAACGTTTGTGGGCTGCAAACACAGACTTGGGTCTCATTCACAATTCTACATACAGAACGTTAGTGGGCTGTAAACACTGACTTGGGTCTCATTTAAATTTTTGCACACAGAACGTTAGTGGGCTGCAAACACTGACATGGGTCTCATTCACACGTCTACACACGGAACGTTAGTGGGCTGCAAACACAGACTTGGGTTTCATTCACACTTCTACACACAGAACGTTAGTGGGCTGAAAACACAGACTTGGGTCTCATTCACTCTTCTACACACAGAACGTTAGTGGGCTGCAAACACAGGCTCGGGTCTCATTCACAATTCTACATACCGAACGTTAGTGGGCTGCAAACACTGACTTGGGTCTCATTCACACTTCTATACACAGAACGTTAGTGGGTTGCAAACACAGACTTGGGTCTCATTTACAATTCTGCATGCAGAACAGTAGTGGGCTGCAAACACTGACTTGGGTCTCATTCACATTTTTACACACAGAACGTTAGTGGGCTGCCAACACTGACTTGGGTCTCATTCACACGTCTACACACAGAACGTTAGTGGGCTGCAAACTCAGACTTTGGTCTCATTCGCACTTAAACACACAGACCGTTAATGGGCTGCACGCAGACTTGGGTCTCATTCACACTTCTACACACAGAACGTTAGTGGGCTGCAAACACAGACTTGGGTCTCATTCACATTTTTACACCCAGAACGTTAGTGGGCTGCAAACACAGACTTGGATCTCATTCACACTTCTACACACAGAACGTTCGTGGGCTGCAAACACAGACTTGGGTCTCATTCACACTTCTACACACAGAACGTTAGCGGGCTGCAAACACAGACTTGGGTTTCATTCACACTTCTACACACAGAAAATTAGTGGGCTGCAAACACAGACTTGGGTCTCATCCACACTTCTCCACACAGAACGTTGCTGGGCTGCAAACACTGACTTGGGTCTCATCCACACGACTACACACAGAACGTTTGTGGGCTGCAAACACAGACTTGGGTCTCATTCACAATTCTACATACAGAACGTTAGTGGGCTGTAAACACTGACTTGGGTCTCATTTAAATTTTTGCACACAGAACGTTAGTGGGCTGCAAACACTGACTTGGGTCTCATTCACACGTCTACACACGGAACGTTAGTGGGCTCCAAACACAGACTTGGGTTTCATTCACACTTCTACACACAGAACGTTAGTGGGCTGAAAACACAGACTTGGGTCTCATTCACTCTTCTACACACAGAACGTTAGTGGGCTGCAAACACAGGCTCGGGTCTCATTCACAATTCTACATACCGAACGTTAGTGGGCTGCAAACACTGACTTGGGTCTCATTCACACTTCTATACACAGAACGTTAGTGGGTTGCAAACACAGACTTGGGTCTCATTTACAATTCTGCATGCAGAACAGTAGTGGGCTGCAAACACTGACTTGGGTCTCATTCACATTTTTACACACAGAACGTTAGTGGGCTGCCAACACTGTCTTGGGTCTCATTCACACGTCTACACACAGAACGTTAGTGGGCTGCAAACTCAGACTTTGGTCTCATTCGCACTTAAACACACAGACCGTTAATGGGCTGCACGCAGACTTGGGTCTCATTCACACTTCTACACACAGAACGTTAGTGGGCTGCAAACACAGACTTGGGTCTCATTCACATTTTTACACCCAGAACGTTAGTGGGCTGCAAACACAGACTTGGATCTCATTCACACTTCTACACACAGAACGTTCGTGGGCTGCAAACACAGACTTGGGTCTCATTCACACTTCTACACACAGAACGTTAGCGGGCTGCAAACACAGACTTGGGTTTCATTCACACTTCTACACACAGAAAATTAGTGGGCTGCAAACACAGACTTGGGTCTCATCCACACTTCTCCACACAGAACGTTGCTGGGCTGCAAACACAGACTTGGGTCTCATTCACACTTCTACACACCGAACGTTAGTGGGCTGCAAACACAGACTTGGATCTCTAAAAGAACATGTGTTTTGAATATTTTTTTATATATAATATATATTTGCTTATATGCGTTTGGCACAGTGGTGGCAACAGTTGTGATAAATTATGACAGTATTTATGAACGTAATAATCTTAAAATTCTCCATTCGTCGTATATTTACCTTCTTATCTCAGGGCCAGGCAATATCATCTCATTCCTGCCGCAAGACACTTATTCACTAACTTCCTCTCTGAGGGTTGGGTAACGTCCTTCGTTTCTCCCTTATAATAACTCCACTCAAAAATCAACTTCTTCTGTTCTTATATTCTTCTTATAATAACTCAGCTTCATAAGATCAACCTCTTCTGTTCCTATATTTTTCTTATCTTCTTCTTAATGCATGATACTAATGGTAAATTTATAACAATAATCATATAATATAACTATCACTGTTGCGTGCCCGCTTTGCTCTAGTTACGCCATACTTAAACTTTTGCCGTTCGTTTGTCGGCAGCTGATGAGCTTGATAATTGCTCCTATTCATGTCCTTTGGGACTTGGTGATGGTACGCTTTCCGAAGATACTAATTTTACTGCTATGAGAATTATATTTCCAAAAAAAATAACGCATGTTATAGGAGCATGACTGAATGCTTTCTAGAAATTCCCTTGTTACATCACGCTTTTACTATATTGAGGGATGTGCTCTGAAATGCTAAATCTGTTTAGGCTAATCTACCTGTTATCTGCCTTTGTTAGGTTCTGAACCTGTTATATCTTATTTCCGCTAGCAGACATGTGTTTTGCTGATGAGGACATTTGGCGGCTTACAAATCCTGCATGGGGCGTGCCTGGTTTGATGATAGTCATGGACTGTTCTCTGAGCTGAGTAAAGTGCCTTGTCCCCTGATGATAGCTTGTAAACAAAGACTGAACTGTGCCACCTTTCTGTATCGTTATTGTCGTGTCTGTGAAAGCGTAGTGTAACGGTAGCTTGCTCCTCCTGTCTATTCACATTATCAAGGTTGCCGTTCACTCAGTCACTCAAATATTTCCTAACTAACTTATGATATACAACAATATATACACTGTAACGATACTGCTGAAAAAAATGTCCTGATTAGTAAGTTACACTGTCTTATTCTAGGGGAATTAGATTTAGGGAATAAGCTGTCTTCTCTTAGATTGGGGTGTTTATCTCTGCTTCCTTACCATTTATATAAGCTGCTATTGGCTAATTCCTCTTACCTGCTAGGGTGGTAAAAGCTTACTTTACTTGGGGGGGGGGGGGGGTATTTAATATTTCTATCTACTTTTCTGGTTAGGGCTGTTAGTATCTTAAAACGCTTGGCCGCAAGAAGATTCTACTGCATTCTCTCTTGTCAATCGATGATAAGCTGGGTTGGGGAGAGGGATTTAATTAATGCTGAAGAAAAAAATCCCGTGGTTAAGTAAAATAAAAAAATCTCTGCTTGGCGTGCAGCGGGAAATACTGAATCTTAACGGGTTTTATAACAAACCGTGTGAAATAAAAAGATAAAGCCCTTGACTGTAAATGAAGGGTTTATTAGTCTACTACTGATGTGGGCTAGATGGGGGAAATAAAAGGGGGATGGAAAAGGAGTTTAGACTGACACACTACTCACCTTACTGTTGATACCAGTCGTCCATGATGTGGCGTTGGACCTGGCCGCCCAGCTGGCGCCGGTGCACGTAGCACTGTTCAATGAGAGAGTCCAAATGAGCAAGACGGCTGGCGCGTGGAAGCGTCCCGTATTTGTAGATTCTGAAGTGGGTCATAGCATGTCAGCAGTATTTACGGGAGTACGCTAACTTTCGTTATTGTTGCATAAGATTGCAAGCTAGCGTTTACCGTACTCGCGAATGTAGGCCGTGATTGACTTGCTTCACCAGGCTGTTCGCAAAGCTATAGCCCTTCTATGTACCTCTAAATAATTAGGTGTATTTGTAGCCACAACCCTTATGGAGGGTTGGGGTATGGAACAATATGACGACAAATGCGGCACTTCAAAGCGATCTTGCAGGGTAAGTGGCAAAATGATAAACGTTTCAATATATTCAATACCGGTATATTCTCATATTTCGCAAGTAATATTTCCTGCTCTTCTTTCTTTCCTTCATTTGGTATCGAATTCCTCAACGATTTATATATTAATATTGTGCCCTTTTAAAACCACCTACCAGTATCCAGATGGGCGGATCGCAGCTTCTTCGTGGCCCCAGCTAGGTAAACTACCGAAGGAAATGCCCCGTACATCGGATGAGTCGGGACACATATGACAAAGACGTTACACTACGGAACTAGGACTTTATCCATCAATGGTAGAGCAAAAAACCTCCGCTTCTCGGGGAAAATGGGATACATTGGGCACCTGTCCTTAATTCCATAGCATGACCTCACCATAGGTATCAATAACGATTGGTTTCTATGAAACGGTGGACAGGCGAAACACTCGTGTCCTACGATTTATTAATATAAAACATTACAAATACTAATTTAAATAAGGACACTCCCGTCATCAAGCAACGTCAAGATTAAATAATTGGATGAATTAAACCTATAACGTCACTATTAAAATATAATAAATATGAAGAATCCACTATTCTGAATGCCATCTGCGTCTCCAAATTATGTTCGGTGTTTATAAATGAAATAACACCCCTAAATTAAAATAATACCATAAGTTCGGTTCATCAAAAGTAAATACAATTACTCTATACTTCACGAGACTCCTTTCTAACTCTATAACAGTATTTACACGATCAGTTGTTATCGTTTCCAATCTCTTTTAACTATTTACAATTTATCTAAAACATTTTTACAATATCGAACTCGTAGCATTGTCTGTCTGTCTGTCTGCGAGTTTCACTGCCAAAACTCGTCCTTTAACTCAACAAGAACAAACAGGAATTTATGAAAAACGAGAACCACCTACTCAAATTACCTTGCTTGTGTTCATCGTATTAGTGTTTGTCATGGCCGTTCAACAAAGTCTAGCCCATGCTTCAATAATCTAGCTCTCGTTGAATAAAATAATAATAATAACAATGAAATATTGCTTCAATGCAATTTACTAATTCGTGCGGATTCTGTCGATACATGACCTCCTATAGTCGCCTTTAAACATCAGATTAACGCATTTTTATCTCATACAGCTTCCTCATATACTGTAATACAGACAGATGACCTCCTATAGTCGCCTTTAAACATCAGATTAACGCATCTTTATCTCATACAGCTTCCTCATATACTGTAATACAGACACATGACCTTCTATAGTCGCCTTTAAACATCAGATTAACGCATCTTTATGCTTCCTCATATACTGTAATCCAGACACATGACCTTCTATAGCCGCCATTAAACATCAGATTAACGCATCTTTATCTTAAACAGCTTCCTCATATACTGTAATACTGACACATGACCTTCTATAGTCGCCTTTAAACATCAGATTAACGAATTTTTATCTTATACAGCTTCCTCATATACTGTAATACAGACACATGTGGAATAGATCTTCACATCTCCACAAGATTCAGTTCCCAAAATATAGCTTCACCTTTAAGCTGGCACTAAAATTCAAAAAACAACAACTTTCCACTTATGAACTCTGTTACAAATATTCCCATCGTCAACATGATCGATTGCAATCCACTTTCCAATATAAAATACCTTCTTTCATGCTCCATTATTACATCAATGCGCTCTTCCAACAACTAAATATCTGCAGAATATCTCTCTCCTACGTAAGACATGTTTCACATACTTGCAGTACTCCTACGAATTAAAAATCCCAACATTCAGCGTTATAAGTTAATAATAATACCTCCCTGCTTGTTGTTCATAATTTTTGCAATCATCAATGCTTAAATTCTCTCTCCGCATTCTAATGCAATGTGCAAAATGCTTTGAATGTACCATTTGAACAAGTGTAGTCCTTACAGTTCGTTTTAGTATTTAACAAAACCTTTATTGAGTTTCTGTCGTCGCATTTACAATTGACTTCTGGGTACTATTAAGTGCTGGTATCGTTTGTTACTCAAGAAATCTCAATGATTTTCGTTTAAAAATTGACAGTCATAATATTGTCCTGTTATACAATGTCTATCTCACATTACTTTAATGTTCAAATAAGAACCAATATAAAATAAAGTCTTGCACACTTATAAGGAAACTATCTAATTCCTACTTCCTACAAAAATACGATCGGTTAAGCTCATCTCCCATCAAAATATTAACGAAATATCTAATCGCACGCATAAAACAAGTACCTCTCCACCTCAATAAAATCTCGCTCGTCGAAGAATAAAGATCAAATCTAAATTCAAAAATATTTACCAAGTCCAAATACTAAATATTGTTGTAGCTTTTATGGGCTCTATCTAAGTTGTAAGGGGTGCGGGGCGTTGTATGTGTGTGTGTGTATGTGTCACCTACGGGGGGTGTACGTCGTCCTAGTCGAGGATTAAACCGGGATACTTTCTAAGTAAAAGCGAGTGCTAAGCAATTATGAGAAAGCGCACGGTCGCTAGATGGACAATAGCTTGCTCTATGCCTGGAGACGTGCTGTCCACAATGCGATGTGCACAGGCAGGTTATTAACAGCGATGACTCGACAGGTTCTGAGTCGCTTGGGCAAATGGTGAGCGTACAATAAAAATAGACAAGAGGCTAGTTGTGTTGGAATGTGGAAGATTACAAAAATCACTTTGTAGAAGTGAGTAGACTTCACCAATTAAATGTAGTGCAGTAGCCCACGAGTTACACTGCAAGATGAAGGCGATTACAAGTTTTACAGGGGTGGTGTATGGATAGGAAATAACAGTGGGATTACCCGTTCGTACACTTACTTGTATTCGGTGGTCGGCGTCCAGAGCTTCCGCTGGCACTAGCGCGGTGTCGTCGGCAGACAAGACAACGAGCCCTTGAGGTGTGAGTTACTTTATACTGGATGATTCTGCTGACTAAGAGTTAGAAAATACCTGCTCTACTCTAGTAGCTAGCAGCTTGTGTTTGGTAATAATGATGAAATAGTTGGTATATGTTGCTTCCCTAGGTGGCTCAGGGTAGAGATATGGGCTGAAGTGTGTTAGATTGATGGCCGAAAGAGGGTAGTGGTTGTAGCTGTTGTGAATGTTATTAGATGTATTAACTGTACCCTTTGCGGAGCCTCAGGGTATAACAATCCTCCTTCCCGGCTAAATCTGTATCCTCACAGATTGGACTTGGACGTAAGGGTGGCTTCTTCTTCCTCTTTTCTTATTTTCTTCTCCTGGGCGTGTAGATGTAGGGGTATGTGGGAAGTGTAGCAGTCTGGCAAGTGTCGATTTATGTGTAGTTGTCGTAGCCGTGTAGTTTGGGTAGGTAGGGTTGAAGGGTGGATCAATGTTATATATTGTTTAGATCATAATTTTTACATAGCAATATCGAAGACGTAATACATCACAATATATATATATACATAAGAGGAACAAGACATTATGGCAATGGAACATTGTGTTGCTATAAGTGTTGCAAAGAGAAAAAATAAACAAGTTGGAAAAGAGAAATACAATGTACTACAGTGTTAAAGAAGAAAAGGAGAAAAAAATGCTCTGTGAGGGTTAGAAGTTTGGAAGAATATGCATCGTTTTTATTGATAGGAGTAAATAGAGCATTTGAACATCGTGTATTAGGAAGAGAGAACAAAAAAAAGAGTGTGCATGTAAGGAATACAGTAGAATAAATATGGACAAGTAACACGGCAAAAAAATGTTGACACCAGGAGTACCGTTTAACAATAATAATAAAAATAAAATAAAAAACAAATGTACATACAATGTAACAATAAAATAAAAACAAGTGTACCATCGTGTCGTAGAGCTCTGTTGTTGTATAATTGTTTACCCCTATGCGCACTATACCTCGTTGTTGTTTATAGAACAAACTTAGGGTCCAAACTTATGAATTAACTTAGTAACTAGACTTAAGTTTTAGACGGCCGGTCTAAAGTAACTTATATCTATGTGGCCACTGTATTTTAATGTTTGTGAGCCACCCTCTGTGGGCGATTGAGCTTACCTTAGCAGTGAAAGTCGCCACTTACAAGCTTGTGACGGCTCTCACCACATGTGAGCGTTATATTGGGTATCCGTCAGTAAAAACTGGTATCCCACAGATATCAGCCATTGCTGAGCGGATTTATCTTGGTCGTGCTAGTGTAAGTAAAGGAATGAATCGAGGTATTGTGGTGTAGTGTAATAATGAGTGTGTTGTGTCAAAAGGAGAGGAGGAAAGGCTGCTGCCCTGGGGCAGTCACAGTGAATAGTTCCATTACTAAATTCCTGTAATAAGGGTGCAGCTATTACCTGAAAAAGGAAGTACAAAGATTAAGTAAAATTTTAAATGTGTTCTTGTTGGATTTGCTGCTGTCTGGAAAAGAGGAACAGTTTCAGTGCTACCTGGAGGTAAAAGCGTATATTAGTACCTTTTATTTTGATTCTCGGTCGCTTGATGTGATCCAAAATACAAATACAAATGCAAATGGTTATTGTTCCCTGTTTGGTAAAAGGCAACACTGGTGCTGTATGGAAGGAGACGTTTTTCATGTTAGTATATTGTTATCATTTGTATTTGGTATGTCAATCATGTAGCGCTGTTTGTTTGTTTGTCAATTCGTCTGTCCGTACGGCGTAGAGGTTAACCTTGTCGACTAATTAACTATTTTATTTATTTACTAACTAGCTGTTCCCGGCAAGCGTTGCAATGCCAATCAAAGAAAGTGTTGGCGTTGTAATTTCGTTTCTTGAAATGCCTTTGGAAACAATCTTTTTCAATTTTCGTTAACTGCCTCTAAACTATCGTAAAATGGATTAACTAATTTAAAAACATTTGTGGGAGCGCGCACAATAATTCACCAAAGTTTCATCGCAATCGGATGAATGGCATATGAACGCATACAGGATTTCGTTTAAACGATACGCGTGCCGTCACTCATTTGTTGAATCTACTCGTACGCTACGTATTGTAAAATAGATTTACTAAGCCTTTCCTGAAGTGAACTCAACGATTCACCAAAATCTCATAGCAATGGGATGAATGGTATATGAACGCATACGGTACTTGGTTGAACGATTCACGAGCCGTCGCCCATTTGTTGAATAAAATCGTGCGCTACCCATTGTAAAATGCATGTACTAAGCCAGAAACCTTTCCTGGAGTGTACACAAAAACTCACCCAAGTTTCATCGCATTCGCACGAATGGTATATGAACGCATATGGGACATTGTTGAAACGCTTCCCGCGTTGTCGCTCATTTGTTGTTTCTACTCGTGCGCTACGTGATGAAAAGTGGACGATCTAACCCAGAAACCTTCCCTGATGTATACACAACATCTCACCCGAGTTTCATGGCTATTGGACGTATGGTATATGAACGCATACGGGACTTTGTTGAAACTCTTCGCACGTCGTCGCTCATTTGTTGAATCTACTCGTTTGCCACCTATTGTAAAATGGATTTACTAAGTCAGAAACCTTCCATGAAGTGTACACAACATCTCACCCAAGTTTCATCGCTATCGGACGAATGGTATATGCACGCATACGGGACTTTGTTGAAACTCTTCGCACGTCGTCGCTCATTTGTTGAATCTACTCGTTTGCCACCTATTGTAAAATGGATTTACTATGCCAGAAACCATCCCTGGAGAGTACACAACATCATAACCAAGTTAAATCGCAATGGGATGAATGGTATATGATCGCTTGTGGTCTTCGTTGAAACGAATCGCACGCCATTTTGTTGAAGCTACTCGTAAAATCTCATGTAATTTATTTCAGGATTAGGGTATAACCCATCTCTTTTGGGTACATTCGTGTTGACCGACTGAAAAGCACTAAACTGAATATATGGCTTCAAACACCACAATGTTGTTGACTTATTCCTTTGCCTCCTCCTTTTCTTACTCACTCCCTCTCCTTACCTTCTCCGTTATTCATCTTATTTACTTGCTTCTAACCAATGCCTTTCCCTAGCCTTTCTTCACTACGATGCGGATGGTTTATGGTTCTGGCGTTATTTAGTTACTTATTTACTCTCATGTTCTTTCATTTATTTACTTCCTTATTTCCCCTTCTTATTCATCTTTCACTCCTTTAAGTTCCTATTCCTTGCCTCGTTTATTCCTTTATTCCTACATTTATTTCATTTGATTTATTTTTCTAACAACGCTTCTTTGCTTTCTTATTTTCTCTTGATTTGTTTCGTCCTGACGAACTTACTTACTACTGTTCTTGGTCGGCAACTTAAGGTCCTGCCGCCACGTGAGTTGTTAGATGAAATTATCACCTCGGTGTCAACGGGATTCTAGCCACGGGGCTTCCTGGTGAAGGTTTCACCTCGATGTCACCGGGATTCTAGCCGCGGGGCTTCCTGGTGAAAGTTCCACCTCGGTGTCACCGGGATTCTAGCCGCGGGGCTCCCTGGTGAAAGTTCCACCTCGGTGTCACCGGGATTCTAGCCGCGGGGCTCCCTGGTGAAAGTTCCACCTCGGTGTCACCGGGATTCTAGCCGCGGGGCTTCCTGGTGAAAGTTCCACCTCGGTGTCACCGGGATTCTGGCCGCAGGGATTCCTGGTGAAAGTTCCAACTCGGTGTCACCGGGATTCTAGCCGTGGGGCTTCCTGGTGAAAGTTCCACCTCGGTGTCACCGGGATTCTAGCCGCGGGGCTTCCTGGTGAAAGTTCCACCTCGGCGTCACCTGGATTCTAGCCGCGGGTCTTCCTGGTGAAAGTTCCAACTCGGTATCACCGGGATTCTAGCCGCGGGGCTTCGTGGTGAACGTTCCACCTCGGTGTCACCGGGATTCTAGTCGCGGGGCTTCCTGGTGAAAGTATCACCTCGGTGTCACTGGGATTCTAGCCGCGGGGCTTCCTGGTGAAAGTTCCACCTCGGTGTCACCGGGATTCTAGCCGCGGGGCTTCCTGGTGAAAGTTTCAGGTGAGAATCTCACTCCACTGTCACCGTGATCATCGGCCGTGGGGTGAAATACGAGTAGCTAAGCCATTGCGCCCTTACGCTCCCCTTTCTTGCTTAATTAATTGCTAGTTCCTTATTCTATTACCTAGGTATTGTACCCGAATCACTTACCAATACCTGCTGAAATCCCTCGATGGTCTGTGGATCGTAGAACCTGAAAATGCCCGGCGAAAAACCCTCCCAGGTCCTACCACCAAGTAGAGGAGTGAATGGGGAACTAGTCATCCTAACAGGCTGTCTTAAGCATGACCATGGCTTTGAAAGAGAAATGAATAAAAAACTAGCTCAAGAACACGAAAAACAACTCTAAAGAGAACTATCTCAAAGGTGGAATACCCTGAAAATCCCAAGCGATGGCCATCTTAACACTACCTCCCATCCCTTCGTCAAAATATCACGCCATGATTTAAAATTGGGAAAACAAACTTTATACCATAAAGGACAAGATAACAAAACAGAGAAAAAGAATCAACTACCCTGTCGTTAAACGACCTAAGTCACAGTTACCAAAACTGTGTCAAAAAACTAAAGAATGGATTATAATGATCACCTACCCGCTGGAGTGATCCTAGACATCATAACTAGCAATATATTACACAAATATGATGAATTAATCTCACAATGGTATTTCGTTGACTGGACAATGAATAAAAATAAATCAGCATGAAAAGATTATGTGAGAATCGTCTAAACGATCTTCTAATGCAATGGCATTTATCAAAATTATATACAATGAATTTACAAGGGTTTATACAAAAATGTGTCTTTGGACACTCATATGTTTCAATTTAGTATCTGATCTGGGCCATGGCATTCGCATTGTTACATATTAAAGAAATATTCATTTAACAGGGTTACATTTCACCAAGCGATTAAGCTAAGTAGAAAATCAATGGTCTACGTTCATGTTTCATGTAGAAAGTAAAATTGTGTAAAATTGTAGAGGTTTTGATTATCAGCTGTGGAAATGCCTTAAGTTGCATAAACAGATTATCCAAGCATTGCTAATAGTTAGGTGAAGAAAAGCATGTAGGCTCGATCTAGCAGATCAACGACACCCATGTCTCAACGAGACATGAAAACACAAGAAAACCTCACCTAGGTTTATATAACACCAAACATGGGTGTTGGACTACTCGAAGTCCAAAACGGATTGGCACTCACTGGCTTAGAAAGCTCTTATTAGCTCAATCGAAACAGTCCTAATGCTTCAACGAGCATAAAATCTCAAAACTACAGCATAGACCCGGATATGCATTCGAATCACAAAATAAGGTTATAAGAACCTTCAAACACCATTATTAAATCTCATTACTATCTCAGAAACCTACAAAACATGCTTAAACCACACACTAACCTCAAGCACGTTGTTCAAAGTCATGAAACTAAAGCATTTCACTGGCAAAAATAAACTGTCATGCCTCACAATGACGTATAATAAATATACAGTTTAATCTCTTGACTCGAAGTCAAGCTTCCCTGGAATAATTTAATCAAAAGTCAGGATGGTGTTCAAAATGCTGTACTTATCTCTCACTCACACAATTGCACTAAATGCAATTATTTACGTTAGCCAAAAAATAGATAATGAATGTCTCGAAATGACATTAAATGTTAAGTTACTCTCAAATTAATACCTAATAGAAGGTGAAACTGATTCTTCCCTAAATCAGGATAGCCTCCAACCTTGGTGAGTTTCGAAATATCAGTGGATAAAACTTACACCATGAAAGCAAGTTAACTACTCAGGTTAATCCAATGACAATCATTAAGTAGATCCACTAATAAATCTTCACACACAAAAGCGAAGTGCTCTCCATGAAAAAAAATATCCAAAAAGTGGATTAAAACTATAAGGGCAATTAACACCAAGAAAAACTTTCCAAGATTCAAATCGCTGCGAGAAAACAAAGTTCCCAACTCAACAGTAGTACATGAAAATATGTACTAGCCACAAATAAAATAGTGTTCCAAACACTATTCAGCAAAACGCCAGTAAAACTATACTTATAAAAAAAATATGAAGTTCTTCCCCTAATCCTTCTTCACGGCAAATAAAAATACGCACTATTTTACTGAATTTACTGATTAAATATCAAGACTATCAATACGCAAGGGACGAATTCATTAAGTGAATACAAAATCCCGGGAATGCAACAAATCAGTTTCGACAGAACCGTCGAAGCTAAACTCGTGCATGCCCATTTAATCTACAAAAAGAAAAGAATGGCACTTGCAATTGCTAACAAAATGCCCACACTAGGCTACGATAAAGAAGTTGCTGGTCCAATACCTTTCGTTGACTCTCGTAGCGTTGTAAAAAGGATATAAGTAACTGTTGAATCTCCACGGTATCATCAGATAATACATTCTTCTTCCTTGGAGCTGGGATGCGAACCCGGGTATGCGACACACGCGAACACCGGTCGGATGGCCGTCCGAGCCCTCGTCATTCATGCCAGAAAAGGTTGTAACACGCCCGTGAAATTGTACTGTTCTGCATGTCGTAGCTTGTGAAGTCATCAGCTAGCAACCACTGGAGTACTGTGAAAGTAGTCTCCTTTCCAAAAGGAAAATGCAGTTTGTGGTTTGCAGGCATCTCACTTATGCATTCCACATGTAGCTACCCCATATCTTTTAACCAGCCATCCTGGAGGTCATAACAAGAACGTTAATCCTCCCCACCGACATCTCAAATGATAATATGCCTTTCAATGTTCGCATGATGCACTGCGTAAGAACTTGATGTCGGCAATACTGGCTCAGAACTACACGTTACTAACCATGTAAGAGAATCCACGTAGGGTCCCGCAATGGCTGCCTCAATAGGGACAACGCTGGACAGAGAAATATATATCAGCCCGCGCTCCGTTTAAATCTAGTCTTCCTTGAGACGACATTCTGTATTATAACTGTACTGCAATTGTCTCAAATCCATTACAATATGTTCGTCGCAGAAAGTATTCGCACACGGTACATGGCCGCTTTACGAGGCTTTAACTTTGAATCTGGAGACAACACACTTCAAAGAACACGTTCGGCCTAGCCAAGTAAAAACACTAGCCACCACGACACGGGGTAACTTTCACTCTCCTTGCACCTGTGAATGTCTCACCGGCTGAGTCACGTAACTGTGCACTTGAAAATCAGACATCGAGTAACCCTCTCTCGCTACTTGCGACACGACCCGTGAAGCTGCCCCCACTACTTTCGTCTTCCTTGATATATCGATATGTCAATATCTCGCTTGTGGCTTGATTCTTACAGATGTTATTCCTTCGTTTCACTTGTTAGATTCTATTCCTCATACATAATAGCTTTCTGCTATAGTTATCCACGTTCTACAGTCTTCGAAAGGTCTTCTATAACTCTGATTAGCTTCAAAACAGTAAAGAATATCCCCTAGCCGTGGTCGATATCAGACATGACGTCACATATGGATTTATTGATCGGCCGGGCCATGGGTCAACCCACTCGGGAATGCTCGTAACTTCCGATCTGTAACCGAATGATACTTCTCAAAGTCTCAGCGCTTCATACCCTGGCCTGTTCCGCGGGTTCAACTGCTTCGCGCCTCCTGGCCACCCTATCACAGTGTCTGGACAAAATCTTCTAAAAAACGGTACAGTATTGTGCCCAAATGGATTTTGGCACAAGACTTGAACCCTTGATTATTCAGGAAAATGAGAAAACAGGACGTTTTTAAGAAATATTGAAGTATTAAAAGGGTTAATATCAAATAGGCACATACGTGACGCACAGAGCTGATAAAGGAGTGTGGCGCAACAGGCCAGCTGCATAAATGACATCACCGCGCAGTCAGCAATAAAACAGTTACTCAGAATTAAAAACAGACGAAGGGGAATAACCGACAGTAGAGGGAGATGCAAGATCCAAGGAGAAAATGCAAATTCAGTTATAAATTGACAACAGCGCGAGGGCGGAGCTGAGAAATTGGCGGAAATTAGTAATATTAGCCAAGATAACCAAAATCTTTAGGAAAACTTTTCGTAAAAGCTATTCATTTGGGAAATGAGAATTTTTAGAACAGTAAAATTCATTAAATAACGTGCGGAATAGAAGAGCAAAGTCAACGCTTTACGAAGGGGACTTCACCCAAGCTAAAAGAAGGAGTGGGGTATAAAAAACAGCCTCCCACACACATAGAGGAGCGAATTTAATTTAAATAAACACATCCCCACGATCGGATTTGGAAAGACTTTATGAAAACGAGACGTTCAGAGCGCAAGCTATAAAATGAATATTTTTCCAGAAAGATACCACAATTGGTTCAGGAGATAATTTTTGCAACGTAGACAAAATAGTTTATTTTTCGTAGAAGCAAATAACTAGGGAGTGATCCAAGAGGAGGGTATGCAGTTTTATTCAGTCTACAACCCATGCAGTAGCGTGTGGTACCGTATGCAGTTTTAAGGCAGACCGTGAGGGGTCATGCTGCATCAGTTCATCGTTAATGCAGTTTAAGAGCACTCCTGATTGGAGGTGCTGTATCGCATTCAGTCTACAACCCATGCAGTAGCGTGTGGTACCGTCCGCAGTTTCAGTCAGACCGTAAGGGGATCGTTCTGCGTCAGTTCATCTTTAATGCAGTTTAAGAGCACTCCTGATTGGAGGTGCTGTATCGCATTCAGTCCACAACCCATGCAGTAGCGTGTGGTACCGTCCGCAGTTTCAGTCAGACCGTGAGGGGTCATGCTGCATCAGTTCATCGTTAATGCAGTTTAAGAGCACTCCTGATTGGAGGTGCTGTATCGCATTCAGACTACAACCCATGCAGTAGCGTGTGGTACCGTCCGCAGTTTCAGTCAGACCGTGAGGGGGTCGTGCTGCGTCAGTTCATCTTTAATACAATTAGTCAGTCCAGAGGGACGCGACGTTATATCACATCGTATCAACCAGTTAGTAAGCCGGTGAGAACTCTGTGTTGAAATTCGTCAAGTAATAACCGAACATTCGGGTAATCGTTTAGTATTCCGAGTGATCACTATAGCGTTATGCGCTGGATCAATAAAAATCGTGAAAATATCAGTCACGCCGTGTCAAATAAAAGAACACTAAGACCGTAAAAGTGCGGGTTAGTCAAGTAACACACGCAAAGTCGAAACACAGGCAAAAATTACGGAACGCGAAATTCTAAAAGAGACAATTCGTAAAATACGGAATAATAAGTAACATTGGGTCAATAAAGACCGTATAAGCGACAAATCCTTAAAAGGATAGAATCAGCAAGTATTCATCATAAAGGAAGGAGTAGGGACCTAGAGAGACTGTGTGTTCGATACTCCAGATCTAAAGCGTTAAATGGACAACATAGACAAGCGAAGGTTCTCAAAGTAGAGACCGAGCTAGGAATTAGATCTCTAAAACAAAGAAATATCACGGAACGAGTAAGGACAAATACTAGGAACTTTATCCAGAGTCCAGTAGGAACTTGTGAGCGGAGACGTGGGTTCAGAGACTTACACGGAGCCGCAGATTGGGAATTTTCAAGAGTGAGGAAGGAGCCAATTAGCACGTTCAATGCATAAATGTTAGGAATCGTCAAGAACCAACCACTACGAACCATCATTGCCAAAGCTCTGAAATAGGGTCGTGTGTTGAAGAAAAATGCTATTGTGCCGAGTGTTATATTATGTTTCCATGTCTCAGTGTAAAATGAATAATTGTCAGGTAAAAGTGTCAGGAAAGAGTGTCATCATAATGCAGGAGTAGATATCAAGACGATGGGTGAATCTGCCTAAGAATGGAATCGGAGCCTGGGTGGGTTGATGAAACTTTATTAATGTTTTGTTGTTGTGCTGTGTGCTAGATATCAAGCGAACCATTCATCGCCTGGGGAGTTCTGATGAATGATTCATTGATGAAAATGTATGTGCAAGTAATTGAAATGCTGAATAAAATGATCATTGTTAGCCACGGGGACCGCCTCGGTGGAAATAAAACCTTATAGGGATTAGTTAAATGAAAGAAATAAGAAGCTCGATTAAAGAGATATATAATAAATAAACAAATTTGGAAGAAGGAATTAAAATAATGAATTAAATGGCGTAAATTGTTGCCAAATTATGAATTAAATACGCACCATAATAAAATTGTAAAGTCCAAGGGAATAAAGTAAAATAATAATGGTTAAATTGTAGACCAAATAATAGCATCGAAACAATAAAGCGTCGTAATGAATTAAATTAAATATATTAATGATAAGAATGCAAAAAATGATAATTAAATAAAAATATAAAAACGTATTTAAAGATCCGTGTCTAGGAACTCAAAAATGAAAAGTAGAGCGAGAAATAATGTATCAATAAATAAAAATAAATAGTAAATATCCAAATAACAGGGTGGAATCAAACCCCCCAAAAATGAATATATTATGTTATAGGCTATTATGCCAAAAATAATGAAATAAATTTTGTAAATGCCGAAATCAGGCGAATGTTGTGATAATATCCAAGCACGCTGCGTTGCCGTAAGGGCTAATATTAAAGAAATAATGAAATATAGTTTCAAGTGAATATAAAAAATGCGTTAAGTCCGGATAGATTTATTCGTGAGATGAAAAATGTAGTGAAATTGTCGAAATACGTGGATGTAATTTCCCACCAAATATATTGTTGTAGGAGCCTCGTATTGTGAATCGTGGATGAAAAATTCCCACTAAATAAGCGACGAATATTGTTGTAAAGGTATTGTGAATCGTGGATGAAGAATTCCCACTAAATGAGCGTCGAATATTGTTGTAAAGGTATTATTGAATCGTGGATGAAAAATTCCCACTAAATAAACGTCGAATATTGTTGTAAAGGTATTGTGAATCGTGGATGAAAAATTCCCACTAAATAAGCGTCGAATATTGTTGTATGGATAAAGAAAGCGTCGAATATATGTAACTCCCGCTGTAGGATGCATATCCCAGCTAGAATTTTGTTGCAAGTATAATATTGTTGTAAAAGGAGGCATTGTTGGAGGTATTATAAGCGTGGTAAGAAGTAGGAACAGTAAACTACCATACACCATCTCCGAATTAAGTACCACTATCCTGGGAACAAAGGATCAATAATAATAATAATAATAATAATAATAATAATAAAAGAGCGAGGTAAATCTCTGTAGTAAAATGAATTTGTAAGTCTTGGAAACATATGTTTAAAGCTACCCCAGCAAAAAGGCTTTGAGGGTGGCTAGACATCATAAATCTCGCCTGAAAGTACCACAAGGGGTAGGAACGACCTTGTCCGTTGCTTGCCCTTGTGAGAGAGAACGAGGATATATCTTAATGGGTGCGGCCGTCAAGTAGTGTCTGGCCGGCACGGGTGGAATGAGAAGCGATAGCACGGATACAATTAAAATCTAAACAAAAGAGGTGCCAGCAAAATAAATTGTAGAATCATTTTTGCGGGAGTGAAAAAAATCATCCCGAGTAAAAGTTTGAATATTGTATTAAGATTTGACGGACTGGTCAAATAATATATTGTTGATAAAGAAAATTCCTTCTTCCAGAAATAAACAAATAACAGGCTAGGAAATAATGTAATTTGTTATAAATAAATATCCCACAGTAATAAATAATAAAGCACACAGTACAACGCAGAAGCAAATCACCTAGATGAATGAAGGGTAACTGGAGGGTTACGGATTCGATTCTTAGACATGGCATGTTTTCTGTACAGTACTATATTATTTTCCACATCTAAGGCTTTGTGAAGAACTATTATGAAGGTCCAAAGGGCTAAATACTTGGTAAATACATGAATATTCAAATAACATGAATAATAAAGAGACCCTGAAGGGTAAATGAAAATAATTATTATTAAGATCCAAAGGACTTAATGGATCATAAATGAATAAATATTTAAGTAATCATAAATGATAAAGAAACCCTAAAGGGTAAATGAAAGAATGTAAATATCCAAAGCCTTGGAGAAAGTATTAAATGTAAATGATAGGCGCGCTCGACGCCTAAGTAAAATAAATATAAATAAATATTAAGGGTTTAATTTAAGCAAGACAAAAATAGTTCTGAAACTTCGTAGGAAAATGAAATGACATTACAGTGAATTTTAGTGATTTTTTTATTAGTAAATTAATTTTTGGTTTATGAGTGAAACTTGAAGAGACAATTCCAAATGATTTAAGTTGATAAATTTTGAGTTGATTATTTTGTGAGTGACACTTGAAGGGACAATATCAAGTGATTTTGGTTTTTATAATGTTTTTTTGAGTGAATTAATATTTCCTTTTATTGAATAAAAATTTGTATTTTAAATGGTCATGTTGAGTTTTTCCTGAATCTTGTCAGCCTGATTGTGTCTACTTATCGGATGTTCGGTCTGCTGGGGAAGGACGTAATACACCCCGTACCGCAGTAGCCAAGCAGTGGACTGACTGAGCATCCATCCGCTGAGCTGGTACAGTATATAGTTGGTGAAAATGGACAGAGAGGGTGCTAGGGCGCACTTATTTCTTCATTTTATCGTAGCAACGCCTCCTGGTGGGATTCTTAAAATTTCATAGTCTCTCTCTTCTAGGCGTCGTTCTCTGGCAGCGTCCATCCGATTAGTGATCTCACGGAACTTCTCATCAGACACCGTCAGTTATACTTCTATTTGGTGAATATCAGCGGTGACGGTCCTACGGTTCTCTGTCTTCGGCAAGTCTTCCCGCGGCGTTCGGCTTCTGTCTGCCTCTTCTCTCGGTGTATTTGCGGCTATCCTCCACTTGTCCACGCCAGTCGTTTGATATCTGGGGTCTCGATTCCTTCTGTATCCCCCACTGTATCTGTAATCTCGTCTGACCCCTCCTGATTGCTGTGCGCGAGGTATCTCCTGGTTCCCTCGGCGGTTCTCATTTTCGAAACAGCGATTTCCATTGTTTCTCTGGTTGAATCGGTTGTTCCAGTATCCCTGGTTACTGCGACGATCGTCTCTGGAGTACGGAGTTCCACTCCATGAACGTCGGTTAAAGTTGGCGTTCCCTCGTTGATACTGTTGATTATTGGCATTGTTGTTACCTCCATTGGTCTGCATTGGCTTTGGAGTTTGGGAAACCTTATCAACAGTTGTGAGGTTAACATGTCGAGTTTCACCCCTTAATGGTTTGTGCTTTGTGAACTGTTCTGCACTGGAGTCCAGTATTCTCAAGATCTGGTCACACTCCCAGAATGTCTTTGCTCCCGCGGCGATCAGTACATTCTGTACGTCTGCTGGATATTGCCATACGATAGTATTAATTAGGTCTTCCTCAGACAATGGAGGCTTAAGACATCTTAATTTTGCCAATTTCAAGGCAAAGTAGTTTGCGAGTCGGCAGATTCGAACTGTACCTCTTGGTGTACATATCTGCTCGAATCGACTGCTGGATGTCGCTTGACCAGTACGTCCTCAGGAGAGCGTCCTTGAAGTCTTGATATCCTGTGAACGAATATCGGAAGGCCCTGTACCACGTACTAGATTGTCCATCTAAAAGGCCTTCAATTACGCGTAGCTCCCTCTCTGGAGTTACCATAGTGTCTCTGAGGTAGCTCTCTACACTGACCAGAAATTCTACGGGAGTGACACCACTTCCTGTTCCCGAAAATCTCGCTGGCTGCTCCTCACGTGATCTTATTATCATGACATTACTCTGGTTATTCGACGAGTATTGTGATCTGAACGGTGGTGCGTTGTAATTCAAATTCGCTCCTGGACTATTCTGTGTCGCAGTGTAGTGTAGTTAGTCTGTGTTACTAGCGTCTGCGCATACGTTTGCGGCATTCCAAACTGAGGTATTTTCGGTTGCATCGTTAGCCTGTTGCATGGTTGGGCAACATCCATGAACTATGGCTGTTATGGTTTATGTCGTCTGTTAAAGCGTCTAACCTAGTGTTCGCATTCTGCTGATGTCGCAGAACGTCGGCCCTAACATTCGCTAAACCTGCGGTTATGTTGTTGTTAACCTCCTCCCGGTTAACTTCCATGTCGGACCTTACATCATTTACATCATTTCGAACATCCGCTAGACCTGCATTAACAGCGTTTACATCATTACTGACAGCGTTTACATCATTCCTTACATTTGCTATGCCTGCATTAAAAGCTTCAGTATTATTTTCTAGTCTCTCATTAGCAATGTTTACATCAATTCTAACATTTGCTAAACCTTCATTGACAGTAATTACATCGCCTCTAAGAGCTGCAGTATTATTTACGAGGTCGCCCCTAACATTATTGAGGTCGCCTATAACATCGTTCAGAGTAGCAGTATTAGCACCTAGGTCCTCCCTAATTTGCTGGAGATTGGCATTTATCCCCCTGGGAGACCTAGGAGTAGATGGCAAGATGAGGTGACCTCTGACTGCAGACAGATGGGTATTACTGGATGGGAGAATACTGCGCTGGATAGAAGGAAATGGTGGCAGAAAGTGAGAGCGGCACGGGATCGTCACGTCCCAGAGAAGCCAACAGAGCGAGTGAGTGAGTAAATAGGCGTATGAGATCACCTTTTGTCCATGTGTGTGCCTGTGCATGCGTGTCTGTCCCATAAAATCTAAACGACTGGAGCGATTTAATAAAACTCGGTAAGGTCAAAGTACTATTTCGTCCGACCGCGATCGTGCCCTTTGCCATTTATTACGTCTCACCAATCCAACATGGTGGCTGTGCGAAATATTTCAAGGCATTTTATATCTCCGCAATTATTACTGATATCACCCTGAAATTTCGTACGATGATGAAGGGTACAAATGTAAGTTCACCTATGTGACTTTTAAAAACATTTTAAGTACAGAACAAACATGGCGGCCAAGCGATTCAACTACCCGTGCGCAGTGAAACATGGTACAGCATATTTTTATACACATTGTAATGCACTGACATCTAATTTAGTTCAATTGTTTACATTACCTCAAGATGGCGGTTGTGCGAAATTTTAAAATTAAGTTTTCATTTCTTTTGTCCTAATCATGCGATCGAAGTCAACATTTGAATAATGAACCTACGCAATGATCGTCATCTAATAGTTCATAACTCTATGGCCTCCATATAAAAAATCGAACATGGCGACCATCCAAAATTTGTATACTGTTCTCAATATGCCCATTTTATTTTCTTGTTTTGTGTATGCCTTGTAAGCAATACAATATTCCATTGCATATAATTATGTATCTGAGGATTTTTTATTTTTATTTTTTAGCCATAGAAAATGGTTTGAGATATTCAGCGTTCTAGGTCTGTTGTGATATACAACTTTCTTGCAGGGAAACTGCACTAAAATGATGGTGAGTCCTATATACTGCCATTTAAGAGAAATATATTCCTTTAGTGTATAGACCTGTATTTAACATATCTCGGTATTAGATTAGGCACAAGAAGTTTCCTTTTAATACTGAAAAGTTAATAAATATGATATACTATATTATTGTAGGGCAGGCTTCAATTTTAAAGTGGTTATTTATTGTCCTTTTTGAAACAACCTTTAATAATTATGACAAAACTTGCATCACCTGTAAGGTTAAGTCGTGCAGCTAAATTAGGTAGGAACTTCTACTAATCCTTGGCAGTGACTGTAGAGATAGTCCCATTAGTCAAGAAGGAAACACCATCTTCATCGAGAAGCGGAAATGCAAGAGTTGTAAGTGCCAAATTATCTTGAGGGTTGTTAAGTCATGTTATATGCTTAATGATATCTGATGTTCCTCCAGCAAGTGTGGCTGATATTTGCAAAGGCTTGTGAGGGGATCATTTGCACTGATCAAGGATTTCGGAATTAATACGAAAACTGAATGTAATTGTAGTAATTTCTGGGGCCTTTTTTGGATTTTTAATATCTGGTGTTCGGTTGTTGCAAATCATCAAATTCCATGCATGATTTGCTTCTCTAATTTTGTGTTTACATTTTGTAGATGATCATAATATTTAAGAGTTTCTCTATATACTCAAATCTCGCTTCAAATTCCGCGACACAGAAATAGTTTCTAAAACTACAGACTACCTCGCCTGAATACAGTCATATATTTATTAATTTCTGCATAACTTCTATACGAAAATGGAGTACCAACATATGAATGCAATATTGAGGCTGCTAGTAAATAATGTTGAAATTCTTAGGGAGACAGCCTTTCTCAGATGATCCAGGCCATTTTCTGTCCTTTAACTGGGCATGGTATGTCATGCAGTGAACCAATAACTTCACAAATGGAACAAGGGAACAGTCTATCGCAAATGTCTAGGTTTCTATTGATGTTTCTTGTTAGTTCCTTCGGAGTGAAGTTGTGATTCCTCTTAAAAATGGATGTCCCGTGATCATGGTCGCTAGATTAATAGTAAAACGTAAAATTACAAGCTTTCTTCCTATTAAAAACAAGTATTCCATAAAGTTTGTTTTGTATTTGCAACTGATGTGAGTGAAATGGCCACAGAGCCCTGTGTTATGGTACTGACCATGTTATCGGTAGATTGCTTCCTTATCCTCATGCACTGCTGGTAATCTGATGCAAAGGCGGAAACTTCAATCTTGTTGCCTATATCCTGGGGTCAATGATGTGCTACATTGCTTGTAGAGCCTCTTCGTACTGCGCATGAGCTGAGATACATGAAAATATATAACTTGCCTGTAATATAATAATTATGAAAGAAGGTGTCTGAAGCCATATTGTCATTTAAAATCTGTGATGGTGCATCTTCACCCCCTAGTGCAGCGAATCCAGGCCTACTAGCCGGGCTGTGCCATGCTAACACTCGAATCACCTTTCTGTGGCTTCCAATCCACATGGGAACTGCGGGAAATGAGTTAGCTGATCAAGCTGCAAAAGAGGCAATGGAGGTACCCGCTAGAGATATTCGCACTCAGTTACGCCTACAAGTTCTGGCTTTTTGGGAGAGTCAGTGGCTAGCTGACCCACTGCCCAGTAAACTGAGAGCGATCTAGGGAACTACTCACATGTGGCGGAGCTCTTTTCGGTCACGGATAGAGTCCGTCATTTTGTGCAGGCTAAGGATAGGTCATACAAGATCCACCCACTCGTACCTAATGAGAAGGGAAGACCCCCCACTTTGTACCTGTGTAGCCGTTTTTGTTCTTTCCACCTAGCATTCTACTTTCTTGCATTTCTTCCCAATTTCACCGTGGCCCACATTTTCACCGAGTGTGGGGATCTTGCTGATGCTGATATCCCGACAGAGCATCAGGTAGGCACGCATCTAATACTTGAAGCCATTCTTTCAGTAATTTTTTGCAAATATCAGATACAGCGGGTGGAGGGCTTTATGGTGTAATTAACATTTGTCACGCATTGAGAAATGTTTGCAATTATTAACCATGTTGAATGAGTGACGTGATTGAATGTACCATTTGTTCTGGAAACCACAGAATAATAATCGTAAGAATTCCAGCGGTAGCATCTTCTGTGTCTGGATACCAGGCTCCATAGTCTATCAAAGAAATTTGTTAAAGATCTTTTATAAAAGATATGACAGTGTAATGGGGAAATCTTTTATAAAAGGTGGTTTTATAAATTTGCTTTTATAAAATGTATGAGCATCATGGTATCTTTGATAAAAGATTCAAACCAAAATGGCGGATCATAACAGCTGGAATATTACCACAACAAATAATATGCTCATATCATATCAGAGTGTGAAATGCATGAAATGTTACATAATATGTTACATAATGAATGGTAAAAAATGATTAACAGATAGAAACTGTGGGTAAAAATAGCCGAGGCTATATCCGCGCCCAAAGGACGCGCATTTCAGGATATAAGAGGAATGAAATAGTTAAATAAGTGCATTTTATGTTATAATATTGTATTATAATTTTTGAATAGAAATGTACAGACAAGTGTCATAATTCAAATACTACTGGTAGCGTGTCCATACTAGCGCATTCTAGTAGCGGTGATAGTTGTCTAAGAATACGAATGGTTGAGCAATCTTAGTACAGTGTTGCAACATAAGTGTTAACACCGCATAGGCGAACTCCCGAGGGATACAATAGTACGTGCTTTTATCATCCCCTTGACACAGGGCACGACTTTAATGCCCTAGGGACCGCTCACAGAGTGCATTTATATATTAAGCTGTGTTAGTCATGTTAGAAAGGAAGGTGAGCTAGCCTGGATATTATCGACCAATATCCACCAACTGATGGTTATTTAACACACATTCAAATTTCTATACGTTCGGTAGTTTGTCTAACTGAACCTTTTTATCTGCATAGCAGGAAAGGACTTGTTTTGTTTTTCCGTAATGTTTGTTTATTTTTATATATTTTTTATTTAATGTTTTTGTTTTATTAATTTTTGGTCTTTTTAAATTTAGGTGTCCACCTCAAAAGACTAAAGATACAATAGTAATTGTTAATGTGGCAACACTGTAGAATGGCTTCAAGGCTGTCTCTATTTTATGTTGACCGACTAAAGATACCATATTAATTATTAATATTGCAACACTGTAGAATTGCTGTCTTTACTTTTATACTCACAAAGGAATTCAGGACAAACACTTTAGAATATTCTCCGACATTTCCTAGCAAGAAACACGGTTTTATGATTGACTTCTGAACAGCCGGTTTTAGATCAGTGTAGGATGATATCTTTCTATTTTGAAGCGTTTTTCAATTACACTTATATTACAAACGAGTATAAATAAGCACTTTAGCGTTCGACTCTGGTTCGATGGGACCTGGGATCGAATTCCATGTATGGCGTGAGTTTTTACTTCGTATGCTTCAATTTTATTTGCTCGGGCAGTGGTTTTTTCGAACGTCACCATCATTCATTTCATCATAATTATAAATAATTAAATATTAATGTAATGTAAGTGCTCGTACTGCAGCTTGTTCACCAAGATTTTACTCGTAATACACTTTAACCTGGGCGACCCATGATTTAACCCATAGACGTTCCCTTTCCGATTCATTTATATACCGGTATTGCCACCACAGAATTTCAACTACCGGAACAAGGAACTGTCCTTCATCCATTTTGCTGAACTACGATAAAATATTTGATGTAGTGTAATGGTGTGATTAGTGCTTTGTATAACTTTTATAAAAGTTTAGTTTTATAAAATATTTGATAAAATTTCTGTGTCTGGATACCAGGTTCCATAGTCTAAAGCAGGCGGACGGCAGCTAATAGGGAGCGTGAAGAGCCCTGTAAAGGCGAGGCTTTATACCAACAAACGAAAACTAAATTCCCTCTAACAGAGCTAATTTAGCAGTTTGCTTGTTCGCACTAACCAAGGCGTTTGTGTCAGGGTTTGGCTGATTTGTTTGTGCTACGCATCAGATTATTCAACTTAATCATTATTATTATCATCATTATGATTAGTATTATTTCCATTTAGGCTATTTGTCATAGTGGAAAGGTGAAATGTCAAGCGTAGATTGACATTATGACGACAAATGCGGTTGAAAGCGATCCTGCGGGGTAAGTGGCAAAATGATAAATCTTTCAATATATTCAATACCGGTATATTCTCATATTTCCTGCTCTTCTTTCTTTCCTTCATTTGGTATCGAATTCCACAACGATTTATATATTAATATTGTGCCCTTTTCAAACCACCTACCAGTATGCAGATGGGTGGATCGTAGCTTCTTCGTGGCCCCAGCTAGGTAAACCACCTACCAGTATCCAGATGGATACCTGGTACATGGGATGAGTCGGGACACACAAGACAAAGACGTCCTTAATTCCATATCATGACCTCACCATAATTATTACGCATCAATATCGCTTGGTTTCTATAAAACGGTGGACAGACGAAACTCTCGTGTCCTACGATTTATTAATATAAAACATTACAAATACTTATTTAAATACGGACACTCCCATCCTCAAACAACGACAAAATTAAATAATTGGATGAATTAAACCTTTATCTTCACTATTAAAATAAAATAAAAATGAAGAATCCACTATTCTGAATGCCATATGCATTTCCAAAATATGTTCGGAGTTTATAAATGAAATAAAACCCCTAAATTAAAATAATACCATAAGTTCGGTTCATCGAAACTAAATACAATTACTCTATGCATCACGAGACTCCTTTCTAACTCTATAACAGTATTTACGATCAGTTGTTATCGTTTCCAATCTCTTTTAACTATTTACAATTTATCTACAACATTTTTACAACATCTAACTCGTATCATTGTCTGTCTGTCTGCGAGTTTCACTGCCAGAACTCGTCCTTGAACATTTTGAAAGAAAGAAGAAAAACAGTAATTTATGAAAAACGAGAACCACCTACTCAAATTACCTTGCTTGTGTTCGCCGTATTAGTGTTAGTCATGGCCGTTCCACAAAGTCGAGATCTTGCTTTAATAATCTAGCTCTCGTTAAATAAAATAATATTAATAACAAAGAAATATTGCTTCAATGCAATTTCCTAATTCGTGCGTTTTCTGTGGATACATGACCTTCTATAGTCGCCTTTAAACATCAGATTAACGCATCTTTATATTATACAGCATCCTCATATACTGTAATACAGACACATGACCTTCTATAGTCGCCTTTAAACATCAGATTAACGCACCTTTATCCTATACAGCTTCCTCATATACTGTAATACAGACACATGACCTTCTATAGTCGCTTTAAACATCAGATTAACGCATTTTATCTTATACAGCTTCCTCATATACTGTAATACAGACACATGGCCTTCTATAGTTGCCTTTAAACATCAGATTAACGCATCTTTATCTGATGCAGCTTCCTCATAATACTGTAATACAGACACATGACCTTCTATATTCGACTTTAAACATCAGATTAACGCATCTTTATCTTATACAGCTTGCTCATATACTGTAATACAGACACATGACCTTCTATAGTCGCCTTTAAACATCAGATTAACGCATATTTATCTTGTACAGTTTCCTCATATACTGTAATAGACACATGTGGAATACATCTTCACATCTCCACAAGGTTCAATTCCCAAAATATAGCTTCACCTTTTAAGCTGGCACGAACATTCAAAAACAATAACTTTCCACATATTAACTCCGTTACAAATATTCCCATCGTCAACATGATCGATTGGAATCCACTTTCCAATATAAAATACCTTCTTTCAAGCTCCATTATTACAACAATGCGCTCTTCCAACAATGAAACATCTGAAGAATATCTCCTAGGTAGGACATGTTTCACATACTTGCAGTACTTCAACGAATTAAAAATACACAACATTCATCATTACAAGTTAATAATAATACCTCCCTGCTTGTCGTTCGTAATTGTTGCAATCATCAATGCTTAAATTCTCTCTCCACATTCTAATGCAATCTGCATTCCCTACTCAAAATGCTTTAAATGTACCATTTGAACAAGTATAGTCCTTACAGTTCGTTTTAGTATTTAACAAGACCTTTATTGAGTTTCTGTTGCGTTTCAAATTGACTTCTGCGTACTATTAAGTGATCAGCTGTTATCGTCTGATACTCAAGAAATCTCAATTATTTTCGTTTAAAAATTGACAATCATAACATTGTCCTGTTATACAAAGTCTATCTCACATTACTTTATTGTTCAAATAAGAACCAATATAAAATCAAGTCTTGCACACTTATAAGGACACTATCTAATTCCTACTACCTACAAAAATACAGTCGGTTTAGCTCATCTTCCAACAAAATATTAACGAAATATCTAATCGCACACAAAATCTAGTATTTACGGTAAAATCCACCTCAATAAAATCTCGCTCGTCGAAGAATAAAAATCAAATCTAAATTCAAAAATATTTACGAAGTCCAAATACTAAATATTGTTGTAGCATTTATGGGCTATAACTAATTTGTAAGGGGCGCGGGGTTTTGTATGCGGAAGGGGTGAGCGCGTGTATCTGTCACCTACTGAGCCCGCCTGAGCTCATTTCTCGGTGATATTTACTCTGATGTCAATGAACATGCCATGCTTTGTCACTGAACGCGCCCGGATGTAGCGCGTGCCATGTAACAAGAACGGGAAGATGTCTTGACTCTGGACATTCACCCTTAATTTTTCTGAGGACCCATTATTATACATGTTGCCTATAAAAGTCTCAGAACATTCCACATAATAATTCTGCATAAGATAAGCATTGTTATGGTTCCAAATTAAGTTTTTTCGGTAAAGAAAATTTACGCCGCAGAGAGGCGGGAGGAAGTTAGATTGTCAACGACTCGAGTGACCGTTTGACACTGCAGAATACCAAGCTAGCAGCCGTCCGTGCTAGACAAGTCCGTCGTGTAGACGAACAAGTATTATTTAAACCGACAATCGTCGACTGAATTGTGCAGTTTATTTAACACCATGGTGCGCTGTGCAACGAAGTGAATTTATTATTACAGTCCGTGTGAGACAAAATTGCATATCCGTCAGTGAGACGATGACCATTGTGATCCGCCCACGAGAAGGAAGGAAAATCGTCAACCATCAAGTGTAAGTTGCTATCAAAATTCTTACAGTGAATGCTTAATCGACTGTACTATTAATCTATAAGTTCTCAAGTGAAATGTGTGGAAATTGTATCATATTTTCGTGGATATTTTTTGGCCATTAGTAACACCACATCTCAACACGTGGGCCACACAAAACCTAAGTGCACGAAGGACAAGAAATATTGTAACGCTTTTAGTTATCCACAATCATCATGTGCGAACGGGCACAATACCATTAAAACCATCAATGACACACTCAGTGAAGTGAATTTTGTACAGGATTCTCATGATATTTAACGATTTCGACTGCAATAGAATCTGTGATTTTTAACACCACGTGTGTTGCTTAAAATCAGTGAAGCAGACAGTGAGAGCCATTTTTGATTACCAAGTCCGCAACAATCGTCTAAAGCCAGTGAGCAATATTTTTCTACTGTGCTTAATCTATTAGACTCTGGGAAAACCCGTGTGAAATCTAACATGATGAGCAATCACAACGTCAACCACGTGTACGCCGTTATGCAAGTGCTATCCATTAGTGTAATGGAGTAGACCCCATCTATGCCAGAGATATATCCGAAGAAGAGGAAACTTCGTCATGGCAGGAGAACAAACCAACAACTACAAGGGACATGGAGCCAGGGAGCCCATCAACCCGCCAGCTAAAAGCAGGGAGGAGATCTTGTACGCGAATCCAACTGGTAGACGCAGAAGAAAACTGGAGCGGAGGAGACTCGATCCTAGGTGTCTGATTTGGAATACCATTGCAATCGTCCAGGTCTTGGAAACACCTCCTTTATCATGGAATTAACATGAGGCGAATTGTGTGTGTCTACAACTTCTCTCCTGTGTACGGGTTTAGCTGTGGTAGATTAGAATGTAGTAAATTAACCGAACTCGTGATAACCAGCTCAGGCAGGATTTTTCTAGCTAGTCTTTGCTATTTTTCCTTTACAGTGAGAGTTAGTCACCGTTTCTGGTGCATTCTGGATGTGTCAGCAGGATGTAACGTCCTTATATTTTTGATAGACATGACCACAGATTGGTTTGGTCGACCCTTCTTGTGGGTCAGATTTATTTTGAAACGATGGACAACCATTCTTTAGTCATTTTTGTTGTTACCCCTTCCGCTACACTTCCAAGAAGTCACTGTTTTGCCGTGAGTGTATCAGTTAATGACCGACGGTAGTCATTGCCTTTATGATGAGATTATGTTATTTATTGTTTATGTGAACTCTGAAGCCATATCAGTTCAAATAAGAACAAGGGGAATTATATTAATTATGCTACCAGAGCATTGAACTCCGATACCTTCCGTACCATTTCAGACAACTTAGCAGTTTGTAAGATTGCCATATTGGTTATAGCTTTGTTTCGTGTCAAGCCAAGTACACGCAAAAGTTTTTGTATTGGAAGAATGCACATATTAGTCGAGTGACACCTCTTTGTCAACTCAAAGCACTCCACGAGAAGTGGAACATCTTCGTAAAGCTGTTTTTCGGAAGTTTTTAACATGATTTATCATTGAACTCCGTATTTTTATGTGGTACACTTGCCACTAGTGTTTTACAGTTATTTGCAATGATATTTGAGGCAGCGTAATTCACAATAAGACCGTATTTGATTGAATTATTACCTGCAGAATGTAGTCTGTTGCTAGACGCGACTGTGAAGCTATGTGTTTGCTAATACCAGTCAGAACGGGTTTCTCTACCCATGGTTCACCACGCTCTCTTTGCGAGACAACTTTTTATACTGTTTGACGATGCTCACGCATCCATGTTTTACCGTTTGGAGAATGTAGCCATTCTCTATTTCAAGGCCAGCTGCTTTGTTGTGAGATCAGATGTTTTTGCTGACGTCATGAGACGTGCATATAACTTATTTTGTTATCGCTTTGGAAAGCGAACTCCACTTCTAGCAGTGTTGGAGAGTGTACAATTTTGTAGGAAGCCTATGTTGTCTATTATTTAATGATGATTATGACACCCTGTTCGAGGCTTTCTATGTGTTATATTTGAGTGCCCGTGATGCAATGTCGTACAGGGATAACCCTGCGACCATTCTTTCCAGGATTAGCCTGAGGACTGTTACGGGGGAGCTGTGTGCCCCTGACAGTATTTTTTGCAACCGAGTCTAGCTAACTCGTGTTATTGTGCCGGCTGTTGAGCCGAAGTTGTAAGTGTTGATCTTTCAGTAGACTTCACGTTGTTTAAGCCTAGGTCTCCATAGAATCACCAGCATATTCGTTATAAACCAACGACAAACATAAACCGTGCTCCTAATAGTAATAAATATCTAATTATTATAAATAAATACTAAATAACCATGACTGAGAATTTAATCTTGATCCTCAACATTGTGCTCGCTGGACGATTCTATTTGAATGTTTTCCATTTCCAACGGAAAATGACTTTTAGACTTTGTTCACTATCTAGAGAAGACGGAGCTCCGTACGAACCATTAGTTCTCAGTTGGTGGGGCACGATGCTCATGCGACCCAAGTCGTGATTCTGATCACGCCGTTGCCACCGTAACTACATGATTAGGTGACCCTTGAATATAAACAGTATTCTAGCGTGTAGACAGGCTTAAGAAGAGATTTTGTGAGCGCTGTGATCATTTATTTCTAATGTACCCTTAGCTTGTAAGGAGTGTATTTAGTGTTTTTTGTGGCTGCTTATCATATAGCTTTTGTTGTAAATGTTTCTTAATTACGGTAGTCATTCGCCGTAAATTCTTGTTGTAACGTTAGGACTTAGCTAGATTCATTAAATAATTAAATGTAAATTTGGGAGTGGTACCATCATAAATTCTTTTGCTTGCTTATTTGTTAATTTAACTTCTCATTTTCTACAGTAACCCATTTCATCTGTGTAGGGTATACTTTTCGTGCCACTACTCTAGATTTGCTATTGTTGTTTTCCTTGTATTATAGATCTTTCGCGAGGGTTTTAAACTTCAATCAGCGTCGGATTCTTAACCCTTTATTTTCTTTATTAGCTTGCGGGACTATCCGGAAACAAACCCTCCGAACTAGGCTAGGTGTTTGTAATTTTTTAAATAAATTTTACCCGAGTTCACATAAGTCTGGATGTTATTATTTTGTAGTTTAAGTGTTTCTGCGGTGTACTTCTTGGGTTATTCTTGACACTTACCTTGTCTGCCCAGATCACCCCGTGATCTTGTGTCTCGTGCATACTGACCTATAAGAAGTACATCCAATCCTCTTCGGCATATGTGTTCGGACGATGAGTTGTCTGGGAAGTCATTTCGGTTAGTGGTGACCCTAACAGCTCGTCTAAAGGACTCATACAACTTCATTTAAAATGGCACCCAACTAGTGATGACGATTTGGACAAGGTAGCCATCAGCACCTGTCGTTTTCTTTTAAGAGGATGTTAACACTGTTTAAAGGCTAGTTGACTGGACTGGGACGAATTCGAGAAGGTCGTACTGCTGTTCAACAAGCCGAGTGGCATTCTTGTGATCTAAGACCTCGAAGGTGAAGCGCAATTAGATTATTAAAAACAATTTAGGATGTTTCTTTGCCCACGCTTCATCTTGAGTAATTGTAATGTTTTTTACTTTGCTCTTTGTGGATGTTTGTAAATGTAGAATCACTTAGATGTGTACTCCAGCTCTACTTGTGTTATTTATTGAAATAAAAAAGCTTTCTACCATAGTAATTCCCTGCTTTAGACGTAAGTTCTCTTCATAAGGATATTTCTCTCGTTTTCTCATATATTGCAATTGTTATGGATGAGGCGATGATCCGCCGTTTCCAGGATATGATGGTAGGGATAAATGCCAATCTCCAGCAAATTAGGGAGGACCTAGGTGCTAATACTGCTACTCTGAACGATCTTAAAGGCGACCTCAATAATGTTAGGGGCGACCTCGTAAATAATACTGCAGCTCTTAGAGGCGATGTTAATACTGTCAATGAAGGTTTAGCAAATGTTAGAAGTGATGTAAACATTGCTAATGAGAGACTAGAAAATAATACTGCAGCTTTTAATGCAGGCTTAGCAAATGTAACGAATGATGTAAACGCTGTTAATGCAGGTCTAGCGGATGTTCGAAATGATGTAAATGCTATAAGGGCCGACATGAAAGATAACCGGGAGGATGTTAACAACAACATAACCTCAGGTTTAGCGAATGTTAGGGCCGACGTTCTGCGACACCAGCAGAATGCGAACACTAGGTTAGACGCTTTAACAGACGACATAAACCGTGCAAGGGAGGAGATGAAGATTCGTATCACCGCGTTAGATGAAACTAACGAGACTAGAGTCAGAGAAAATACTACTCGCTTGGAAGCAACGATAACAAGAATTCAGACTGATATGAGGGCCGATCTCGACCATACTAGGGAAGAGTTGGGAGGTCTAGTCACTCACGTCGAGGGATTCATACAACAAGTCAAGAGAGAAATGGTCACAGGACTGACGTTGATTAGAGTAGCCGCGTATGCCGTGCACCGCTGAAGTCGTGCAGCTCAGACAGGAATTATCTGCTACTAATAGAGGGGTTGCCGATCTGAACACTACCATCTGCGAACTCCGCGAGACTGTTGACATTAATAAGGAAGAAATTAGTACCGCCATAATGCTTCTCAGAGGCGACTTTAATGAAAATAAATCCGTAGTTGAAAGTCAAGTTGCTAAAGTAAGGGACGAGGTAACGTAGCTCAGAGGAGACGTTGCCGTCATCAAAGACGACGTATATCGGGTTCGTGATGATGTTGATGCACTTCAGAAGCGCTTGGAGAAAGCTCCTAAGGAGGAAAGGCTTCAAATGACTTCGAACGTGCGACTTACCATACGTGAATTAGATCAATGTTTACGTGGTAAAATTGAGAGGATCGAGCAGCAAGTTGACGAATTAAGTCGTCAGAAGGAGGAAGCGGCTGTTCCAGAATGGGAAGAACTCGAGAAGCGAATTCTGAACTTGACGGTGACGAAGTCAAAAGACACAACCAACTCAGCGACTGTACCTGAGCATAATGTGACAGATGGGATGTTACCATCTGACCACACAAATTCACCGCAGGTGATACAACAGCCATAGTTCATGGATGTTGCCCAACCATGCAACAGGCTAACGATGCAACCGAAAATACAACCTCAGTTTGGAATGCCGCAAACGTATGCGCAGACGCCAGTAGCACAGACTAACTACACTACACTGCGACACAGAATAGTCCAGGAGCGAATTTGAATTACAACGCACCACCGTTCAGATCACAATACTCGTCGAATAACCAGAGCAATGCCAGCGACATTTTCGGGAACAGGAAGTGGTGTCACTCCCGTAGAATTTCTGGCCAGTGTAGAGAGCTACCTCAGAGACACTATGGTAACTCCAGAGAGGGTGCTACGCGTAATTGAAGGCCTTTTAGATGGACAATCTAGTACGTTGTACAGGGCCCTCCGATATTCGTTCACAGGATATCAAGACTTCAAGGACGCTCTTATGAGGACGTACTGGTCAAGCGACATCCAGCAGTCGATTCGAGCAGAGATGTACACCAAGAGGTACAGTTCGAATCTGCCGACTCGCGAACTACTTTGCGTTGCAATTGGCAAAATTAAGATGTCTCAAGCCTCCATTGTCTGAGGAAGACCTAATTAATACTATCGTATGGCAATGTCCAGCAGACGTACAGAAAGTACTGATCGCCGCGGGAGCAAAGACATTCTGGGAGTGTAACCAGATCTTGAGAAGACTGGACTCCAGTGCAGAAAAGTTCACAAAGCACAAACCATTAAGTGGCGAAACTCGACATGTTAACCTCACAAATGTTGATAAGGTTTCCCAAACCCCAAGACCAATGCAGACCAATGCAGGTAACAACAATGCCAATAATCAACAGTATCAACGTGGGAACGCCAACTTTAACCGACGTTCATGGAGTGGAACTCCGTACTCCAGAGACGATCGTTGCAGTAACCACGGATACTGGAAAAACCGATTCAACCAGAGAAACAATGGAAATCGCCGTTTCGAAAATGAGAACCGCCGAGGGAACCAGGAGATACCTCGCGCACAGCGATCAGGAGGGATCAGACGAGATTACACATACAGTGGGGGATACAGAAGGAATCGAGACCCCAGATATCAAACGACAGGCCTGGACGCGTGGAGAATAGCCGCGAATACACCGAGAGAAGAGGCAGACAGAAGCCGAACGCCGCGGGAAGACTCGCCGAAGACAGAGAAACGTAGGACCATCACCGCTGATATTCACCAAATAGAAGTATCACCGACGATGTCTGATGAGAAGTTCCGTGAGATCACTAATCGGATGGACGCTGCCAGAGAACGACGCCTAGAAAAGAGAGACTATGAAATTTAAAGAATCCCACCAGGAGGCGTTGCTACGATAAAATGAAGAAATAAGTGCACCCTAGCACCCTCTCTTTCCATTTTCACCAACTATATACTGTACCGTTTTTTTTTTATAAGGTTTTGTCCAGACACTGTAATAGGGTGGCCAGGAGGTGCGAAGCAGTTGAACCCGCGGAGCAGGCCAGGCTATGAAGCGTTGAGACTTTGAGAAGTATCATTCGGTTACAGATCGGAAGTTACGAGCATTCCCGAGTGGGTTGACTCATGGCCCGGCCGATCAATAAATCCATATATGACGTCATGTCTGATATCGACCACTGCTAGGGGATAATCTTTACTGTTTTGAAGCTAATCGGAGTTATAGAAGACCTTTCGAAGACTGTAGAACGTGGATTACTATAGCAGAAAGCTATTATGTATGAGGAATAGAATCTAACAAGTGGAACGAAGGAATAACATCTGTAAGAATCACGCCACAGGCGAGATATTGACATATCGATATATCGAGGTAGACGAAAGTAGTGGAGGCAGCTTCACGGGTCGGGTCGCAGGCAGCGAGAGAGGGTTACTCGATGTCTGATTGTCAAGTATACTGTTACGTGACTCAGGCGGTGAGACATTCACAGGTGCAAGGAGAGTGAAAGTTACTCCGTGTCGTGGTAGCTACCGTTTTTACTTGGCTAGGCCGAACGTGTTCTTTGAAGTGTGTTGTCTCCGGAATCAAAGTTTAAGTCTCGTAAAGCGGTCATGTACCGTGTGCGAATACTTTCTGCGGCGAACATATTGTAATGGATTTGAGATAATTGCAGTACAGTTATAATACAGAACGTCGTCTCAAGGAAGACTAGTTTTAAACGGAGCGCGGGCTAATATATATATTTCTCTGTCCAGCGTTGTCCGTATTGAGGCAGCCATTGCGGGACCCTACGTGGATTCTCTTACATGGTTAGTAACGTGTAGTTCTGAGCCAGTATTGCCGACATCAAGTTTTTACGCAGTGCATCATGCGAACATTGAAAGGCATATTGTCATTTGAGATGTCGGTGGGGAGGATTAACTTTCTTGTTATGACCTCCAGGATGGCTGGTTAAAAGATATGGGGTAGCTACATGTGTAATGCATAAGTGAGATGCCTGCAAACCACAAACTGCATTTTCCTTTTGGAAAGGAGACTACTTTCACAGTAGTCCAGTGGTTGCTAGCTGATGACTTCGCAAGCTACGACATGCAGAACAGTACAATTTCACGGGCGTATTATAACCTTTTCTGGCATGAATGACGAGGGCTCGGACGGTCACCCGACCGGTGTTCGCGTTTGTAGCATACCCGGGTTCACATCCCAGCTCCAAAGAAGAAGAATATTATCTGATTATACCGTGGAGATTCATCAGATTCTTATATCCTTTTTACAATGCTACGAGAGTCAACGAAAGTTATTGGACCAGCAACTTCTTTATCGTAGCCTAGTGAGGGCATTTTGTTAGCAATTGCAAGTGCCATTCTTTTCTTTTTGTAGATTAAATGGGCATGCACGAGTTTAGCTTCGACGGTTCTGTCAAAACTGATTTGTTGCATTCCCAGGATTTTGTATTCACTTAATGAATTCATCCCTTGCGTATTAATAGTCTTGATATTTAATCAGTAAATTCAGTAGTATTTTAGTGAATAGAGCGTATTTTTATTTGCCGTGAAGAAGGATTAGGGGAAGAACTTCAGTTTTTTGTATAAGTATAGTTTTAATCGCGTTTTGCTGAATAGTGTTTGGAACACTATTTTATTTGTGGCTAGTACATATTTTCATGTACTACTGTTGAGTTTTCCCGCAATTAGAATCTTGGAAAGTTTTTCTTGGTGTTAATTGCCCTTATAGTTTTAATCCACTTTTCGGATTTATTTTTCATGATGAATGTTGGAGTACTGCAAGTATGTGAAACATGTCTTACGTAGGAGATAGTCTGCAGATTATTAATTGTTGGAAGAGCGCATTGTTGTAATAATGGAGCATGAAAGAAAGTATTTTATATTGGAAAGTGGATTCCAATCGATCATGTTGACGATGGGAATATTTGTAACAGAGTTAATAAGTAGAAAATTGTTGCTTTTGAATTTTCGTGCCAGCTTAAAGGTGAAGCTATATTTTGGAATCTGAACCTTGTGGAGATGTTACGATGTATTCCACATGTGTCTGTATTAAAGTATATGAGGAAGCTGTATAAGATAAAGATGCGTTAATCTGATGTTTAAAGGCGTCTATAGATGGTCATGAGTCTGTATTACAGTTTATGAGGAAGCTGTATAAGATAAAGATGCGTTAATCTGATGTTTAAAGGCGACTATAGAAGGTCATGTGTCTGTATTACAGTATATAAGGAAGCTGTATGAGATAAAGATGCGTTAATCTGATGTTTAAAGGCGGCAATAGATGGTCATGTGTGTGTATTACAGTATATTAGGAAGCTGTATAAGATAAAGATGCTTTAATCTGATGTTTAAAGGCGACTATAGAAGGTCATGTGTATGTATTACAGTATATGAGGAAGCTGTATAAGATAAAGATGCGTTAATCAGATGTTTAAAGGCGACTATAGATGGTCATGCGTCTGTATTACAGTATATGAGGAAGCTGTATGAGATAAAGATGCTTTAATCTGATGTTTAAAAGCGACTATGGAAGGTCATGTATCGACAGAAACCGCACGAATTAGGAAATTGCATTGAAGCAATATTTCATTGTTATTATTATTATTATTTTATTTAACGAGAGCTAGATTATTAAAGCATGGGCTAGACTTTGTTGAACGGCCATGACTAACATTAATTCGATGAACACAAGCAAGGTAATTTGAGTAGGTGGTTCTCGTTTTTCATAAATTCCTGTTTTTCTTTAAATTCAAGGACGAGTTCTGGCAATGAAACTCGCAGACAGACAGACAATGCTACGAGTTAGATATTGTAAAAATGTTGTAGATAAATTGTAAATAGTTAAAAGAGATTGGAAACGATAACAACTGATCGTGTAAATACTGTTATAGAGATAGAATCGAGTCTCGTGATGCATAGAGTAATTGTATTTAGTTTTGATGAACCGAACTTATGGTATTATTTTAATTTAGGGGTGTTATTTCATTTATAAACTCCGAACATAATTTGGAGATGCAGATGGCATTCGAATAGTAGATTCTTCATATATTTTTTATTTTAATAGTGATGTTAAAGGTTTAATCCATCCAATTATTTAATTTTGCCGTTGCTTGATGACGGGAGTGTCCGTATTTAAATTAGTATTTGTAATGTATTATATTAATAAATCGTAGGACACGAGTGTTTCGTCTGTCCACCGTTTTATAGAAACCAAGCGTTATTGATGCCTAATAATTATGGTGAGCTCATGATATGGAATTAAGGACAGGTGCCCAATGTATCCCATTTTCCCCGAGAAGCGCAGGTTTTTCGCTTTACCATTGATGGATTAAGTCCTAATTCCGTAATGTAACGTCTTTGTCTTATGTGTCCCGACTCATCCCATGTACCGGGCATTTCCTTCGGTAGTTTACCTAGCTGGGGCCACCAAGAAGCTGCGATCCGCCCGTCTGGATACTGGTAGGTGGGTTTAAAAGGGCACAATAAGGTTTGTGGCTACAAATTCACCCGATTATTTAGAGGTACATAGAAGGGCTATAGCTTTGCGAACAGCCGGGTGAAGCAAGTCAATCACGGCCTACATTCGCGAGTACGGTAAACGCTAGCTTGCAATCTTATGCATCAATAACGAAAGTTAGCGTACTCCCGTACATACTGCTGACATGCAATGACCCACTTGAGAATCTACAAATACGGGACACTTCCACGCGCCAGCCGTCTTGCTCTTTTGGACTCTCTCATTGAACAGTGCTACGTGCGCCGGCGCCAGCTGGGCGACCAGGCCCAACGCCACATCATGGACGACTGGGATCAACAGTAGGGTGAGTAGTGTGTCAGTCTAAATTCCTTTTCCATCCCCCTATTTTATTTCCCCCATCTAGCCCACATCAGTAGTAGAATAATAAACCCTTCATTCACAGTCAAGGGCTTTATCTTTTTATTTCACTCGGTTAGTTATAAAACCCTGTCCCTTTAGATTCTAGTTAGGTTAAGATTCAGTTTTTCCCGCTGATGCATGCTGGCAAGCAGTACAGTGAAGACGACTCCCAAGCGCTCGGCTTGCTAAGGCTCTCCAGGTAAGTCTGGTGAGTATGGCCCCGCAGCTCTTCGTAAAACACCATGATAATACATCCTAGTAAATCTCCGAAAATCCTAAGGATGCCAACTAATCAAAATCCCTTCAAATGGTGGATGGGCACCTTTCCAATCCCCAACAAAATGGTATAGGTGCCGAGTGAAACTCAGAAGCTACCGGAGATGCCTACCAGGGTAATTCCAATCCCCAACAAAATGGTCGAGCCGCTGGGTGCTTTTATTACTTAACCCTGGTGAGCCACCGACCAAACAATTTTAATACTTGTTTTATTCCAATCCCCAACAAAATGGTGGAGGACTGAGCAACCACGTTGAAAAAGAACTTATACAAAAAGCTCTGTGGCTGCGGTCCGGTACAATCTTGAGCACGACAAGCAGAGATTTTTTTATTTTACTTAACCACGGGATTTTTTTTCTTCAGCATTAATTACGTCCCTCCCCCAACCCAACTTAACGTCGATTGACAAGAGAGAAAGCAGTAGAATCCTCTTGCGGCCAAGCGTTTTAAGATTCTAACAGCCCCTAACTAGAAAAGTAGATAGAAATATTAAATACCCTCCCACCCCCCAGCCCTTAATGTAAAGTAAGCTTTTACCACCCTAGCAGGTAGGAGGAATTAGCCTATAGCAGCTTATAGAAATGGTAAGGAAGCAGAGATAAACACCCCAATCTAAGAGAAGATAGCTTATTCCCTAAAATTAATTCCCCTAGAATAAGACAGTGTACCTTTCTAACGAGGTCATTTTTTCAACAGTGTCGTTACAGTGTATATATTGTTGTATAACATAAGTTAGGAAATATTTGAGTGAATGAGTGAACCGCAACCTTGATAATGTGAATAGACAGGAGGAGCAAGCTACCGTTACACCTCGCTTTCACAGACACGACAATAACGATACAGAAAGGTGGCACAGTTCCGTCTTTGTTTACAAGCTAGCATCAGGGGACAACGCACGTTACTCAGCTCAGAGAACAGTCCTTACAAACATGACTATCACCAAACCAGGCACGCGCCATGCAGGATATGTAAGCCGCCAAATGCCCACATCAGCAAAACACATGTCTGCTTGCGGAAATAAGATATAACAGGTTCAGAACATAACAAAGGCAGATAACAGTGAGACTAGCCTAAACTATTAATGAAACATATTTAGGCATTAAGCTGAAAAAAGAACTATTCATTTGATTATCGCGAAACTTACATATGACTATACCATCAACAAATATGGTATTGTTCCCACAAACTAATCTATCTTCGTAGATTATAGATTATCGCCACTATGGATTAGCCGTTATGGTGCCGATATAATGGCCGAGGGGGCATCTGATAAAAGTGCCACTGGCCGATCTATGTAATGTTTTTATTTTATTTCCATACACACAGCGATTTAACTATTGTAACGGAGACTACGCGGGAACCATTCCTTATCTCGATAAGTTTAAGTTCCATGAATAACTCCATTTATAATAGGTATTCTTTGAACATTCTGCAGTCAACTGACTTCCCGTGTGCGTTATCTTCTGAAGTATATGAGCTTATTAATATACGTGGTGATGGATGTGGCTAACTCCTTCAGCGAAGGGGACATAAATACGGTTTTAGTGCTAAGTGAAGTGTGTGAAATTTCTATTGATGGCGACGGCTTTGATTTTAATGACGAAAATCCTCCTAATGCCGGAGGACTGTAAACCTATATCATTGTAGAAATTGATCGTACTCAATACCTATTTGATAGAATTACTCTATGCTTGCGATATTTATAATCAATTAAATAAATATTAACTTTGAACCCGCGCAACGAATAAGGGACTCCGCGCCACCTTGGTCTGTTTTGAGATTATGATGGAAATAGGTACCTGGTCGCATGCAGCATGAAATGACGTGTTAAACGTGCACACAAGTGCCTCCTATGGGTAGATATTTGCAATTGAAATGCCACGTACGTGGAAGAAGAATTCTGGTATTCTAAGATGGAGGGCGTCAGGAAGTTGGAGACCCCTCCGTCAGCTAGCAACCGTGACAATATTGGCCGTATACGTAAATGGAACATGCAAAAGTGGAAAGATTTCAATAGAAAGATGTTTAATGATGCTGGGGAAGCATATGAAAATCGTCATGGACGTATATTTCCAGAAAAAATACAACCAGAAAAGGTGAATTGAAAAAGGACCTCCGTGTTTTCACCTGAGTGTCTGCATGCCATAATTTGTTATTAATAGGTCTGAATTTTGGAATGAGGCATTTGAATATATCCCTGTTAATAATGTAGAGATTATGTTCTTTTATTTAGGGAGTTGGGGCATCGTTTTCATCAGCAACGTGTACTTGAGTGTGTGAGCTGTCTTATAATCTGCGTTTTTTGTGGTGATTGCTAGGGTGTGTACGTGTCTGCGGGGCTAGAATTAGTGGGAATGTGAATTCGGCGTGTTAGGTAAGCTATCATCCCGATATTTGTTTGGAGTAGAAATGGGAAACTACAGAAGACAAGGGAGGTACCTGGAATCTACTCCTTGGTTAACCTCACCATTTTAAGTGTACTTTGTTCCAACACTCGTACCAGGATTTAAATTCCCAATTGCAAACACAGGGATTTAACCCGAGTATTCTAAAAAAGGGCAGTTACTACACTTACCCCTAAACCACTCACAGTTACTGTAGAGAATAAGTGGCTCGTAATGTCTTATCGTGATATATTCTACGATAATCGATGTCCTGTTTGCCATAAGGATGAACCCTGAAAAATTAAACTTTTCAGGGGTAAGACACCATAGTACAACCTTGTCCCCTAGCGCAAGGACGCAGGTAGCCAAGGGGTGCTAAAACTTGCTAGTGCACACGCAACCATCTCCTCCTCACCCTTCAGCGCGCTCTGTGTGTAGAAGTGTGAATGAAATCCAAGTCTGTGTTTGCAGCCCAGTAACGTTCTGTGTGTAGAAGTGTGAATGCGAACCAAGTCTGTGTTTACAGCCCACTAACGTTCTGTGTGTAGTAGTGTGTATGAGACAGAAATCTGTGTTTGCAGCCCAGTAACGTTCTGTGTGCAGAAGTGTGAATGAGATCCAAGTCTGTGTTTGCAGCCCACTAACGTTCTGTGTGTAGACGTGTGAATGAGATCCAAGTCTGTGTTTGCAGCCCACTAACGTTCTGTGTGTAGAAGTGTGAATGAGACCCAAGTCTGTGTTTGCAGCCCACTAGCTTTCTGTGTGTAGAAGTGTGAATGAGACCCAAGTCTGTGTTTGCAGCCCAGTAACGTACTGTGTTTAGAAGTGTGAATGAGACCCAAGTCTGTGTTTACAGCCCACTAACGTTCTGTGTGTAGAAGTATGAATGAGACCCAAGGCTCCCATCCCGACGCGCAGGTCGCCCACGGGCGTCGACTAGAAAGACCTGCACTCGGCCTCTCAGGAGGCTACACGACAAAAACAAGCCAACTTACGTTCTGTGTGTAGAAGTGTGAATGAGACCCAAGTCTGAGTGTGCAGCCCACTAATGTTCTGTGTGTAGAAGTGTGAATGAGACCCAAGTCTGTGTATGCAGCCCACTAACGTTCTGTGTGTAGACGTGTGAACGAGACCCAAGTCTGTGTATGCAGCCCACTAACGTTCTGTGTGCAGAAGTGTGAATGAGACCCGAGCCCGTGTTTGCAGCCCACTAACGTTCTGTGTGTAGAAGTGTGAATGAGACCCAAGTCTGTGTTTGCAGCCCACTAGCGTTCTGTGTGTAGAAGTGTGAATGAGACCCAAGTCTGTGTTTGCAGCCCAGTAACGTTCTGTGTGTAGAAGTGTGAATGAGACCCGAGCCAGTGTTTACAGTCCACTAACGTTCTGTGTGTGGAAGTGCAAAAAAGACCCAAGTCTTAGTTTGCAGCCCACTTACGTTCTGTGTGTAGAAATCTGAACGAGACCCAAGTCTGTGTTTGCAGCCCACTAACGTTCTGTGTGTAGAAGTGTGAACGAGACCCAAGTCTGTGTTTGCAGCCCTCTAACGTTCTGTTTGGAGAAGTGTGAATGAGACCCAAGTCTGTGTATGCAGCCCACTAACGTTCTGTGTGTAGAAGTATGAACGAGACCCAAGTCTGTGTTTGCAGCCCACTTATGTTCTGTGTGTAGAAGTGTGAATGAGACCCAAGTCTGTGTTTACAGCCCACTAACGTTCTGTGTGTAGAAGTGTGAATGAGACCCAAGTCTGTGTATGCAGCCCACTAACGTTCTGTGTGTAGACGTGTGAACGAGACCCAAGTCTGTGTATGCAGCCCACTAACGTTCTGTGTGTAGAAGTGTGAATGAGACCCGAGCCAGTGTTTGCAGCCCACTAACGTTCTGTGTGTAGAAGTGTGAATAAGACCCAAGTCTGTGTTTGCAGCCCACTAGCGTTCTGTGTGTAGAAGTGTGAATGAGACCCAAGTCTGTGTTTGCAGCCCAGTAACGTTCTGTGTGTAGAAGTGTGAATGAGACCCGAGCCAGTATTTGCAGTCCACTAACGTTCTGTGTGTGGAAGTGTAAACAAGACCCAAGTCTTAGTTTGCAGCCCACTTACGTTCTGTGTGTAGAAATCTGAACAAGACCCAAGTCTGTGTTTGCAGCCCACTAACGTTCTGTGTGTAGAAGTGTGAACGAGACCCAAGTCTGTGTTTGCAGCCCTCTAACGTTCTGTTTGGAGAAGTGTGAATGAGACCCAAGTCTGTGTGCGCAGCCCACTAACGTTCTGTGTGTAGAAGTATGAACGAGACCCAAGTCTGTGTTTGCAGCCCACTAATGTTCTGTGTGTAGAAGTGTGAATGAGACCCAAGTCTGTGTTTACAGCCCAGTAACGTTCTGTGTATAGAAGTGTGAATGAGACCCAAGTCTGTGTTTGCAGCCCACTAACGTTCTGTGGGTTGAAGTGTGAATGAGACCCAAGTCTGTGTTGCAGCCCACTAACGTTCTGTGTGTAGAAGTGTGAATGAGACCCTAGTCTGTGTTTGCAGACCACTAACGTTCTGTGTGTAGAAGTGTGAATGAGACCCAAGTCTGTGTTTGCAACCCACTAACGTTCTGTGTGTAGAAATGTGAACGAGACCCAAGTCTGTGTTTGCAGCCCACTAAAGTCCTCTGTGTAGAAGTGTGAATGAGACCCAAGTCTGTGTTTGCAGCCCACTAACGTTCTCTGTGTAAAAGTGTGAATGAGATCCAAGTCTGTGTTTGCAGCCCGGTAACGGTCTGTGTGTAGAAGTGTGAATGAAACACAAGTCTGTGTTTGCAGCCCGGTAACGTTCTGTGTGTAGAAGTGTGAATGAGACACAAGTCTGTGTTTGCAGCCCGGTAACGTTCTGTGTGTAGAAGTGTGAATGAGACACAAGTCTTTGTTTGCAGCCCTGTAACGTTCTGTGTGTAGAAGTGTAAATGAGACACAAGTCTGTGTTTGCAGCCCACTAACGTTCTCTGTGTAGAAGTGTGAATGAGATCCAAGTCTGTGTTTTTAGCCCAGTAATGTTCTGTTTGTAGAAGTGTGAATGAGACCCAAGTCTGTGTTGGCAGCCCACTAACGTTCTGTGTGTAGAAATTTGAATGAGACCCAAGTCAGTGTTTGCAGCCCACAAACCTTTTGTATGTACATGTGTGAATGAGACCCAAGTCTGTGTTCGCAGTCCAGTAACATTCTGTGTGTAGAAGTGTCATGGAGACCCTCTGCAAGATGTATCTTTTAACATCATTCGGTGTTGTCATAGGTTTCATTATCGCCACGCTTATAAGGAAGACGTCATTTGAATGTGGTAACCCGTTGAAATCCCACCTAGAGCATTATCTGATGCCCAAATGACTCATTGATTCCAAATTATCTTTGTCAATCTTCAATCTTCCTAAATCATGTCAGTAATATGATTGTGTTTATTCCCACAAAAACCACTATATGATTGTTACAATAGGTCTGGAAAAGAAAGAGAACTACATTTTAGTTATTCCCCAAGAGTAACTTGAGCGTCCCCTCCGCACCCCTCGGTAGCATGCTGAGCTTCTATGCCCAAGGTCGTGGTTTCAAACCCGGCCGAAGTCGTCGGATTTTTAGAGAGCGTTAAAATTTCCTCATTTTGCCCTCATTTGGAGTGGAAGTAAAGCCGGCGGTCAAATGTCATAGATTTATGGCATGTTAAAGAACCTTCCACTAACTACAATTGTGTGAAGTCAAATCGTGGCCAGGTACCAGTTGCAGTGGCATCAAATTGCCAATTTTGCGGCTAGGTGTCGTTGACGGTAGCATTTGGTAGAAAAAGTGGGAACTACTTGAAATCGATCGTCTGCAGTCCTTACTTAAAGTAAAACAGACACAATTAACACCGGTTGTCATACCGATTCTACACACACACAAAATACACGGGGCAACATGACCGCGTTGTCGCAGCCCCTAAACTGAGGAACCATCCAAGCAGTGATTTGTCCGCCTCGTTCCGTAGTGGCTAGCATTCTTGGCTGTCACCCTGGAGGTCAGAGTTCGATTCCTGGCTCTGTCAAGAAATTTAATTCTGGTCTGAGGGCTGAAACGTGGTGCACTCAATATCTTGAGGCAGAATTGTGAAGAGACGGGTTCAATTCCCATCCCAGTCATCCTGGACGTGGTTTTCCGTGACTTCCCTCGTCTAATCCAGGAATGTGCTAGGATGGTACCTAACTTAAGTCCACGGCCGCTTCCTACTCAATTCGTACCTCAGTAACAAATACACATACTAATACCACATCACAGTGACACACACCCAAAACACGTGGCTACATGACCGCAATGTCGCAAAGCCTTTAAAAGAATCAACTACAACAACAAAGAACAAAGAACAGTGTGTGTATTGATATAGCTATTATCATCCGTTCATTGGAATAACGACTCCAGTCACAAGAAATGCATGCTGTTAACGAGTGGGCTCCGAGAACACAAAACCTGTTACGGTGGTCCTTTTTCCTATTTTATAGACAAAAATAAGCCTAGATCTATGTTCAGTTGTCACTGAAGCAGCACACAAGTAAACTACAATGTTTATATGATATTAGGGACCACCTAATAGCGCGCTTTCAAACAACAAAAACGTACTTTACACAAAACTACAAAAATGGCGCCGAGTCCCTTATTCTTTGCGCGGGTTCATTTATTTAACAAAAGATACTATATAGATTGTGTAGGCTGTCAAACTTATCGCCCCCGCTGGAAGACTGCCACAAGTCAAAAAGGACAAATTTTCAGGAGAAGTATTTAAAGATGTTGAGCTAATGGGAAAAATATAACTATTTATATAATTAAGGTGAAAGTAACATATTACTAACTTCTAACATTGTCTAGTACTAAGTTATACGAAGTTCTTTCATGGATTATAATTACGTGCTTTATTTATTTATTTATTTATTTTTATTTACATTGGAGCACTTAACAAAAAAAGTATATACATATCTCAAAAACAATATTAAAGATTCAGCTTCTTTTTTTCTTCTTTTCCCAAAACATTTTCATTCTAGTCGACCTTGCCGCTCTCTCTGCATCGCTTATGGTGTAAGTTTTGCGGGTAAAGGTTTTAAAGGGAAGTCGGATGTTCTTGATTTTCAAGATATTCTTCTCATCTTTTTTAGCAATTTGGGACATTGTCAAGCCGAGTTCATCCAGATCATTTTGAATTTCCATAAACCAAGAGTTCTTTGTTTTACTTTTGAAAAAATAATTAAATAATACTTTTAATTGTCTGGTATCCGGCAGGCGTGAGATATGACAAAAAAAAAGCAATTCGCCTTTTTCGCATAGTATCGACTATTGACTCAGTTTCGTTATTAACCACTTCATTTGGTAATAGACGCCATTGACCATCCACCTGATGTTTTTTTTATTAATTATAGTTCTGAGAATTCTTCTATCAATCTTCTGTAATGTGTCAGTAACTGATCGAGTGTTTAACTTGAAAAGTGTTTCACAAGCATATATTGCTTCCGGTTTAATAACTGATTCGTAGTGTCGTAATTTGGCATTTATGGAGAGTGATTTTTGTTGTAACTAGACCAAGTAATATATTGGGCTTGTCTTAACTTTGTTGTTCTATTTTCGATTGACGCTTTCTCATTCGAATTCCATGTTATAATCTCCCCTAAATATTTAAATTTATGTACAACTTTAATTTCTTTATTGTTGATCAATGTAATTGCTTGTGTTTCCACATCAAAGGATGCCATTATTTCAGTCTTTTCAAATGAAATTTAAGTCCTCCTTTTGATGCAATAGACCCAAGTTCTTCAATTTGGTGTTTCGCCTCATCTATACTGGTTGCAAGCAGTGCAAGGTCATCCGCAAAGGCCAAGCAATTCAGTTTTATATTAGTACCAATCTTTACATTTGGAGGACAAGTTTTGTTCCACTCACGCATGATCTATTCAAGAACACAATTAAATAATAACGGTGACAGACCATCTCCCTGTCGAAGTCCAGTCCGGATATCAAATGGTTCAGACAAGGCGCCTCGAAATTTAACCTTTGATTTAGTATCTTTCAAAGAAACGCCGATGAGGTTGACAAGCTTTTGATGTAACCCAAATTCCCTAAGGATGTTAAGTAATTACGTGTTTTAATGAAAATAATAATAATTTTTAGTTATGGCAGTTTTCTATTCAGTACCGTAGAACTGCTATTTATAGGATCTGTGTTGTGGGAATTTTACAGGATACGGACTTGATCATACGCATTTATAAGTACCACATACTTCAAAATTCATGTTTTTTGACTTGTGGCAGTCTTCCAGCGGGGGTGCGTTATATGAAGATTTCCAATTATTTTCTTTCTCACAGGATTATTTTTACAGATTTTATTAATACCCAAATGAATGAAAATGTAATTATTTAGCTTCAAGTTTCTGAATAGTTTGTTTACCTGGCAGAGAAAAAACACCAACACACTATCTTAAAATATAGTTGGGAGGTAATTTGTAACACTTGTAATATTACTAAGCTTGGATTGGTAATTTTAGCATAGTCACTTATTAATTACTTGCCATCACAAGGGATAAGATGTCTCTAATCAAATCTGCTACACAGGTATGGGTAAAGGTGTATCTTCAAATGTCCCAACAAATTTAGTTTGGCATATTCTACTTTGTCTTCTCACGGCTATGGGTTAACACATGTCTCTTCAAACCATGCTTGCGGGCAAAATTGGCTCCGCATGTGCTTCATGAGAGGGGGTTCTCACCAGTATGGGATAACATGTGTGTCTTCAAACATCAATTCTGATTAAATTTGGCTTTGCATGTACTACACGAGAAGGGTTTCTCCCCAGTATGGAATAACATGTGTGTCTTCAAAATACCACCCTGATTAAATTTGGCTTTGCATGTGCTACACGAGAAGGGCCTCTCACCAGTATGGGTCAACTTGTGTGTCTTCAAACTTCCTTCGAGACTAAATTTGGCTCCGCATGTCCTACACGAGAAGGGCTTCTCATTAGTATGGGTTAACATGTGTCTCTTCAAAATACCTCTCTGATTAAATTTGGCTTTGCATGTGCTACACGAGAAGGGCCTCTCACCAGTATGGGTCAATATGTGTGTCTTCAAACTTTCTTTGAGACTAAATTTGGCTCCGCATGTGCTACACGAGAAGGGCTTCTCACCAGTATGGGTTAACATGTGTCTCTTCAAAATACCTCTCTGATTAAATTTGGCTTTGCATGTGCTACACGAGAAGGGCCTATCACCAGTATGGGATATCATGTGTGTCTTCAAATTACCATCCCGATTAAATTTGGCTTTGCATGTGCTACACGAGAAGGGCCTCTCACCAGTATGGGTCAACATGTGTGTCTTCAAATGGTCTTTCAGACTAAATTTGACTCCGCATGTGCTACACGAGAAGGGCTTCTCACCAGTATGGGTCAATGTGTGTCTCTTCAAACTTCCTTTCAGACGAAATTTGGCTTTGCATGTGCTACATGAGAAGGGCTTCTCGCCAGCATGGGTTGACATGTGTTTCTTCAAACCACCTTTCACACTAAATTTGGCTTTGCATGTGCTACATGTGTGTGGCTTCTCCCCATTATGTATTAACACGTGTCTCCTCAAAATACCTTCCTCAATAAATTTCCCTTTGCATGTGCTAGACGAGTACCGCTTCTCCCAACTATGGGTTAACAGGTTAGTCTTCAAATTTTGTTCATTTGAAATATTTCTTTCAGATACAGTGCTGGTATTCTGTCCTCTAGTATTACATAAAGCGTATATCTTCCTTACAGCAGGATCTGAAGTATCAGGACATCCCAGCCTGAAATCATTGGTATTAATACAATGCAGTGCGCTCAGTAGCAGTAGTACCCGGCTTCGCCCGGTGGAATGATGATAATATCTCAGTCTCCTTAACACTCAACGTGATAAATTATATTTATTTATGAAGACGACTACTACCGAACGGATATATCAAACTTACGATCTAATGGAAATACATATTTTAAAAATCACAGGCTAGGTAGACTGTGGTGTTGCTTAGTAGTATAATGGACATAACATCTAGGTCATTTGCCCTTTTGATGAGGATGATAATGAAGACGACTACTATTGAACGGGTACATCAAACTTACAAACTAATGGAAATACACATTTTAAAAATCACAGGCTAGGTAGACTATGATGTTGCTTAGTAGTATGATGGACGTAACATCTAGGTCATTTGCCCTTTTGATGAGGATGATAATGAAGACAACTACTACTGAACGGGTACATCAAACTTACAAACTAATGGAAGTACATATTTTAAAAATCACAGGCTAGGTAGACTGTGGTATTGCTTAGTAGTATAAAGGACGTAACATTCAGGTCATTTGCCCGTTTGATGAGGATGATAATGAAGACGACTACTATTGAACGGGTATATCAAACTTACAATCTAATGGAAGAACACATTTTAAAAATCACAGGCGATGAAGACTGTGGTGTTGCTTAGTAGTATAATGGACGTAACATCTAGGTCATTTGCCCTTTTGATGAGCATGATAATTGAAACGTCTCCAGAATTGACACGACAAACTTACAGACTACCGTGATAGAAATATTTCAAAATTAACAGGCGATGAAGACGTATTGTGTGTGGTGATAAGTGGTATAATGGGCGTAACATCTAGGACATTTGCCCTTATGATGATAATAGTAAGGTAATGAAAAAATAAATACTAACCGAACATGGTGTAATTTTAAATCTGATATAGGTAATTCAGATTTCTACCTTCGATGTCCTCAAAAGTCTGAACCTTATTTTCTGGCTTAGGCCTATACTCGAAGCGTCTAGTGAAAGAGCTTATGAAGTACTGCTCGGGTCCAAGCTGCACGAACCTGAGAATATCGCAGCTGACGACGATATATGATGACAGACGTTCGGAGGGGTTCCCGGTCCTATACATTGGCCGATGAATCTCTCCCTCTTTCGTAACACTACAGTGGTTTGAGCAAAGGCCCTGTATGAACATCAGCATAGTCAGAAATACCAGGTAACACGGCGGCCTCCGGACAGTCCTCCCATGTCACCTCGCGATGAATCAGCAAGCTATTCTCACACCTGCCCCCTCCTCCAACCATCCCCCCCCAGGGTCTCACAACTTGTGGGACGTGGGTTTGCGACCACGGGACCGCAGCTGAGTCCGGCATTGCTTCTACTTACTGGTGCCGGGCTCCTTTCAGTTCTCTTTCCAGTCAGCCTCCCTCGGTCAAACTCTTGTTCTCTTCCGACCCCCCCCCCCCTCCCCCGTGGCTTATGATCGCGAGATTAACGGTCACGTTAAACTACAAGCTTCCTTTTTCTTCCGACCCCGATGGTATCAGGGTATCCGAGGCCTAGGGACTCTTTCATTTCCCCGCCTTAATTGGCCCTTGTCTAATCATTCTTGATAGCCTCATTCTTCGAGGTGTCAGCCTTCTTTTTCTTTTCTTAATATCTCATATCTTCTGCTTAAGGCCCTCAAGGAGGCAGGGTGTGTGCAGCCCCATCATACTTGGTGCACCCTGGATAGTGCTACATCCTCAAGGGATCATGGCTGGTGAGTTCGGGAGCTGGCAATCCTGAGGGTTTCCTGAGCTGGGTCCGGTTTTACCACTTTTATTCATTGCCTTTGGGACGGGCCCTGTCCTCTTTCCCTTTCCTACCTGCATTGCGTGGCTCTCCTTCCTTCCAAGTCCTCAATTATCATTTATCTAGGGTTGAGGGCATTTCATTTCCTCCTCTCTTTTATTTCCCTTATTCCATTCTTTTGTCCTTATCTTCTTCTAGCCCATAAGTTTTGTAGTTAGTTTTAGTATTAGTTTCATTTTCACGATCCCCCAAACCATTAGGGGCGATAACCTCTATGTTAGGCCCCTTTAAACAACAATTATCATCATCATCATCATCATCATCACAACTGGCATTGTGCAATTGGGTTACTGTGGCATTTAAAACTTCCTGTTAAGTCCCTCACCCTTTTGTGTTACATACATAATTTGTAGCTCCTTCCCTGGAATCCACACAACAACTGACCCAAGTATCATCGCAATCGGATGAATGGTATATGAACGCATAGGTGACAAACATACACTACAACTATTGAATTGCCACGTTAAAATGAAAAAATAACGTAATAGTAACAATGAATCACAGTCGAGCAAGACAAAATTTGGTTGAGATGGGTAAAACGGTGTAGATTTTAGCAAAGGGCCTATATGCAGGGAAAGGAGTGGTCTGCCCAAATTTTCAAGTAGAGAGGGTTACTCGTCGGGTTCCAAAGGGTATGTATGTACAATTTGGTTGAGATGGGTGAAATGGTGTAGATTTTTGCCAAACGGCCTTAATGCAGGGAAAAGAGTGGTCTGCCCAAAATAAAAAGCAAATGCAGGGAAAGGAGTGGTCTGCCCAAAATTTCAAGTAGACAGGATAACTCGTTCGGTTCCAAAGGATAAGTATGTAAAATTTGGTTGAGATGGGTGAAACGGTGTAGATTTTTCTCAAACGGCCTAAATGCGGGTAAAGGAGTGGTCTGTCCGAAATTTCAAGTCGACAGTGTTACTCGCAGGGTACCAAAGGGTAAGTATCCGAATGTTGGTTCTGATCGGTGAAACAGTGTAGATTTGTGTCAAAGGGCCTAAGTGCAGGGGATAGGGTGGTCTGTCCAAAATTTTAAGTGGACAGTGTTACTCGCAGTGTTTTAAAGGGTAAGTATGCACATTTTGGTTCAGATCGGTGAAATAGTGTAGATTTGTGACAAAGGGCCTAAACGCAGGGGATGGAGTAGCCTCTCCGCAATTTCAAGCGGACATTGTTAGTCGCAGTGTTCCAAAGGGTAAATATACAAATTTAGGTTGAGATCGGTGAAACGGTGTAGATTTGGGCCAAAGAATAATAATAATGTTATTGGTTTTACGTCCCTTTTAACTACACTGGCTTTTAGAGACGCCGGGGTGCCGGAATTTTGCCCCGAAGGGGATCTTTAACGTGCCAGTAAATGTACTGACACGGCTCCCTCGCATTTGCGCACCCTCAAATGCCAGCTGACTGCGCCAGGTTTCGAACCTGCAACCTTGGGCACAGCAAGCGAGAACGTTACCCCTGAGCCACGCAGCCAGACTTGGGCCAAAGAGCCTAAATGCATGGAATGGAATGGTCTGTCCGCAATTTCAAGCAGACAGTGTTACTCGCAGGGTTCCAAAGGGTAAGTATACAAATTTTCGTTCAGATCGGTGATACGGTGTAGATTTGTGCAAAAGGGCCTAACTGCTGGGAATGGGGGTGGTCTGTCCGAAATTTAAAGTTGACAGGGTTACTCGTCGGGTTCCAAAGGGTAAGTATACAAATTTTGTTCAGATTGGTGAAACGGTGTAGATATGTATACATAACAGACAGACAGACAAACTTTGTGCTTTATATACATAGATTATCTGAGAATGGTGAATAATACTTTCAAAATACAGAGATCTAACTTACGAAATGATAACTGGACCAACATTCATTAATATCACTAGCTTGCCACGGTGGTTGGGTGGATATCGTGTCGGTCTACTAACCCCAAGATTGCAGGTTCGCTCCTGGCCGTCGTAAGTGATTTTTGAAAGGCGGCAAAAATACGATACGCATGTCATACGATGTCAGCATGTCAAATAACCCATTTGAATTCAGTAGGCCGAGTTCATAGTGGCAAAATTAATCTCGGGAGTTTCCACCAACACTAAATTCCTCATTTCTCTACTATAAGGCATCCAACGTTTAGAATGAAGCACTGGTTTGATAGGGATATTCTTCTCTCTTTCTGTTACACGTGAGACATGTATGACGCTGTCATTTTCTAGCAATCCACTGTTGCCATATCAGTCGAAAATTTTTCTTTGTCGAAACAACAGCATATTCGGGTAGAACTATGTTTTGCCGATCTTTTTTGTCCTATATTAGAACTACGTATACTTGATAGAAATGCTAGAAAAATTAGATATCCATATATTTTTTTAAAACAATAAACTGTGTCCCCTTTTTATTAAAATCGATCTTATATCATGTTGCATGGACTTTGTGATGCCTTTTTTCCACACACGTGTGCCGCCTTGATGATGGATTGTTGAAATATTTTATACTGGCAATATTACAATTTTCATGTAGGTAAAACTTCTGAATATTCTCTCATAACCGCATAGCAGCATTGCAAAAGTTCGTATGCTGCCAACTTTTCTATTTTTAAAGATAACCATGTCATGTCAGTTTGAAAGTTGTAGCGGAATGTTGGAACAAGTTTTCAACCTGCTTACCCAGAGTGTAGGTTTCATTGTTTACACAGGCCGGGTTGTTCATTGACCGCGGATTATATGAATGACGTTTCGAAAGACAGCGGGGTGCAGCATGCTACTCACAGCTTTATTTCTGTGCCCTTCGAGCTTGTATTTCAGTTGTTCAGCAGTCTCTATCTTGAGTGTGTGTGTGTGCAGCAGTTCTGTTATATTTAACGTGTTGTATTTTACGTATTTCACGTACAACAATGGATAGTTTTGTGAAAAGAAAGCGTGGTCAAGTGCTCAGAAGAAGGGAAAAACAGGTCATAATTAATGTGTTCAGTTATTTAAGAATCTTAAACCTAACGAAAGTATAAATAATTTAGTCAATGAAACTGCTCTGGCCACAGGAATATCAAAGACTACCGTTTTTAAAATACGTAGTGAGAGTGGACAGGGTCCAGTACTGTCACCACGCAAAAAGAGGCTAAGTAATACACTTCGCAAGAATAGCAGGAATGAATAGCAGGAATGTTAAATATAATGACTTTGTGAGGAGCAGCATCCGTCGCAAAATCCACAAATTTTACTTTCGAAACCAACCACCAACTTTACATTCAATCCTGGCTGCAGTAAACTCCGATTCCGACCTTCCAGATTTAAAAAAATCTACATTTCATTCGCTGCTTAAGGACATGGGATTTGTGTACGCGAGAAGAGGAAATAAAGCCATAATGGTGGAGAGGAGTGATTTAGTGATATGGCGTCATGATTATCTTGTGGCAATAAAAAAGTACAGAGATGAAGGGCGGAATGTTATGTATAGTGATGAATCATGGGTCAATACTGGAACTACAATTGAGAAATTATGGCAAGACAAGTCAATAACAACACCAAAGCATGCGTTTCTGGCGGGACTTTCGACAGGCCTAAAGGCACCTACTGAACGAGGTCCGCGGTTTGCAATAGTCCACACAGGAAATGAAAATTTGTACCCAACGCGCAGTTAGTATTTTTATGCAAAAAGAACACCGCAGACGCGCATGATGAAATGGATGGTGAAACGTACGAAAATTATTTCAAACACCAAGTGCTACCTAACATGCCGGCCAAATCTGTGATTGTTATTGATAATGCGTCATATCACAGTCGTAAAGTTGAGGCTATTTCGACTTCGGCATGGAAAAAAGGAAAAATGCAGGAATGGCTTTCGTCGCATGGGAGCCGTATGAAGAGCATATGTTGAAGAAACATTTAATGGAAATTATTAAAAGTGTGAAATATAAATACGATAAGTACAAAATTGATGAAATGGCTAAAGAAATGGGGCGTTTAGTTCAACGCCTTCCACCTTATCATTGCGAACTAAATCCAATTGAATTAGTGTGGAGTCAGGTCAAACATCATGTTAAAATGAACAATTTGCAATTCAAAGTAAAAAATATGGAACAGTTGATACAGGAAGGATTTAATAATGTGACAACCGACAAGTGGAAAGACTGTGTCGAGCATGTAAAAAAAATCGAATCTGAAATGTGGAAAGCCAATGAAATTCAGGATCACATTGAACCTCTACTCATAAATCTGGGTGACAGCTCTTCATCAGATACTGAATCAACTGAGTGTGATGACGAACGGGATGCCTGTCTGCTGTCATCATGAAAGGTAAGCCAATGAGGAGTATTTCTTTAATACTAACGTACTTCAACTTTAACTGCAGTCGAAACTTCACACATTTCCTTGTGCTTGTACTTTACTTATATTATTTTGATTGTTTTCTTTATGTTATATTCAGCATTGGTTATAGTTAATTTAATTTAATTTCGTTGTATGTGTTATGTTAGCCTAATATTAGGATTATTATACAGTACTTATTTCAAGTCTTCGTCACTGCACAATCGCTGAATGTGCGGAAAGTGTACGCGAAGCACTCTGTACTGCCTCCTCTCATGGAGTGGCAACCCTGTCGTAACGCGCCATAAGACCAATGCTTCATTCTAAACGTTGGTTGCCCTATAGAAAGCGCTATAGTGTTCAAGGAGATTAGGTACCTAACATCTAACCTCCTTGACTTTCATAGTCAAGGAACAACGAAATTCGACATGCAAGCTACCCTCTGGGTGTCAAATAGCAAAGCTTCCACCAGGCACCCAAGGCGATACGATATTATTATTTTTATTATTAATATCACTACCAGGAATACTGTCCTTATCTAATACCTGAAACTGATCTCAGTTTTAATATCCAATGCTATGTTTTTCATACAGTCTGAATATTATCAAATACTTATATACTATGCAAACAAAATGGTGCGTCACATCGGAGTATTTGGAGTCATAGGTTTCCTTGATAAATATGAAATCCGTATCTATTTCAAAATTACTGATTATACATGGAAATGGCAAATTATTTCCAGACACATTCTGTTTGCCAAAAGTCAACTTAGTTCCACGATCAAATATATAATTGAAATTATTGAATGGTTACGGAAATTGTGTGCTAATTCATACTAGCAAAGAAAGTGTTCAACTTATTTTACACCACATTGTGCCGCTTTAACAACATGGATGTTCGGGGATATGACTATTTAATATAATCTGGATAACTGAAATCCATCTGACTTAGGAAGTGCGTGCTCGTACAGGTGACAGAATAATCCATATTATATTCCCTACAGAATAGCCATCCTAGCACTTGGATTAAAGTGGGAATTTTGGATATGCAAATCATGTGATTTCGAAACCATATGGGCTATTATGCTTCACTCTTGAATACATCGCGGATGAATGGTTATTTAGGGCTACATAAATTATGTGGAGTTGAGTGATTAGCTTTAGGTCCAAGAAAATATCAAATACTATATATAACGGTGGCTTGTTACAATCTACAGAAAGTGGTAACCCGGTAACATTAACCACTCCATATAGCGAACATTTATCCACTCTTGGCTCTCCTTAATGAGACTCCCGTCTGACCACGTACTGTAGCTGGGAACATAAAATAAGCAATTTTCCCCCCAACGATTCAATATCTCGACCTCTATTTAGACGTCAACAAATACACACTTTGTACACTGTTAGATGTTACATTCTATGTTTCAAAATATCTGACATAAGTATCTCAGAGGTTTATCAAACCTGGCACAATATCCTAAAAATAATTAAATACAGTAAGAGATTTCACTTCTTGCACAGATCGATGCATTTGCTTAAATAAATCCGTAAACGCGCGTGCAAAAGTGGCTGAGCTTTCGCACGAGCGGCATATTTGTTGAGTGACGTCACTCATTCTTGAGATTACCATTTCTATCTCCGCAGAACCTACACACCCTACATCAGAAGGAATTCGTTTAAAATAAACTATTATTGGTTATCCCCTAGAGTTCATGTCCTCGACCCGGCCTTCCATAACAACTGTAAGGTTTCATAACCACTCATCAGACTCATTTACCCTCCTCCACTTGTCCTAATACCCTTCATTAAGTACTATATTTAATCTTTTATCATTACTATTTTCCTACAACACAATCAAATATTTCTATTTTTATATATTCTGTAGCAAAAACAATCCAAGTTTCGCATCCATATAGGGCCAAGCTCCAGGCAATGGCTTCAAAAATGACTTTTTAATACCTATATCTATATTTTATTTAAACAGATGTCAACCCAACCTTTATATTGTATTTGCTTTGTCCATTCTGCGCCCAAGTAGGAGTCACCAACGTCTCTTAGTGTTTCAACAGCCAATCGATTTCAATATTTTTATTTTAAATCTTCCTGCTGCATTCCGTTTATTCTGTTTCAAATACAAGGATTTTATTATGAAAACTTTCCTCAACACCTCGTAAACACCGTTTAGAAACATGATCAAATCCTCTGGTGAGAGGCCAAGATAACATTGTCGTTAGTAAGTCACCGAGTCAAAATTACTTTATCTTCGTCCTCTATTCTCCTTCAAATTTATTTGGCATTTCCTTCGTTACTTGCCGTATGTATAGATTGAAAAGTACAAATGATAAAATGCAGTCTTACCTAATATCATTCTAAATACCAGTTTCTCTCTCATGTCTATCGAATCTAATAAATACCAGCTGGTTGTAGACACACTCAGAATCCTGAATTGTATTCCGAAACTTTTCAAACTGTCAAACAATATCTCCAATTAACATTATACACAGCTTTATTCATACTAAATATGCCAAGAACGTTTTCTTCTCGATGTTTATTCTACCAAGAACAGTCTAATACTTAATACAACTACCCTTGTTCCTCTGATTCTTGTTCACTGAACTTGTCTTTACCTAACTCGGCTGTCATCCAATCCATCTGTTTCATCATCGTCATCAGCTTCTAAAGGCTAAAAGCCTTGTCGTTGCAGCCGTTTCTTACGGTCTTGAGCAGTCCTCTTCACATTGGCATACGAGTCCCTTCCATCTACTTGACAATGTTCTTGAGATACGATTGTCTTGGTCGTCCCCTTTGTTTTTTCCCCAAAGTTTTTCCTTAAAAAATTACCTAGAGGAGAGTGTCAAGTCTAAGTATGTGTCCCATGGATTTTTCATTCCTTTACTTGATGGCGTTCAACAGGCATCGATTCTCCTGAATTTGGTTCAGAACAAGCTCATTTGTCTTTCTTTCCACCCAGCTTGTTCGCGTCATTCGTCTCCAAAACCACAATTTCAGCTGCCTCAAGTTTTGATTCTTCTCCTTTCCCAAGTGTCCATGTTTCACAACCATAGGTCAGCACACTCCAAACAAAGGTCTCTAGAAATTACTTCCTTATCTTCAAGTAGAGTTGCTCATTGAGCAGCAAATTCCTCTTATTTTCGAAGGCTTTCTTTGCCAACGCTATTCTTAGCTTAATTTCTGAGATGGATCTATTGTCATAATTAATCACACTTCCCAAATAGCAAAATTACGTTACTTGTTCAATGGCACTATCACTTAACATTATATTAGCTAAAATTGGTTGTTTCTTTTTATCAACTACCATTATGTCTTCCGAGAATTAAATCTTAGCCTGAATTTTCCTAACGATTTCTGAAAAACTTTGCTAAAATTGCAATATCATCTGCAAAGCGAATGCTATGTACCTGTAATCCATTACATCTTAATCCTTCTGTTTTCTCTTTTAATGTATTAACTGCAGCTTCTATATAGATATTAAAAAGAAATGGTGATAGAGTACAAACCTGCCTTACATCTCTTCTTATTTTAGCTTCTCTTTTATTGCCATCAACTGTTATTTCGGTAGTTTGATTTTTATACAAGTTCAGAATACGGCATCGGTCTTTCCGTCTATCCCGACTTTGGCAAATATAAGAAATAAGGTTTTCCAATTGCCTTTTCTGTATCAATGAATACTATATAGGGTTTTCGATTACCTTCCAGTCTTCTTTCTAAAATCTGTCGTAATGCAAGGATAGCCTCCCTGGTCCCTTTCCTTGTTCTAAATCAATACTGATCACTCTCCAGATGTTGTTCAATTTTCTTGCTTAGTCTATCTTTGATGATGATCAATACAATCTTTGATGCATGTGAAAGAATGGCTCAAGTTCTATAATTAGAACATTCACTAGCATGTCCTTTCTTGGGTAGTGTGATTGTTCAAATTTTAATAAAATCAGGAGGTACAAATCCATCCTTATAGCATTCAGTACTGATTTGAAAAAGGTATTCTTTAATGCTTACATCACAACATTTTAAGAGCTCTGCAGGGATGGTATCTACACCAATTGCTTTATTTCCATTCAGTTTAGTGAGTGCTGCATAAAACTCTGCTTTAGTTATAGTTGGACCTTTATCATCTTTTTCAATTAGTTCCTCATCTTAAAAAAAAGGAAGCTTGTAGTTTATTCCTCATCTTCTATATAAATACTATTGTCAGTAATATCTGGTCCATCATACAAATCTTCCATCGCTCACATACCTTTCAATTTTCAAACAATAGCTTCCCTTTGGAATCCTTAGCTACGTTGCTTGTGATGCGTAGTTGATAGCTCATAGATTTCACTTTTAAATAAGCGTTGTCAGGTTTCCCATTCCTCAGGTCATCCTCAATACCCACACATACCCGCTTCATCCAATTTTCTTCCTCCTTGCGACATTTCCTTGTTATTTGATTCTTTAGAGACTAATACGCTTGAGTGTCTATATTACTAAATTTGCTCCTTTATTCAAAAAGCTTTAGGATTTCCTGGGTCATCCATTTCTTTTTCGGTTCAAATTTCCCTTTGCCTAGTACATCCGTTGCAGCTGATTCTAAGCCATATCTTATATCATCCCATCCTAAAGTCTCATCCTTAACCAATTATCTAACATCTTTAAATTTTTGTACTCCATTAGAATCCTGAAGCTTATTTAAACACCATCTTTTTGTCCAAATGATTCATTCCTCTTGAACCTTATATCATATTTAGCTGCAACTAGGATGTGATCACTATCAATTTCCGCCTCAGGGTAACTATGGCTGGCTTTCACTTGGTTACTATATCTTTGTTTAACTATGATGTAGTCAATTTGCAACCTTCTTCTGTCCTCGGCTGCTATCCAGGTGTAACGTCTTCTCTTGGGAACTTCGAAACCCGTATAAATTATTACCATCTCATGTTGCTCACAGAATTCGAGTAATCTTTCTCCTCTCACATTGACATCACCCATGCCAAACTTACCAGCATACTTAACATCATTATGAGAGCCAACGGAAGCATTAAAATTACCCATTAAAATAATGTTTGAATTCTCCTTTACTATGTCAAACAATTCTTCTATTTCATCATACATTTCTTCAATTTCTTCATCATCAGCAGTTGTTTATGGTTCTAATGAAAACTTCGAAGCGTTAGTCATCACACTCATTGTAGGAGAACCTTCCCATCTGTCAGCTCCTGCTTTCTTCAGTTTAGAAATAACAGCATACTGTTCATAACAAGCTTTTATGACCCTTCGCATACCTGTCAAAGATCCAAAGTATAAATTAGCAAAATAAACTGACCAGATCTTCAGCACCTATGCTTCGTAGCAACTCAGTTGGCACATAACCGATGTCTGGTGGTCCCTAACTACTTAGGTCTTCTAGCGGCCAACCAATTCTGATTCAAATATTAAATCTCCTCTTATACGCTCAGCGGTTTCCTCTCCTCTTTCACTTCATTATTCTTGATATTCTTAGCCCTATACAAACGCTCTATGTGTTCATTCTATCAGTCTACCTTCTATTCTATATCTATTAAAGGTCTTCACCCCAGTCACTAATATTAGAGCACTTCAGACATCTTTACCCGAAAGAATTATCAATCTTTCGATAAGCTGCATAAGCGATTCCTACTTAAAACAATTATGTACATTTGGATATATCTGTACTTTCATTTAAGGAGCATGTACATCTTGGTCATTTAGCCCCGAGTACTTTGGTTGCATTTTGTATGTTTGAATATTTCTGATATCCTGTGTGTTCTGATGTCCAATTGTGTATTTGGAATCAAGTCTAGGATTGGGAAGGAGGCGGGTGTGGCCTGAAGTTAAACACAATCCTCGTGTTTGCCTGGAGTAAAAGTAGTAAATCCAAAATGAACAGTTGGAGGATGCCTGGTGAGGAAATCGCGCCCACCTCTTCTCATGAGGCTGAATGTACCCAGTCCCAGTCCTCAGACCAGAATTAAAATCCTTTGCTGGGCCAACAACCAAATCCAAACCTCCTACGCTATCCACAACACCTTGAGATAGTCATTCTCATATTTATTCGAACCATATTCCTGAGCTTTATTGTACTTCATCATTATCTCAATTTTCAGACGTCTGTATTCTGCTTTCTCTATTTCATGTCATTCACTCTTGTTCATCCATCTTTCATTCATATTGTAGTACCTTCTACTCGTTCATATTGTAGTATATTCTGAGTGAACCAAAATCTGTACCATCTACTCGTTCATATTGTAGTATATTCTGAATGAACCAAAATCTGTACCTTCTACTCATTCATATTGTAGTATATTCTGAGTGAACCAAAATATGTACCTTCTACTCATTCATATTGTAGTATATTCTGAGTGAACCAAAATCTGTACCTTCTACTCATTCATATTGTAGTATATTCTGAGTGAACCAAAATCTGTACCATCTACTCGTTCATATTGCAGTATATTCTGAGTGAACCAAAATCTGTACCATCTACTCATTCATATTGTAGTATATTCTGAGCGAACCAAAATCTGTACCTTCTACTCATTCATATTGTAGTATATTCTGAGCGAACCAAAATCTGTACCTTCTACTCATTCATATTGTAGTATATTCTGAGTGAACCAAAATCTGTACCTTCCACTCATTCATATTGTAGTATATTCTGAGCGAACCAAAATCTGTACCTTCTACTCATTCATATTGTAGTATATTCTGAGCGAACCAAAATCTGTATCTTCCACTCATTCATATTGTAGTATATTCTGAGTGAACCAAAATCTGTACCTTCTACTCATTCATATTGTAGTATATTCTGAGTGAACCAAAATCTGTACCTTCTACTCATTCATATTGTAGTATATTCTGAGCGAACCAAAATCTGTACCTTCTACTCATTCATATTGTAATATATTCTGAGCGAACCAAAATCTGTACCTTCTACTCATTCATATTGTAATATATTCTGAGCGAACCAAAATCTGTACCTTCTACTCATTCATATTGTAGTATATTCTGAGTGAACCAAAATCTGTACCATCTACTCATTCATATTGCAGTATATTCTGAATGAACCAAAATCTGTACCTTCTACTCATTCATATTGTAGTATATTCTGAGCGAACCAAAATCTGTACCTTCTACTCATTCATATTGTAGTATATTCTGAATGAACCAAAATCTGTACCTTCTACTCATTCATATTGTAGTATATTCTGAGCGAACCAAAATCTGTACCTTCTACTCATTCATATTGTAGTATATTCTGAATGAACCAAAATCTGCACCTTCTACTCATTCATATTGTAGTATATTCTGAGCGAACCAAAATCTGCACCTTCTACTCATTCATATTGCAGTATATTCTGAGCGAACCAAAATCTGTACCATCTACTCATTCATATTGCAGTATATTCTGAGCGAACCAAAATCTGTACCATCTACTCATTCATATTGCAGTATATTCTGAGCGAACCAAAATCTGTACCTTCTACTCATTCATATTGCAGTATATTCTGAGCGAACCAAAATCTGTACCATCTACTCATTCATATTGCAGTATATTCTGAGCGAACCAAAATCTGCACCTTCCACTCATTCATATTGCAGTATATTCTGAGCGAACCAAAATCTGTACCTTCTACTCATTCATATTGTAGTATATTCTGAGCGAACCAAAATCTGTACCTTCTACTCATTCATATTGTAGTATATTCTGAGTGAACCAAAATCTGTACCTTCTACTCATTCATATTGTAGTATATTCTGAGTGAACCAAAATCTGTACCTTCTACTCATTCATATTGTAGTATATTCTGAGCGAACCAAAATCTGTACCTTCTACTCATTCATATTGCAGTATATTCTGAGTGAACCAAAATCTGTACCTTCTACTCATTCATATTGCAGTATATTCTGAGTGAACCAAAATCTGTACCTTCTACTCATTCATATTGTAGTATATTCTGAGCGAACCAAAATCTGCACCTTCTACTCGTTCATATTGTAGTATATTCTGAGCGAACCAAAATCTGTACCTTCTACTCATTCATATTGTAGTATATTCTGAGCGAACCAAAATCTGTACCTTCTACTCGTTCATATTGTAGTATATTCTGAGTGAACCAAAATCTGTACCTTCTACTCGTTCATATTGTAGTATATTCTGAGCGAACCAAAATCTGTACCTTCTACTCGTTCATATTGTAGTATATTCTGAGCGAACCAAAATCTGTACCTTCTACTCATTCATATTGTAGTATATTCTGAGCGAACCAAAATCTGTACCTTCTACTCATTCATATTGCAGTATATTCTGAGTGAACCAAAATCTGTACCTTCTACTCGTTCATATTGTAGTATATTCTGAGCGAACCAAAATCTGTACCTTCTACTCGTTCATATTGTAGTATATTCTGAGCGAACCAAAATCTGTACCTTCTACTCATTCATATTGTAGTATATTCTGAGCGAACCAAAATCTGTACCTTCTACTCGTCCTGTATCTTCTTTACTCTCTGACAATGTTCTCATCTACAGATTTCTCTTTCAAAAACTCGAGTTCCTTGCATTGTAGTTCTCATCTACTTCATAACAACCAGATTGTAGGTAGAATTTGAGTTGCCTCCAGAGTTCGTTTTGTAATCCCAATTCAGATTTCGGAATCTCTTCTTGACCACAATAAAATCAGTTTATAAACGTCCAATACCTCCTGCTCTCATTCCAGTGTTTATAGTTCCGTTGAGTTTGTTAGAAACGTGTTAGCTATGCCTTACTAGTTATCGGTGCAGAATTCTACCAGCCTGCTCAATCGTTCGTATATTTCATGCATTCTAAATTTCAACGCTACCTTTTCTTCTCTTCCGCTTCTTAACACGGCATTTCAATCTCACTTTTCAACATTTACAATCGGCAGCATTACACCTTCTGTATTTTTAGTAGAATTTTAAAACTTCTTTATTATCTGTTTGATTGGTAGCCTGCTAGACTTATACTGCTCTAATGCACGTAGTTTTCGTTCTAATTAAAACTACAATAAGCCTATAATGCTCATAATGTTCTTCCCACTGGCCAAGTTTCCCAGTCAATATGAGACTTATTCTCCATAACCGTTATTTGATTTAGAGCTAAATATCTTCTAGTCTCCTGGCCAGAAGTTCCATTCTTCTTGCCTGCATAATTCACAAATCCAACACAAATCCAACTTTAACCTATCTATTTCCAATTTCATGTTCCTAATCCTTCCTCTGGATAATCACACTACTAATATCCAGGTTTCAACCAGTAGAATGCCAGCATCCCATTTGTCACCTTTGTGATGTTAACCCCACTCGAGTAGCCCTCGGCTGGAGATCAGAAACCGTTAGTTTGAGTACGGACAACAACTCGTACCTACCCATGATTAAGGCTGCTGCAATGTCAGCCGAAACGTCGGGAAATAATAACAGATATGCGACGCGGCTCAATCCTGTAAGCCAAGATGATAAACTAGACACCGGCCACGATAGTCTACGATCTAAATATATACGCCTCTACGGGGAGGAAACTCACTCCTACAGCAGGAAATTGGACATTCTACGCCAGAAACGGTCGCGCTTGCTGAGCTCACTTGCCTTTTTGAAACTCTGCAGAGACAATGACATTTCACCTTGTAAGTTTATCAAGGTAAAACATCATATTTCTTCGCCTGTAGCGAGGAGAATCTTACTCCGAACTGAAAGTGCCCTATTACATGAACGAGTCCGGAACTGCCGTCGTAAACTAGATATGGTGACGCGAGAACTATATGACTTACAGTTCAAGCTAATGCTACGACTGTCTCCTGACGATTGGACGATGTTGGATAACATAACCGCAAGGCAAGCAGATTCCATATTACAGAAAACAACAGCTACGCATATAAAGAAATTTGACTTGCTGCAACAAAGGCAGAAACCACCTTCAACGTATGCACTAGATAGGAAGCACATAGTGATCAACATGTCATCCCTGCCACTGAACGAGCCAAGTAAGGCCCTGTTAGCCAAAGGACTTAATTACGCAATCACGCCGAGACGCCCTCATACGGAAGATCTTATCTTCGGGGTAGAAGCTTCTATCCGTCATCTACCAGCCTTAGAAACAGAAGAAATTAGAGCAGAGGCCTCTCATATCATCAAACATGCCAGGCCCGTTTCAAGCAACATCAGCAGGGAAGAACGTCAGGCCTTAAAGAGCTACGAAGCAATGAAAGCATTACGATTTTTCCACCAGACAAAGGGAATGCTACGGTTGTATTCGACACCCAAGACTAGGTGGATAAAGTTCACAGCCTCCTTTCAGACACAGCTTATAAGGCGATCCCGAAGAACCCCAAAAGGAAGATAGAACTAACGACGACGCGGCTATTTGAAGGGCTCGGAGCAAGATAGTGCTATGCCACATTTTCCTCTTAACTGAGCTGGTAGTTTCCTCATTATGGCTAGGTGCTGCACTATCCAATAGCTATGTTAGTTACACATATTACGCTACAGATAGCAGCAGAGGTACTCATGTTTCTTATTGCCTCAGAGATATGACACTGAATATTTCAGCAAGAGTATCCTAAGCCACCGAGTTTCACAAGATGGCGTCGCCTGATTGCAGCAGTGGAAATACATCAGTTCGGGAAAGGCTTTATTTTTCAGGAACATCTAGCGATTCGGAAGCTGTCCTTTCAGATTCTGAAGAGGAATATATTCTTCGCACACCTGAAGAAGAATCTTCTGAGAAAGAGCCATCTGGGGTACTATTACATTTTCTTTGATATTATGGCATAGCACTGTATTGCTGAAAAATTTGCCCAGTTAATGTTGCATTGTGTGCTATAACCAAAATAATTTATCTGATTTTTCTGGTACGTGTAGGTAATATATTTTGTATGTTATGCAGTGCATATTTGTATATTAAGCTTAGACAGTATGCTAGATTAATCATATAGCTTATAACTCTTGAATATGTAGCATAGTATTCTGCAATGGGCATAGCACTATACTGCCGAAATTTTGTCCAATGTACTTGTATTTATATTTTCTCAAAGTCAAGGTTTAATTGCTATGCAAAAATAATAATTACAAGCAGATTGTTGACATTCCGTTTTACATAATACGTAAAATGACACAATATCTTCATGAGATATAATAAAATTTAAAACTGCTATTCTGAACCATTTAACCTATATTTTTGGTGGCCTTTTTATAGATGATGGTGATGTTCATTTTCAGGAAAAGGATGAAACTACCTTTAGACCAACTATCATGACACCTATGAAGATAAAGAAAGCTCGTTGGAGAAATAGAAATCAAAATAGTACCCAAAAAATGAAGAGGCGAGTAAGAAGAAACAAAGGTTCTCCCTACGTCAGTGACAGTACAAAAAAGAGTTACGCAGCCAAGGAGCTGGGACCTAACTGTAAATGCAAAACGTAGTGCTGGGTATTAACAGAAATTCAAGGACGGCCAGCGGAGGTCCAGCTCACTCAGAAGTACAGGGAACCAATTCCAGTTGACTCAATGAAGTTCATGAATTTGCACGATCTACTCCAGTTCATCCCGCCAGTGCACCATTCGTTTTATAATAGCATTAAGTGCAAAGAGACGGGAGGTGTAGAAAGTGATGATGATTATTACTGCCCTCTTAAAGTTGACTGAACAATCTGTGCTTATCATTATGAAAGAATATTTTCATCTCATTAAAATACACTTTTAATAGATATTGCCAAATATTTAGTATGTAATAGATGAATAATAAATATCATTCATTACTGACATATTGTGCCAAGTTTTGAGGCAAGAAAGTGCTAAGCCACTATTATTCATGCATGCCTTCATTTAATTGCAATTTACGTAATGTACTTAAGATATACATGCTATTTTACAAACTGAAAACGTGTAATAACTGACATAAACCAACTTAAGTAAATTAACTTAAAAGAAAATACCAAAATCTGATTTATAGAATTTTTTCAAACTTTAAGACGCATTTTTCTCAGAAAGACAAAAGTGTGGCATAGCACTATCTTGCTCCGAGCCCTTCAATTAAGGAGTCACCTATTCCAGAAGAGAAGCAGAAATCCCTAGTACCTCGCTACTCAAGAACTCCCACGTTCTACGGCCTACCTAAAATACACAAGCCCGATGTGTCTCTGAGGCCTATAATTAGCGCCATTGCGTCTCCAACTCACGCTCTGGCTAAATATTTGAACCAGGTACTGCAACCATTATTCCCTACGTCCGCCTCTCACGTGAAAAACTCGCAGCACTTTACAGATATCATAGCGAGTATAAACCTGAGTGACTTTGATCTACTGGCAAGCTTCGATGTGGAGTCCCTATTTACCAGGGTTCCTGTACCTGACGCCACACACTTAATCAGGGAAAAACGTACAGCCACAGGAGGTCCAACGGACTTAGTGGGTTTAGCTGAACATTGCGTTAACTCCACAGTCTTCGTATTCAATGGGCAGATGTTTCAGCAAACGGAGGGAGCAGCCATGGGTTCCCCCCTCTCTCCACTACTGACTAACGTGTTTATGGCTAACTTCGAAGAAGAAGCGATAAAGGAGAGCCAATTGAAGCCTAAGTGTTGGTTCAGATACGTAGACAACGTCTTTTTGATATGGGAACATGGACGCACCACACTTCAGAACTTTCTAGACTTCATGTGCTCCAGACATCCGAGCATCAACTTCACAATGGAAGTAGAAGAAAATAATCAGCTGGCCTTCTTACACGTTCTGCTCTATAAACGAAGTGATAACACGCTGGGACGCAGGGTCTATAGGAAAGATACTCACACAGATCAGTACCTACATGCTAACTCAAGTCATCCTCCATCGAAGAAAGAAATGATAGCTAGAACACTCCTCACCAGAGCCAACCACATTTGCGATAAGGATAGCAAGAATGAAGAGAAGAAACATGTTTGGAACACGCTCCTAGCTAATGGCTACAGCAAAGGACAAATAAATAGGGCCACGCGGTAGGTAGAACAAAGCCGAAGAACTGGCAAAAAGAACGAAGTTAGGCCCTACCATAAAGCCTGTCTGCCGTACGTACAGGGGTTGACAGATAGAATCGCCAGGTTGCTTAATAAACACGATGTGACAACTGTGATGCATCCTATAAACAAGCTGACACAAGTGGTGCGTAAATAAAACGAGATAGAGCTGCCAAACCAGGACGCCGGAGTTTACAAAGTGCCTTGCTCCCGTTGACAGGTTTACATAGGGCAAACAAAACGACGCGTTTCCATTAGGATTTCAGAGCACATTCGAGATACGAAACAGATAAACTACAGATCTGCATTAGCTGAACATGCTGACGTCACGAGACACGCCATCGAATTTGATAAGGCCGAAACTGTTGCTCAAATTCCCGGATATCAAAACAGGTTAATTAGAGAGGCAATAGAGGTCGTGAAGCATCCCAATAATTTCAATCGCGAAGACGGTTTCAAACTTAGCAACATCTGGAAAGTTCTCCTAGCGCGCGACTGCCAGGGGCGGGGACCAATCAGCGAGCAGCGTAACGTCAAAGCAGGGCAAGCAAGCAGATCTGGCTGGCAATAACCGTTAGTTTGAGTACGGACACCAACTCGTACCTACCCATGATTAAGGCTGCTGCAATGTCAGCCGAAACGTCGGGAAATAATTCCCGATATGCGACGCGGCTCAATCCTGTAAGCCAAGATGATAAACCATATAACATTACAAGAAGTATCTTCAAAGCTTCTGTATGAAATATTAAGATACTCTCAGTCTTCCCAATAATTTAGTCAAAATAATCATATTATATGGTGGCGAATCCACCATTTTGTCTTACTTCCGTCCCCTAAAGCCCTAAATCTATCAGTTTGCCTCAACACCTGACAGAGCGCGGTGGACGACATACATAGGTGGTTCTAACGGGAGAAGGTACTCGTGAGAAGAAGCTCCGAAAGGTCTCAACAGATGCCGAGAGAATCTCAAGAAGTTCCCAAAAGCTAATGCTAGGTCTCGTAAGATCTAGAATTTCAAATCCACCTGGAAAGGCCGAGACTATCCCTCCAAATTTGTAAGGACGCCACTCAGCAAAGTTCAGTGATGCGTGTACGACGGTACAGTCAGTCAACAAAGTGGGCTAAAGCGAATCAGCGAGACAGTCAGTGAGACACAGCAGTACACTGTAACCGAAACCTTTGGTTACATAACCCACCCTTGGGTTTCTGTAAGTATGTATTAGCGCCATGGTGTGTGATGTGGGTAAATGAGCTACCTACCATGGCCACCTATTGCTGGAGCACCACAGAGAGTCTAGTGTTTTGTGGTGGTCCAGCAGTGGGTGAGAGGTGGCTTTGTTACTATGGTGATGTCATGTTTTATTCAAGATTATGTTATGTCCTGAGGTGTGGCAATGTTATGTTTTGGATCAATAGATTTTATGTCTAGAGGTATGCTGGTGTAGAAAGAGACGTTTAAGAAAACGTAAGAAGAAAAGAAAGGAGCAGAAGGATATTAAATAATGTGAGGGGCCCTTTCTTCATGAAAGTTGTTGTGGACACTGCACAAGAGATGCAGGTAATGGAAGCTTGCTTACATGCTCACAAACAAGTATTGATAGTTTCGATTGCCAGAGAACAACCAAAAAAGGAATTTATAAGTGGAGATTAAATTTTATTATTATATGTTTGTGATTTAAACCTTTCTTCAGGGCATTTGCATTTGAACTGTCGTCGTGTTGTGTCTCTAGTATTAGTTATTAATAAATAAGTGTATATTAATGTACTTTATACATCGCCCCGCTACCCTGAGCTTGGATATCATATTTATTACAAACGAGAGAGCGGGGTTCCGTGGCTCTAGTGGTCAATCCTTATGCGACACAGCTCTGCAAATTTTCACCGAAGCCAGCTACCGCTCTGTGGTGGTCTCCCGGACTCCTCCCTAAGCTAACCTGCGCGTTACCTGCTTGCAGACGGGTTTGAACAGGCACAACCCAGGTACTTACCAGATCCTATGCCCTTCAGTTTGCGCCTCTTCTTGGACTAGGTCTCAACAACCACAATACCGTTCAGCGAGGCCGTAAACTAGGTTTTAATTCACCACATGAGTGCAGCACCACCGCTACAATCACAGTCCTCCGCCACACTTGCCGGACACATCACCACTACAGCCTTAGTCCCGGGTTATAGACCCCCACGGCCACCTCGGTATGGCTCCTGTATCACCACAGTCCTCCACCACACTTGCTGGACACGTTACCACTACATCCTTGGTCCCGGGTTATAGACCCTCACAGCCACCTCGGTATGGCTCCTTTATCACCACAGTCCTCCACCACACTTGCTGGACACGTTACCACTACATCCTTGGTCCCGGGTTATAGACCCCCTCAGCCACCTCGGTATGGCTCATTTACCAGCACAGTCCACCAACACACTTGCCGGACACGTCACCACTACAGCCTTGGTCCCGGGTTATAGACCCTCACAGCCACCTCGGTATGGCTCCTATACCACCATGGTCCTCCAACACACTTGCCGGACACGTGACCACTACAGCCTTGGTCCCGGGTTATAGACCCCCACAGCCACCTCGGTATGGCTCCTATACCGCCATGGTCATCCAACACTCTTGCCGGACACGTGACCACTACAGCCTTGGTCCCGGGTTATAGACCCGCACAGGCCACCTCGGTATGGCTCCTGTACCACCATGGTCCTCCAACACACTTGCCGGACACGTGACCACTACAGCCTTGGTCCCGGATTATAGACCCCCACAGCCACCTCGGTATGGCTCCTATACCACCATGGTCCTCCAACACTCTTGCGGGACACGTGACCTCTACAGCCTTGGTCCCGGATTATAGACCCCCACAGCCACCTCGGTATGGCTCCTGTACCACCACAGTCCTCCAACACACTTGCCGGACACGTCACCACTACAGCCTTGGTCCCGGGTTATAGACCCCCACGGCCACCTCGGTATGGCTCCTGTATCACCACACTAGCCGGACATGTCACCACTACAGCCTTGGTTCCGGGTTATAGACCCCCACAGCCACCTCGGTATGGCTCCTGTACCACCACACTTGCCGGACACGTCACCAATACAGCCTTGGTCCCGGGTTATAGACCCCCACAGCCACCTCGGTATGGCTCCTATACCACCATGGTCCTCCAACACACTTGCCGGACACGTGACCACTACAGCCTTGGTTCCGGGTTATAGACCCCAACAGCCACCTCGGTATGGCTCCTGTACCACCACACTTGCCGGAAACGTCACCACTACAGCCTTGGTTCCGGGTTATAAACCCCCACAGCCACCACGGTTGGCTCCTTTACCACTACTGACACAATTTGTTCTAGCGCTACTAACTTTCGGCGGCAGCCATCTATTTTATTTAGCGCTGATAAAACTTTGATGGCGCTGTCAATAACAATCTTGAGCCATGAGTTCTGGATCCAGCAACAACAACAACAATGGCAATAATGTCCGTCAATGGTGGGATTTAAACTTCTTACTTCGCCACGCCAAGAGTTGACCCTCACGGTTGTCACAAGACAAATATTTCCTAATTAACGTATTGGTATGCAGCTAGTGGAAATGTAGGCCTATCATCGTGCAGTCTCATAGGCAACACCAATAACCTCTGCATGTCACTAATGATCTCCCCAGGGCAATCAACTTGTGAGGAAAATAATGAAAACAATATGGAGCCTCTTCTGAATTATATAGCGCGTCTACTTAATTGTACCACGCTCCTGTTTCATCTTCCTGTCGATCTCCTTTGGTGATTGGGGAAGATAACCTCCCTGTTTCACAACAACTCCCTTGGTCAACTCTTGTTCTCTTCAGACCTTTGAAGCCTATGGGGTCTTTCATGGCCTTTTCGGAAGCCTTTATAGGGAGGTTAAGGCTGCTTGAGCTTTTAGTTCTCGCTGCAAAGTAGTGCAGTTGCACTCTATACAAAGGGAGGTAGCGCGCAGTTCGTTACTCCTGTGGGGGTCCGGGCGGGGACACCAAGAGCACGCCGATGAGCCAGCTTGGTGTCCTAGGCGAAACCCCACACAAGACATGGCACAAACCTAGAAGAATTGCTGAGTTTTAATTCACTGGCCGTGAAAGCCAATTTACCACCTGAGCTAAACTCAGAAAACACATGAGTGAACGGGGATAAGACAAGTATCCCAATACCAACACTATTTCACTTAGAAGCAGAATCACAAGGCTTCGTTTCCAGAATGTCCAATTCTATCTAAAGATCATGAGATCCCATACTCTTAAACCATTAAACAATTGCTTTATAATCATATCAATCATTTTTGATCATTTATCAATTATCACTTTCCTCATGGAAATATTACACTCATTATTATTTTTTGAAATTCAGTGTTCCTCCAACATAAAATTGTAGTGATTTTATTATTATTATTATTATGGAATTAGAAAATATTTAATGATCATTAAGACGTGTTAAAAATAGTGTAAATGCTTTCAAGGCGTCATAATCCTACTGCCTTTTATGCAAATGGGGTAGGACATCCCATATTATTTTTATTATCATTATTATTATTGTTATTATTATTATTATTATTATTATTAAAGAATGAAATTTTGAGGATCCACCTCACCTACAAGTCTAAGAAATAAATCAAAGTATTCGCCTGGCATAATATGCAACCAATATAATAATAAGGAAGATTAATGACGACTAGGGAGGTTAACGGATTATAACGGAAATTATGGAAATTTATGGCACAAAAATATGATTCACATAAGTCGGAAGGCTTCTACCTTAGATGTTCTGTGGTGGAGGATCCTCCCTCGGTGCGGGTCAGAACCTGGCACCACGGACACGTGATGGCTCCACCCTAGGGAAGAGTCGTATCCCAGCATTTGCCCCATGCTGTCTTTATATCCAGAGGAATATGCCCATAACAGGCATCGCTTCTGGTACCCCATCGGGCAATCCTGGTATCGCTCGGCTCACCTAGTGCCTCTTCTAGTCGACCATAATATTGGAACAGTTGGGTCGTGACGTCATAATCCTAGGGGGTCGTCCTGGACTCCTCCACAAACGCACACTCGGCATTTCGATATTGTAATCCAACGTTTTTGAATATCCAATTATTCTGACTGTCTCAATTATTACCAGTGAAATATTACGTGGCTTGATAATAATAATATCCATGTGATATAATATCTCAGATATGCCTGTTCTGTTTCAAGCACGAAGTTTTACACAATATGACATTGAATAAGTTCTAATAGTCGCTCACAATCACTTCACAGTTTGACATAATTCCAGTTCATAAATTTGACATAATCCCAGTACATAAATATCAAGCATTGGGTGGAAGTTTACAGACAGTCAAATTATCAGTCATTTGCTTGTTAACAAGCCCTTATCCACATACCTTCAATTCTTCAAATATTCCCGTAATTATGAATTTTCACAAGCACTTGAATAACAATATTAATAATAAGAAGTTGTATTGAAGCACAAAGGCACTTATATTTCCACGCAATGGTATAAAAATGAAACTATGTCTTCCGACATACGAGCAGAGTAACGTGGAGATGTTATTTTAAGTATTTTATAATAGAGGCCTGGCCTCACGGAGTATTTCCGCAGTATTACGACGACGTAACGTCATACGAATTATAACAGGTGAGCACCACTGATCAAAGCTGATCAACACTGATTGAATGCTACCTTGGCCTTCCAAGAGCTGGCTTTTATACGACATCAAGGCTAAATATCGATACCTGCAGTTGCATTACGTAATGTGATGCATTCGGTCCTATTCGTTCCCACGGTGGAATATACTAGAAGGTTTCTTATATCAATTGAAACTTCATAAATTAAACAGGAGAATAATACCAAATAGAATTCCGAAGTGCTGATGCCTTCCTCTTCCTTATCTGAATACAAACAAGTATTTTGTGCTCCGTCACTTGGGCCACGCGCTCGCTTCAAAACATGGCGAGTCGACAGCTTGCCGCGACCTTGGTCTCGCCTCAGCGCGCTCAATTCAAATATTGCATCACGCCAGTATCTCCACTCCTTATAAGGGTACAATATCATGGCGGCGACAAAACCAATTGATTGACGCAATTTGTACGTTCATCACCAAAAAAGTAACCAAAGAAATAGAGGATGCAAAGATGTTTAGCAAGGCTTGCGATGGTACGTTTGGCAATTCCAGAAAGGAACAATTGTCTTTTATTGTAAGCTATGCTGATGATAAAACAGGTCTTGTAGAATCACCCTCTACAACAGGAAAAGCCTCAAAGGATACTTTCGAAAACTAGTGCACTCAGCGCGTACTTAACTGGAGATCTCAGCTTGTTGGACAATCGCATAACGGCGCCGCAAACATGCGTTCTGAAATCAATGGTCTACAAGGTTTGATTCGAGAAGTTAATCGTATGGCTGTATATATCTGGTGCTGGGCACATCCGGTTGTTATTAAGGCTATAGGATTTTCGTTGGATGCCGTAGAAACATTGTTTGCTTTTATAAGTAAGTCCAAGCTACGCATTGAAGTGTACAGTAAAATGCAAACTGAACACTATGAGATTGAAAAGGGTTACTACCACTAGTTGGATGTCCCATTCGAGGGCTATAGATACAGTGCTTTTGACTCATGGTGCCGTGATTGAAACTCGCGAAGAAATAAGGCGTGTTGAAGGACCAGAAAATTATGAAGCTGCAGCCCCTAGCCACTGGACTGATCACTTATTTCAGCAAATAAACATTTGTCTACACAGCAATAGCTTTTGTAAAAATAATTGCAATCGTTGATCCGTTAACTAAAAATTAACAATGCCCAGATATGGATCTTTTATCAGCTATGACCGTGCTTGAATCAAATTTATCAAGGCTTGCAAAACTGCGCAAAAAATATTAATTTTATCAAGACGGAAGCTGAGGATTTCCTGCAGAAATCTAACACTGAGTTTGTGCCTTTAAGACAAACTAGTCGTCTGAGAAAGAAGAAGAAGAAGAAGGAAATGCCAGGTGAGTTAGCTAACGATGAGCCTATTGCTGACCCTCTAGAAATCTCTAGGGTTCACACTTTCCTTGAATCTGTGGACATTGTCGTGAGTCAAGAAAGAACGTTTCATGGGTGAAACCAATAATGACAAAATTGTTCTTGGACTCCTGAAAGACACGGCTTTGTTGTCTAAAGCCCACTTAACTCAATTTCAAGAAAATAGTGAAAATAAGCCTGTGGATGCCTTTGCTTGTTTCAAATCAGTTTATGGCAAATTCGTTGATGACGAAGGGGCGATGAAACAATACATAGCTTTTTCCAGTTGCTTTGAGGGTATTCTAAAATCAATACCTCTAGCCCTAAGACTACACGATGAGCCTGTGTCATCCGAGCCCGTACAATCGGAATCAGATTTGGAGGGACGATAAGGATCTAGGCGGTTTAGGGGATGATGAAACAGACGGCGACATCATAACGGTACCGGAGATAGATCTTCATGAAGATGTGTGTAACAGTGAGGAAGAGGAGGAAGTTGAAAACGAAGCACAAGCGAATCAGGAAGATGAAAATAGCAAGGAAAGAGATGGGCCGCGTAATGTTGGCAGCCTTCTTGAGATTTTCTGAGTGTTTTGCTTAGCTAAACTTAAAAGTGTCTTCCCAAATTTGTATTTTATCTTGAAGATTGCTGTCGCTCTCCCAGTAGCGAGCGTTTCGAATTAAGTCTCCTTTTCCAAGCTTAAACGCGTAAAAACAGACTTGCGCACCACCATGGGTGGTGATCGTCTGGGGACTTCACTTCTCATTGCAAGTGAGTGGGATAATGATTTTGAAAAAGTCATTGACATATTCGCATCCAAGAGCTCTCTGCTTGCAAAAAAAAAAACCTTTTGTTTTAACAGCTGATTGTGTAGCTTGATTTTTGTCTCAACTTGATTTCGAAGCTCATTTATGAATGAGTTGTATCGATAGTATTTCTAGTATTGTAGCTTGATTTTTTTGTATTCGAAGCTTATTCATTAAGGTTTTGTATTGCAGCTTGAGTTTAATTATTGCCTGGAATAAAACACCTCGATTTCAACACTCATGGTTTAATTTTTATGTCGAAATCCTACTCAATGTTTACTTCTCAAAAGTGTTACGGTATGTTTTCATGTCGATCGCACAACTATCTAGAAAAAACGTATAATGCGCAAGTCACGATTAATTTTGCGCAGGACTTGAAGGTTAAAATCATCTTATCTACCTTTTCTTTTTGCGTTGAAAATTCACAAAATTGTTTGATGGCGTTTTACATTATAAAAAAACTTAAAAAAACATCGTTTTTCTTAAGTTGATTTAAACAATTACCCTTAAACATGTGGTTTTTAATAGATTCATAAAAACTATGGTGCGGTGGAGGGTCCTTCATGATAGGGGTGGGTCCTTCATGATGGGGGTGGGTCTCAGTGAGTCAGAGGCTTCCCACAATCAACAAATGCAGGTGACCTCGATGCTACGCACCTTAAAACAGTGAACCCACCACCACCTGTCCAAATGATGCAAAGTGTTATAAGACTTCTATCACTGGCAGCCAGTGAGACGCTGGGGTTCTTAGTTGCGCCTAGTTGTGCCAGAATCCAATTGTCATGTTTCCTATCCGATTTTCCTTTTGAGCGTCCAGTCTAGTCTGCAAGCCTGTAATTCCAAACAAGTCACCACCTAGATCCCCTATTAGCAGTCAGCCTCTGCTTCTACATCTCTCATTTTGATTTTGTCACGCACAATGGGGGAAGAAACTCATCAATAATATTCACCCAAACCTATGGTTTTTGCCTAGCCCAATATTTTAATCCTAGACCAATTATTGTTAGGCGAAATCCATTCCAAACCTTCGTTTTGTCTAATCCAATGAGTTTTGACGATGGTTTTAGCCTGCAAGCTGCTTTAGCGATATATACATCCCTGTTTTTTGTCACGCACCAATAATCTTTAATAAGTGTGGGGTATTTTGTATCCCACATGTTGGCAACAATGTGTGCGCCTCGGTGTGAACACCTTGTTGACAGTTGAATGAGATTCAAGCGCGGTTGGAACATGGTTGCTTATGTCAAAAGAGCAATAAATAAAAATACATACTTACATAATTGAGCACGTATGTCAGGGGCAGTATTGACCATGGTTACTATTTTGAATAGGTAATGTCCCCCAGAAGATGAAACAGAGTCTGTAAAAGCCACGTTTTGGTCTAATTCAGAATTAATAAATGTTCCACTGCTCCTATTTTGTTCTTTCCACCTAGCATTCGACTTTCTTGCATTTCTTCCCAATTGTCGAAATGCTGATCTTCATACCATACTCCTAACATTTCTGTTCAAGTTCAAACATATTGGCTTTCAAACTTTCAACAGAGGCCGCCATTACAACCGGGTCATGCGAATAGGCCAGATTACTCACCTTGAAATTCACCCAGCCAGTTCAACAAATGGCCCATAAGCCTCGCCACACTCCTTCCCTCCCTCAGGTGCTCTATCCTACACAAACACAACTGTCTCTTCCTCTCATTTCTCAGTAACTTGACGCATACTGAAATGTTGAGCATCCATCTTACTCTCGTCATATTGTTCTCCTTTCTACAATGCCTGAATACACTTTGCCCACTTTAATTTCTGTAACCTCCCTTATAATTTGGTGTCATTACTGCTTTTCTCTAGTGTGAGGGTACATTTCCTAAACCCCACGCGAATTCGATTATCCTAAGCAACCATTTCAGCCCTGCTTTCCCATTTACAATTTCTGGCTGAAATTCAACTAACCCTGCCGCTTTGAAGCATTCGTGTTTATTTACCACCCTCTCCACTTCTTCAACCTTGATCCTGTTCTCCTCCTGCCGAACCTCAAAGTCTGCCTCATTGCCAGATAAGTCTCCATTAAGGGGAGGTATGACTGAATGTTTAATTTTCAAAGTTTTCATCATAACATTACCAGATTTTAATCGATTACAAGGAGAGTTGCTGGCATCTATTGTGCTAATAAATATTTATATAGCTTCATTAGTATTTGAGATATTGAACATGTCTGGCATAGTTGGAAGCATGCTGAGCATCTATGCCCAAGATCGCGAGTTCAAACCCGTCGGAATTTTTAAGAGCGTTAAAATCCCTCAATATGCCTCCCTTCGGAGGGGAAGTAAAGCCGGCGGTCCCATGTCATAGATTTGTGGCATGGTACAGAATCTTCCACTAATTACACATGTGTGAAGCTAAATTATACATTAAACACTTGACTAACGCTCTTAGGTTCAAACGTTCGTCACCAGGAGCTGACTGCGGTGGCATCTGGTAACCTAGATCTGACCTAGTGGTCGTTGACGGTGGAAAATGGCGGCAAAAGTATTAGCTACTTGAAAAAATTGATTGTCTGCAGTCCTTACTTGAATTGAAAACAGATAACACACACAAATACAACCATCTCAATTAACACCGGTTGTCAGAAAGATTCTACAGACACCCTAAGTAAGCGGAGCTGCATGACCGCGTTGTCGCAGCCCCTAAACTAAGGAACCAATCAGGCTAACTAACTTCTCTCAAAAACTTCCAGACAGAGAGATTTCAGAACAATAATTCGTGGGCAAGTGAAGAGTTAAGATAATAAAAATAATGTATCTGCTTTGACGAGCCAAGCAGTAAAATGCGAGATATATCTGACGTTGCAAACAAAACTTATTCATATCCAAAATATTCAGTTATGCATACACAAAAGTTAAATAACATGTTTCCTCATATGTTGTACACTTACTCATTTGGATGATTTCCACTTGCTGCACTTTCCCCATCCTGGGTTTCTTCTTTCATGTCCTACGAATAAAGTGAATTGATTAATTATTTTATTTATTTGGCATCACTAACACTTTTACAAAAACAGCAAACTATGTAATTGTAAATCACAGCAGAGTTGAAGTGAAGTGGTTATGTCCTCCCTAGTTCTAAAACCTATAATACACAATCTCCTCAAGATAACAAAACGCTGACTCACTGCCTTAATGGAAGTAATCACTTTAAGGATTGAGGACAAATGAATGTATTCTTACTTTTTAACTGGAAGGTTTTAGGAGGCGTTAGGATCTAACACATCCACCTATCATTATGTAAAAAGCGACTATATCCTCAATATTTGTACCATCCCATCTTTCGAGAATGAAGGTCAGACATCTTACATTTACAATATTATACAACACATTTCTCTCAAAACACTGAAATTAAAGCAAAATTACAAAACAATTTAGTGTAAGTACATAAATTATATGCCTCTAGAGGGAAATTATTGTGGAGTATGTTGCTGCTACACAATGCTAGTAATAAGTCTACTGGTGAACGGTAGCACATAGTTTGCAAGGTAGGTACAAGCCGGGGAAGAAATTGGAGTAACTTATTCATATTTAGTCACGTGTCATTTAGAATGCTTTCAATAAGGGATTCCAGGCTTCGTTGGTATTAATTGACATACAGAAATTTATGAATGCAAGTTTGAAACTTATATATTGAATCCACCCTTTATAGTTCCTGCCTTAGAACAGAAAAAAGGCTGAGTTAATCTCAACCATTACAGAGCTTAAATGTGTCAGGCCATGTGATTACTGTCAGAAGATGACTGGGCAAGATACCTATCAACAAAAATACTTGAAAAGGTTGTTCATAGTTCCCCATTTTCATCTCAAGTTCAACGTTAGGACGGGAACACTTAACAGACCATGGTCGCTTTCTTCCGACTCCTAATCATATTTCAATAATACCAATCCCCATTGACAACTCTTATAGGCTGAACAAAAGGGCGAACGGCTGTAAAAACCACTGCCACACATAAGTTCAAAATTCATTTCGCCCCCTCCCTAACACCGCAGAGATAGAAGAGAAACCACTATAAGAAATGTGCTAAGAAGGAGGGTTCCATCAGAACGTACCATAAGTTAAAATAAGTGGACTTAAGTATTAACAATTATTTTCTTCGTAGGATTCTTACTTTTATCTCCTATCTTCAATTATGTAATAAGTATACACAAAAGACCAAGTGCATGTTATAGCAATGCTCAGGATTGGGATGGAGGTATTTACTGCCATAAGTTAAAACAATCCCAGCATGTGCCTGTAAGGCAACTGCTTAGCGCCCATGAGTGGATCTCTGAGGGGAATACAGAAATCCTAATGCAATTGGTTTATTCTGTCCTTAAGTCCACAGTGGGTACCGAATGCAAACATATGTTAGCTTCACATAATATAATTATGGTTCATCCCCCATTAGCTCAGTGATCAGAACAACATTGTACATTGTCGGTGGTCCCAGGTTCAAGTCCCAGGTGGATTAGATATCTCAGTTCATCATCCTTGCATCAAAACGGCTCGTACTTTCTGTACTATACAAAAGCTAACTGATAGGCACTTCAGCTTGCCATCAATACAGTAGTGAAAATAAAACTCCTAATCCCAAAATGCTAATAGGTAATAAGGAGATGTCATGTCTTGTAAGGACGCATGAAGGTGCTTAACTCTTCCAGATCTGAAGATGTTATTTCTCATCCGATACGTGGAACGATGTCCGGAATAGGACAGTCAGCAATCTTAATATGCCTAACATGGTCCATATGACTTGTTTCACAAATATGTTTCCCTTTGCATAGGTAGAATTATGTGTTACACTTGACTTGTAAACTTGCACTGAAGAAATCAAGGAATAAATAACATACTGAAGTTAATTCAACTTCGCATTCATAGAGTTTTCTTTTGTCAACGGATACATGGCAAAGACAGAAAAGTTTGTAAAGTTCAAATCAGAATTCATTTCAGTTCCTACACATATGCCAAGTGTGGGCCTAGCAGATTATCACTAGTACTCAGATTGTGTGTGGAGACTTAGTGGTGTTGGTGCAGTAACTCACTGTTAATATATAACGTTAATATCTGTCATAATAATCAATCAAACTTGATGAATGTTGTGTAAAGAAATATTGCATAGTGTGTTGTGCGTTTTACTGTATTGAGTTCCTAAAGCAATATTGATCTCAAAAATACTCAAGGTGGGGAGAAATTTAATGAACTTATAATACCTGACATCTTATCAGGATTGTTTGGCACTGTATTAAAAGTATGGAATCTGTATATAAATATATTTTTACAAACACCAGGCCTCGGTCTAATAAGTTTCCTTCTTCTTCAACAGTCCGTAACAACATAAATATCATAATCACATTTAATTAATTTCAGGTTATTCTTCAACAGATATGCAGGTATCCTGACCTTCTGGATGATTAATTCCCCAAATTCTTTCATAATGGAAGGTAACAACTAACTGTGACTGTTTAGTAACGTCTGTAGTTTTATAATGGAAGTTAACAACCAGCTGTGACTGTTTAGTAACGTCTGTAGTTTCATAATGGAAGGTAACAACTAGCTGTGACTGTTTAGTAACGTGTGTAGATTCATCAATGCTGATCAAGATCAAACGTTTGATGAAAGGTGGCTCTATCAAGATGGACAATATGGCTTTAGACACCTTCTTTCATACTTATTATATTACACGCATCATGTATCTCTGCTCATGCGCAGTATGAAGAGGCCCTACAAGCAATGCAGCACTTCATTGACCCCAGGATATAGTCAACAAACAACACATAGAAGGTGAGATTGAAGTTTCCGCCTTTGCATCAGATTACCAGCAGTGCATGAGGATAAGGATGCAATCTACCGATAACATGGTCAGTACCATAACACAGGACTCTGTGGCCATTTCACTCTCATCAGTTGCAAATACAAAACTCACTTCATGGAATACTTGTTTTTAATAGGAAGAAAGCTTCTGGTTTTACGTTTTACCATCAATCTAGCGACCATGAGCCACGGGACCTCCATTTTTAAGAGGAATCACAACCACAAGTCGTGATACTTCACTCCGAAGGATCTAACAACAAACATGAATAGAAACCTAGTCATTTGTGATAGACTGTTCCCTTGTTTCATTTGTGAAGTTATTGGTATTGTTCTGTGTAATTGGTTCACTGCATGACATACCATGCCCAGTTAAAGGACAGAAAATGGCCTGGATTATCTGAGAAAGGCTGTCTTCCTAAGAATGTCAACATTATTTACTAGCAGCCTCAATATTGCATTCATATGTTGGTACTCCATTTTCGTATAGAAGTTCTGCAGAAATTACTAAATGTATCACTGTATTCAGGCGAGGTAGTCTGAAGTTTTAGAAACTATTTCTGTGTCGCGGAATTTGAAGCGAGATTAGAGTATATAGAGAATCCCTTAAATATTATGATCATCTACAAAATTTCAATACAAATTTGGAGAAGCAAATCATGCATGGAATTTGATGATTTGCAACAACCAAACGCCAGATATTAAAAATCCAAAGAAGGCCCCTGAAATAACTACCATTACGTTCAGGTTTCATAATAATTCCGAAATCTTTGATCAGTGCAAATGATCCCCTCACAAGCCTTTGCAAATATCAGCCACACTTGCTGGAGGAACATCAGATATCATTAAGCATATAACATGACTTAACAACCCTCAAGATAATTAGGCACTTACAACTCTCGCATCTCCGCCTCTCGATGAAGATGGTGTTTCTTTCTAGACTAATGGGACTATCTCTGCAGTCACTTTCTCATGGATAGTAACTTCCTTGATGTCTGCTGTACCTTCCATGATATCTGCTCCCTACAGAGAAACTCCAATTTGTTAATAATGTACCTCACGAGGCATAAGAAATATATTTTGTACACACGTAAGCCCGATAGACATTCATCTAGTTCTATATATCTCGGATTAGTTCTCAACTCAATGAATAATTTTAAGAAATTTGATAAGGTTAGAATAGCAACCCTGAAGCTGAAATTTCGCTGCGTTAAATGCTCATTAGCTGACTAAGTGCTCACTCATTAGCTGACTTTAACATCATTTATATTTTTCTGACTTATACCTTCAAGGTTTTGAATGCCTTACAAGACAAAAGTACAGCAGAACAGCTTACCTATTACTTACGATGTATATGCAGCTATCAGAACACAAAATCCAATACTTTCATGTACCTACAGTGTTATAAATTCACCAATAAAATTGATACATTTGTCTTTCATTTTAAGAAAATTCAAATAGGTGTTTGATTCAAGATGAAAATAAACACGAGCTTCAATATGTAAAACATACTTGCATTTCTGAACCTTTCTCGAGAACGATTTCCAAAAATCAGTAACTGCCTACATTAACTGATGATATGATAACCTACAGTCACATATCATGTGATCGAGTGGTCATGAAGTTAAAGACAATTCAAAACCTCAATACCCAGTGTCCGAGTTTCACTAGCACACACTTATTACTAGAAGTTCCTACCTAATTTAGCTGCACGACTTAACCTTACAGGTGATGCAAGTTTTGTCATAATTATTCAAGGTTGTTTCAAAAAGAACAATAAATAATCACTTTAAAATTGAAGCCTGCCCTACAAGAACATAGTATATCATATTTATTAACTTTTCAGTATTAAAAGAAAACTTCTTGTGCCTAATCTGATACCGAGATATGTTAAATACAGGTCTATACATTAAAGTTGCAGTCTCTCTTCCAACACTAAAGGAATATATATCCCTTAAATGGCCATATATAGGACTCACCATGATTTTAGTGCAGATTCCCTGCAAGGAAGTTATATATTACAACAGACCTAGAACGTTGTATATCACAAACCATTGCCTATGGGTAAAAAATCCTCAGATACATAATATTATATGGAATGGAATATTGTACTGCTTACAAGGCATACACAAAACAAGAAAATAAAATGGGCATATTGAGAACCATATAAAAATTTTGGATGGTCGCCATGTTCGATTTTTATATGGGGGCCATAGAGTTATGTACTATTAATGACGATCATTGCGTAGGTTCATTATTCAAATGTTGACTTCTATCACATGATTAGGACATAAGAAATGAAAACTTAATTTGAAAATTTCGCACAGCCGCCATCTTAAGGTTATGTAAACAATTGAAGAAAATTAGATGTCAGTGCATTACAATGTGTATAAAAATAAGCTTTACAATGTTTCACTGCGCACGGGTAGTTGAATCGCGAGAAAAGTCGATTTAAATGTTTCAACTTCGCTTGGCCGCCATGTTCGTTCTGTACTTAACAGGTTTTTGAAAGTCACATAGGTCAACTTATAGTTGTGCCCTTTATCATCGTACGAAATTTCAGGGCGATATCAGTAATAATTGCGGAGATATAGAATGCCTGTGAAATATTTCGCACAGCCACCAAGTTGGATTGGTGAGACGTAATAAATGGCAAAGGGCACGGTCGTAATCGAACGAAATAGTACATTGACCTTACCGAGTTTTATTGAAATCGCTCCAGCCGTATAGATTTTTTGGGACAGACACACATACACACACATAGACAAAAGGTTATCTCATAAGCCTACTTGTTTTTCATACTTGAAAATAGGCTAAAAGAATTCTGTGATAATCAAAGGTTCACATACAAATTGTAGCAGCATTATAATCATAACACGTTCCTGGAAGTGCTATGCTGCCACCCAGCTGATTGATATACAACGTTCTTCTCTTGTATGACTCGGGTGATGATTTGGTTGAACTGCACGCCCTCAAGTTGCTGTATAAGCTTTTCCACTATTCTTCAGTCGCTTCCGCACATTGTTCTTCCACTGAAATTGATTTATCTTCCTTTTCCTGCTCTTATTCAGCGCTAAAGGAGAGCTTGGCGACACATTCAAATTGCCAACATTCGCCATCTTTGTTGATATACAACTTTCTTGCAGGAAAGCCACCTTTTGGACCCAAAATTTTCTGTCCATTTTTTTTTCTTCAAATTGACTAATATTAGGTTAGCAAAGTGTCGGTCTGATGATATTCAACCCTCATAACCAAAAATCTCAACATGCTCAATTTCGGATATAGAACGGCTTCAATTATTATAGACACCTGACGAAATAATAAATAACCAGCCCAAGGGAGCGATCTCACTCAATGCACAATATTAATAACATAGACTGCATGACGTATTAATTATAATAAACTATTTAAAGTCAATATTTAGAACACTGTGACCCTCCTCAGCATGGAATAGGATAAGGAACTGTGCAGTACCATACCAAAAGTTCACAAAAAAAACAGATCTGTTACAATAATCTTGTTAATAAAACACATAAAAATGACTTGAAAAAGAGCATAGAATTGAAGAGATGTGTATATTTAATAAGTTAGGTTGATGTGTATTTGCCTGATATTGTAGAGAGAAACTTTGGAAATATGTGTAACGAAGTTTTTATGAAATGTTGAGAACTACATAACTTGGAAAACATTTGAGAATTATCCAAAGTAGGAAATAATGTACACAATCACCTGGAAATCAAGTTCTTCTTTAACAAATGCACTCTGAGTTATGAATTTTCCATCTTCAAAAGCATCATCAGGTTCTTCAATTTTCATCCAGACTGGCCTATCAGACGGTGGCTGCTCATTCAAATCCTGGGAAGTAACAAACAAACATGACTATAAGTAAAAGTTGAAGAATAAGAGCTAATGATGATAGTAATAGTAATAATAATAATAATAATAATAATAACAATAGCAAGAAACTGTTACAAAACATTTGCTGGTGAATAATCACCTTAACAAGCACGTCGTTACGTCATAAACATGCGGAAGAGGCCCTAGAAATAATACTTCTCACCAGTGGCGGTTCTAGAAGCTTAAATCTGGGGGAGGGGGGGGGGGCAGACATTTTCCCGGATCGATCTCATTAGCCTACTTTTTCCTCATTTTTGCAAAATGAGAAAAATAGGCTAAAAACTATCATTGGTAAAAAAAATTGCATATTTCACTGTCACATAAATTTATTCTTCTGTTTCTACTCTGGGCAAACTGGTTCACTATATCAGAAGGTTCGTGAAGTAATTTTCCACTTAATTCTCTTTCAATTGAAAGAATTGCGAGATTGGAAAGCCTCTTTGTTGCCATTGTTGCTCTTAAATAGGATTTTATTCGTTTCACGACAGAGAAACTGCGCTCAGCAGAAGCAGATGACACAGGAAGAGTCAGCATCAACTTGAAAAATAATAGTAGCTATGGAAAAGCAACTTCCGTTTTCAGAAGTTCAGAAAAAAAGAATGAGGAAGTGTTTGGATATTTGCCTCTAAATACATTCTTAGCTAAACTGATTTCAGTCTGTAGCACCTTACGGTCTGTGAAGATTAGATTATACTTTTCACAGAACGTGAGAATATATATATTCGAAATTTAAAAAGCTTTCACTTCTTGGGTTACAGGCATCCATTGCATTGCACACAAAATCATTTTCAGTAAATCTACGCAGTAACTCTTCTAGCATGTTGTCTAATATTTCAAAAAGATTTCTTTTACATGTCTCTGATAATGTGACATTTTCCTCTTCTTTCTCCGCAGAGACTGGCATTAATAAAACGTAGTCTGAAAAGTTCTTTGGAATACTTGAGACTCTAGATTGCTTATAAACTTTCACGCCTAACGACTGAACAGTCACATGTAACCGCCCATAGTTCCTTAAAATAATAATCATTTCGTTTTTCTTGCAACGATTTTACAAGACCATAGATCAATCTATGTGCCCCTCCGAAGTCCACATGTTTTTGTTGTAAGAACATAGAGGCTCCATTGGCAAGCTCGAGAATATCAGAAAAGATTTGTAACACAAACATCACCTTCATTTTACAAAACTGTTTCAACAAACCTTTTGCTTCTGCTGCCTCTTTCTTGTTAACTGACTTTGAAAAATACTCCAGAGCTGCTTTAACTGAAGCAAAACGTTTCTGATAATACATTACTCCTCTATATTTACATACCCATAACGTGTCACTTTGAAGAGGTATCTCTAAAACACGTTCTCCTGGATGAAGATCACTCTGTATCTCAACAAACTTTTGGTGTCTTACAGTAGATACAGACTGAAAAGCATAAATTGCTTCCAGTATACCAAAAGTGTCCCCTACCACGTCTACAAACTGGTTTTGAAACGTCCACCAAAACTAAATTTAAGCGATGTGCATAACAATGCACGTAAACACACGGGTTATTGACCTTCTGTCGCAATAAACGCTGCACACCATTTATCTTCCCTGACAAAACCGCGGTTCCATCATATGCTTGTCCAATGCACTTACATGGATCGAAATCCACTGAAACAAGGTACTCTAAAGCTGAATTAGCTATACTTTCAGCATTCAGTTGAGACAAATGTATAAAACCAATGAAACGCTCCTCTATAGAATTTTGTCCTACATATCTGACACATACGGACATCTGTTCCACTTTACTAACAACTCTTAACTTCATCCAGGATTGAGGAAACATAACCATTGTTATATTTTTTCGTCTCTCCTCCAATATGTTCAACTATTATACACACATCAAAAAAAGTTTTGCATCACCTCGGTTCCCAGATCTCCGGCATATAGACGTTGACTGTGTATATTGTATCCAAGATACAGTCCCTTTGACTGTTCATAGATGTCACTAAAACTGCTCAAAGATGTAAACAACCATGCATGAGCAGGGCCTATTAGACGGAGGGGGTACGACAGCCGATCAGTTCCAGTCATTCCACCAGGACGAAGGTACGCTGCTCATGTTGTCTGTAGTTCTACCATGCCTAGAAGGTCAATACCGCAGTTCGATCGCGTCCGCATTGTTACTTTGTGTCAAGAAGGGCTCTCAACAAGGGAAGTTTCCAGGCGTCTCAGAGTGAACCAAAGCGATGTTGTTCGGACATGGAGGAGGTACAGAGATACAGGAACTGTCGATGACAGGCCTCGCTCAGGCCGCCCAAGGGCTACTACTGTAGTGGATGACCGCTACTTACGGATTGCCGCTCGGAGGAACCCTGACAGCAATGCCACCATGTTTAATAATGCGTTTCGTTCAGCCACAGGACGTCGTGTTTCAACTCAAACTGTGCGCAATAGGCTGCATGATGCGCAACTTCACTCCCGACGTCCATGGCGAGGTCCAGCTTTGCAACCCCGACACCATGCAGCGCGGTACAGATGGGCCCAACAACATGCTGAATGGACCCCACGGAATTGGCATCACGTTCTCTTCACCGATGAGTGTCGCATATGCCTTCAACCAGACAATCGTCGGAGACGTGTTTGGAGGCACCCTGGTCAGGCTGAACGTCTTAGACACACTGTCCAGCGAGTGCAGCAAGGTGGTGGTTCCCTGATGTTTTGGGGTGGCATTATGTGGGGCCGACGTACGCCACTGGTGGTCATGGAAGGCTCCGAAACGGCTTTACGATACCTGAATGACATCCTCCGACCCATAGTGCAACCATATCGGCAGAATATTGGAGAGGCATTTGTCTTCATGGACGACAATTCTCGACCTCATCGTGCACATCTTGTGAATGCGTTCCTTCAAGATAACGACATCGCTCGACTACAGTGGCCAGCATGTTCGCCAGACATGAACCCTATCGAACATGCCTGGGATATGTTGAAAAGGGCTGTTTATGGACGTCTTGACCCACCAACCACTCTGAGAGATTTACGCCGAATTGTCGTTGAGGAGTGGGACAATTTGGACCAACAGTGTCTTGATGAACTTGTGGATAGCATGCCACGGCGAATACAGGCATGCATCAATGCAAGAGGACGTGCTACTGGGTATTAGAGGTAGTGGTGTGTACTGCAATCTGGACCACAAATGCTGAAAGTCTAGCTGTATGATGGTACAACATGCAATGTGTGGGTCTCATGAGCAATAAAACGAGCTGAAATGTTGTTTGTGTTGATCTCTATTCCCTTTGTATTTAACGGTTCCGGAACTCTTGGAACCGAGGTGATGCAAAACTTTTTTTGATGTGTGTATTAGCTGAGATATCAAGAAACTCATTTTGAGAATCTTTAGATGAGTAAGTTGCATTCTTTGATAGACTGTTTACTTGTGCATTCACTTTCTAGTTTAATTACATTTAAAATGTCTTCAAAATTCCCTTTATTATTAACACTGTCATCATCCAAAACTGTTTGGCGATGACCTCTAAGCCCAATGGCTTGCCGAGCACAATGGCCATTGTTGCCACAGCTGAGCGGTTATGCAATATAACCAGAGGTTTCTCGCTTAGCTTCGAAATCACTGTGCTGCTATGTTCACTTACCAGAAAACGGTTTCACTTTACTATTGAAGATTTATAACATTCACTATCAGCATGCTTTGCACGTTTTTCTCATATTCTTTTCCAGTTGCAAAATCCAGATTTACTGAAAACATGTTCAGCATTGCTTGAATCAGATTGAACGAAATGACGACACAGAAAACAGCATCTTTGTTAGAGTATTCAATAAATGTATACCTATCAAACCATTTACTGTTAAAACTTCTGTTCTTATTGTATAGTAACGTTTGTTTATAAACTGATTTACGGGGTTGGCAAGACCATCATAGATCGATGCACTGATACAAAATGGTACTGGTTCGTCTATATTAGAAACAGATGCACTCACATTTTTGTCACAGAGTTGGGGAGATATCGATGAACTTATATCGCATGGAGGTTTCTCTACATTGTAAACTTTCGAACTTGCATGTCATAAAGTTGGGAAAAGAGTTTAATACTCTTGGTGTATGCACTACGCATTTTACAAATATTATATTTATACACGATTTCAATTGTGTGTTTAAATTACATATAATAAAATAAATAAATTTTGAAATTTAAAGAAAAATTAACTTAATTAAATGCATTAGTTTGTTTTACATCAGATAAATTATATCTGTAAATTATCAATTTATTTAGTAACCAAGGAATTTTAAAATAATTATTTCACTAAAACTGGGGGGGGGGCGCCACTACCACCCCCCCTTCCCAGCCAACCCCCCACCCCGCCCCCCGGCCCAGGGCTAGAACCGCCTCTGCTTCTCACAGATTACTTCCATGACCTTTTATCCTCCTGAAGAACAATTGTTAATAATAATAACAATAATAATCATTATTATGAATTTGAAGTATAAAATGGAATTATTTACTCTGATCATCATTTATCTTTAATTAAAGTTAAGTTTCAACCTGACAGACCCAAAGTCAAAACATTCAAAATATCCTCGAATTGATCTGGAATGTCTTAAAACCAAATTCAAACAATCTCCTTGCAAATATCACGAACCAAAATCCTGTCATTTAGATGGCATTAGAAAACACTATTGGGAGTTTCCTGGATTATTGGTGTTCTTCCTCGAAAACATTAAGACAGATGGTTGAACAAGACCAGCGATAAGGCCATAGACCTTCTAATTCAAACTTTTCAATTGTACAGTTCCAAAGAAATAGAAACAAAATTGGCGTAAATTCTTCAAAGACCAGAAAGAAGCCTCGAGAATTATCAGATCTGAAAAACACACATATATAAAAAACAGTACAAGAAACGGTTACAGAACATTTGCTGACGAACCATCACACTACCAAGCACCTAGTTTATAACTTACAACATCCGGATGAGGCCCTGAAATAAAAAGGAAAACTGCAAACTTGTCACAGATTACTTCCATGAACTTTGATCCTACGATCCTCCTGAAGAACAAATCTGAATTGAGAAACGGATTCCTAATCCAGATTCAGAACTCCCTTCATTAGAAGAAATCAAGCAAGTAACCGTAAGCTAAACTTAGAAATAACAAAGCTCAAAAGAAAACTGAAATATTGAAACTAAGATGTGAAAGCCTAACTAAAAAATGTCAAGTAACTCTTGTAGATATATGGAGAAAATTCTCTAAGACAGGAATTGCAATCTAGTTCACCCACTAATTTAAAAAAGCGAAAGAACAAACATTAATACCTATGGAGAAATATCCTCACTATCACTCGCGTACAAAATTCTCTCTAAAGCATTATTCACGAGACTTGAAATCCAAACTCATCAACTAATTGGCGAATAACAGGCATGGTTCATAAATGACAGGTCCTGTACAGAATTAGTTCACAATCTCAAAATCATCTTGCAAATTCATAAAGCCAGGCAAACAATGCTCACTTTGGAGACTTCAGGAAAGCGGACGATTCAGTAGACCTACACACACTATTCAATATTCTAGAAGATTTCAAAGTTGACAGGAAAACAAGAGTAATAATCCGACAGACACTGACAGCCTTAACTTCAATTGTTAAATTTAAGTGAACTTTCTGATCGTAATCATATTAGTAAAGACTTCGACAAGGAGATGGGCTATCTCCAAAAATGTTCAATAGTGTCTTTGAATAAAAGGACGGGGGAGGTGGGGGGGAGGAAATGGGGGGGGGGGGGGGGGAACAAAACAAATAACTATTGGTCGACGAGTCAAAAATAAAATTAATCTGCAGTGTTTGGCATTCGCAGATGATCAAGCTATTCTTTCCAACAATAGACAAGAGGCAGTTAAGGTCCTTTAGATTTCACTAAATTGTACCCAATACCGGACTCCAAATGCATAGACGAATCCGCACGTCATCCAGACAGAAAACCGCTGAAGACTAAATTCGGCAAAAAAATCATCAAGTAAATAAATTCAAACCCCACGACGTAGCCGTGCTCATTGCACCGAGCACCTCGGCAGCTGCAGCAATTCAGTTTGAATCCCACTGACAGTACCCATCCTGAGTGATTTTTCCCTGCGTTATCCACACTCCCTCCAGGCAAATGACGGGATAGTACTTTACTTCACGATTGAATCATGACGCAAACAAAGAGAGAATCTCAACATTCCAGACGGCCTATACCTATAGATGTAATTAAAAATCAACATCTAAGACATTATACCACAGTAATCAAACCTGAAGCTCTATATGGCTCAGAAACATTGATCATTGAAGGTACCGTAGATCTCTTAGTAAGGACATAGAGAAACAAGAAAGTACAATCCTTGGTCCAGTCTGCTCAGAAGGAATCTGGGAGGAACGAAAGCCTTGGGAAATTTATCAGCATTCTGAAAAGATCACTGACACTTTCAGGGAAAGGCACTTGAAGGTCTACGGTAACATTCTCAGATTGAACAATCGCAGGATCACCAAAAGATTTTCAACCTTGCTCTATCAATGAAAGTCAAGAACCAGTGGCTTAGTGAAATAGAAAATGAACTTCAAGAAATTGGAATCACAGAAGAAATTAGATAAGATCGACCCCAGTTTAAAACAGTAATTAACAACCACCATTTTGCTGAGAAAATGAATGCAAGGACCAATAAATCATGGACTGAAGAACGGTGGTGTTAATATTATTATTAGGAAAATTAAAAGCAAACATTACAGATTCAGATTACTATTTGGTAGGGGGCCGATAACCTAGATGTTAGGCCCCTCAAAACAAGAATTATAACCATCACTATTTGGTAGTATTAAGTACATGACATAATTCCTATTAATTACAGTACACAAAGATTTGTCATGCCCATCGGTAATGGTACACAATATATGGAACTAAAATACAACTTACAATCTCAGGGAAATCTTCTGGTTCACATTTGATAGATGGTTGGCCCTCCATAATGTTGAGGAATCTAAAACACAGGATTATTAAGTACCCGTAATATACTTTAACATTCAGGATACACTGTAACAAGTACAGGACATATTTGTCATTTACACACAGAAAAGTTTAATGGTATATTCCAATACTCTTCCTGGAAATTTTCTTGTGTTTTGCTCTATATTCTTTAAATGTATGCAACCGTACATAGAATGGAATTTCTATCTACGTCAGGGCTTTGAGGATGATGAATTGGTATCCCTGTAAATGTCTACCCCTCCGAAACATTCCAGAAGTGTTTCCATCTTAGAAACCAATAAAGTGGTGTTGGTGTTGATTGCTGCTTCAAGGGGCCTAACTATTTGGTACTGATATGGAATGAAATTACAAGTCACAAATTATAAACGTCCAGGAGGTGTTTGTGTGTTTATCGAATGAACAGTGCTAGATTGTCTAAATAGGACTGGGGATTCAGAGAGACAAAGCAATTGCTGAAGCGCCCGTGCAGTCTCATAGGCAACTCCAATAACCTCTGCATGTCACTAATGATCTCCCCAGGGCATCAACTTGTGGGGAAAATAATGAAAACAATATGGAGCCTCTTCTGAATTATGTAGTACGTCTACTTAATTGTACCACACTCCTCTTTCATCTTCCTGTCGATCTCCGTTGGTGATAGGGGCAGATGACCTCCCTGTATCACCCCTTTAAACAATAACCATAATTACCTTGGTCAACTCTTGTTCTCTTCAGACCTTCGAAGCTTATGGAGTCTTTCATGGCCTTTTTCGGAAGCCTTCATAGGGAGGTTAAGGCTGCTTGAACTTTTAGTTCTCGCAGTCAAGTAGTGCAGTTGCAATGTATATAAAGGGAGCTAGCGCGCAGTTCGTTACTCCTGGGGGGTCCGGGCGGGGACACCAAGAGCGCGCCGATGAGCCAGCTTGGTGTCCTAGGCGAAACCCCACACAAGACACGAAAGCCAACATACCATCTTTTTGGAAGCCTTCATAGGGAGGTTAAGGCTGCTTGAGCTTTTAGTTCTCGTAGTAAAGTAGTGCAGTTGCACTCTATATAAAGGGAGGTATTGCGCAGTTCATTACTCCTGTGGGGGTCCGGACGGGGACATCAAGAGCCCGCCGATGAGCCAGCTTGGTGTCCTAGGCGAAACCCCACACAAGACACGGCACAAACCTAGAAGAATTGCTGAGATTTAATTCACTGGCCGTGAAAGCCAACATACCACCTGAGCTAATCTCGGAAAACACATAAGTGAATCGGGGATAAGACAAGTTTCCCAATAGCAACACTATTCCACTTAGATGCAGAATCATAAGGCTTCGTTTCAAGAATGTCCAATTCTATCTAAAGATAGATCCCATACTCTTAAACCATTAAACAATTGGTTTATAATCATATCATAATTTATCATTTTTGATCATTTATCAATTATCACTTTCCTCATGGAATATTACACTCATTATCCTTTACTGAAATTCAGTGTTCTTCCAACATAAGTTTGTAGAGATATTACTATTATTATTATTATGGAATTAGTATTTTATGATAATCAAGACGTGTTAAAAATAGTGTAAATGCTTTCAAGGTGTCATAATCCTGCTACCTTTTATGCAAATGGGGTAGGACATCCCATATTATTATTATTATTATTATAATTATTATTAAAGAATGAAATTTTGAGGATCCACCACGCCCACAAGTCTAAGCAATAAATCAAAGTATTCGCCTGGCATAATATGCAACCAATATAATATAAGGAAGATTAATGACGACTAAGGAAGTTAACGGATTATAACGGAAATTCTGGAAATTTATGGCACAAAAATAAGATTCACATAAGTCGGAAGGCTTTTACCTTAGATGTTCTGTGGAGGAGGATCATCCCTCGGTGCGGGTCAGAACCTGGCACCACGGACACTTGATGGATCCACCCTATGGAAGAGTCGTATCCCAGCATTTGCCTCATGCTGCCTTCACTTCCACAGGAATATGCCCATAACAGGCATCGCTTCTGGTACCCCATCGGGCAATCCTGGTATAGCTCGCCTCACCTAGTGCCTCTTCTAACCGACCATAATTTTGGAACAGTTGGGTCGTGACGTCATAATCCTAGGGGGTCGTCCTGGACTCCTCCACAAACGCACACTCGGCATTTCGATATTGTAGTCCAACGTTTTTGAATATCCAATTATTCTGACTGTCTCAATTATTATAACCAGTGAAATATTACGTAGCTTGATAATTATAATAATATCCATGTGATATAATATCTCAGATATGCCTGTTCTGTTTCAAGCACGAAGTTTTCCACAATATGACATTGAATAAGTTCTTATAGTCGCTCACAATCACATCACAGTTTGACATAATTCCAGTTCATAAATTTGACATAATTCCAGTTCATAAATATCAAGCATTGGGTGGAAGTTTACAGACAGTTGCGTGTAAACAAGCCCATATCCACATACCTTCAATTCTTCCTGATCCTGTTCTCCTCCTGCAGGACCTCAAAGACTGCCTCATTGCCAGATAAGTCTCCATAAAGGGGAGGTATGACTGAATTTTTAACTTTCCAAGTTTTCATCATAACATTACTAGATTTTAATCAATTACAAAGAGAGTTGCTGGCATCTATTGTGCTAATACATATTTATATAGCTTCCTTAGTATTTGAGTTATTGAACATTTCTGGCGTAGTTGGAAGCATGCTGAGCGTCTATGCCCAAGATCGCGAGTTCAAACCCGTCGGAATTTTTAAGAGCGTTAAAATCCCTCAATATGCCTCCCTTCAGAGGGGAAGTAAAGCCAGCGGACCCTTGTCATAGATTTATGGCATGTTACAGAATCTTCCACTAATTACACCTGTGTGAAGCTAAATTATAGGTTAAACACTTGACTAATGCTCTTAGGTTCCAGCGTTCGTCACCAGGAGCCGACTGCGGTGGAATCTTGTAACCTAGATCTGACCTAGTGGTCGTTGACGGTGGAATTTGGCGGCAAAAGTATTAGCTACTTGAAAAAATTGAATGTCTGCAGTCCTTACTTGAATTGAAAACAGATAACACACACAAATACAACCATCACAATTAACACCGGTTGTCAGACAGATTGTACAGACACCCTAAGTAAGCGGAGGTTCATGACCGCGTTGTCGCAGCCTCTAAACTAAGGAACCAATCAGGCTAACTAACTTCTCTCAAATACTTCCAGACAGAGAGATTTCCGAAAAATAATTCGTGGGCAAGTGAAGAGTTAAGTTAATATCAATAATGTATCTGCTTGACGAGCCAAGCAGTAAAATGCGAGATATATCTGACGTTGCAAACAAAACTTATTCACATCCAAAACATTCAGTTATGCATTAACGAAAGTTAAATAACATGTTTCCTCATATGTTGTACACTTACTCATTTGGATGATTTCCACTTGCTGCACTTTCCCCATCCTGGATTTCTTCTTTCATGTCCTAGGAATAATGTGAATTGATTAGTTATTTAATTTATTTGGCATCACTAATCCTTTTTACACAAACAGCAAACTATGTAATTGTAAATCACAGCAGAATTGAAGTGAAGTGGTTATGTCTTCCCTAGTTCTAAAACTTATAATACACAATCCCCTCAAGATAACAAAATGCTGACTCACTGCCTTAATGGAAGTAATCGCTTTAAGGATTGAGGACAAATGAATGTATTTTTACTTTTTAACTGGAAGGTTTTAGGAGGCGTTAGGATCTAACACATCCACCTATCATTATGTAAAAAGCGACTATATCCTCAATATTTGTACCATCCCATCTTTCGAGAATGAAGGTCAGACATCTTACATTTTTAATATTATACAAAACATTTCTCACAAAACACTGCAATTAAAGCAAAATTACAAAAGAATTTAGTGTAAGTACATAAATTATATGCCTCTAGAGAGAATTTATTGTGGAGTATGTTGCTGCTACACAATGCTAGTAATAAGTCTACTGGTGAACGGTAGCACATAGTTTGCACGGTCGGTACAAGCCGGGGAAGAAATTGGAGTAACTTATTAATAGGAAGTCTATTTCAAATGTATTTATGTATTTAGTCACACGTCATTTAGAATGCTTTCAATAAGGGATTCCAGGCATCGTTGGTATTAATTGACATACAGAAATTTATGAATGCAAGTTTGAAACTTATATATTGAATCCACCCTTTATAGTTCCTACCTTAACAGAGAAAAAAAGCTGAGCTAATTTCAACCATTACAAAGCTTAAATGTGCCAGGCCATGTGATTACTGTCAGAAGCTGACTGGGCAAGATACCTATCTACAAAAATACTTCAAATGGTTGTTCATAGTTCCCCATTTTCATGTCAAGTTCAACGTTAGGACGGGAACACTTAACAGTCCATGGTCGCGTCCTTCTGACTCCTAATCATATTTCAATAATACCAATCCCCATTAACGACTCTTATAGGCTGGACAAAAGGGCGAATTGGCTGTTAAAAACACTGCCACATAAAAGTTAAAAACTCATTTCACCTCCTCCCTAACACCGCAGAAATAAGGATATTAAGAGATAGAAGAGAAACAACTATAAGAAATGTGCTAAGAAGGAGGGTTTCTTCGGAATGTATCATAAGTTAAAATAAGTGGACTTAAGTATTAACAATTACTTTCTTCGCAGGATTCTTTCTTTTATCTCATATCTTCAATTATGTAATAAGTATACACAAAATACCAAGTGCATGTTATAGCAATGCTCAGGATTGGGATGGAGGTAATCACGGTCATAAGTTAAAACAATCCCAGCATGTGCCTGTAAGGCAACTGCTTAGCCCCCATGAGTGGATCTCTGAGGGGAATACAGAAATCCTAATGCAATTGGTTTATTCTGACCTTAAGTCCACAGTGGGTACCGAATGCAAACATATGTTAGCTTCACATAATATAATTAAGGTGCATCCCCCTGAGCTCAGTGATCAGAACAACATTGTACATTGTCGGTGGTCCCAGGTTCAAGTCCCAGGTGGATTATATATCTCAGTTCTTCATCCTTGTATCAAAACGGCTCGTACTTTCTGTACTATACAAAAGCTAACAGATAAGCACTTCAGCTTGCCATCAATACAGTAGTGAAAATATAACTCCTAATCCCAAAATGCTAATAGGTAATAAGGAGATGTCATGTCTTGTAAGGACGCATGGAGGTGCTGAACTCTTCCAGATCTGAAGATGTTATTTCTCATCGGATACGTGGAACGATGTCTGGAATAGGACAGTCTGCAATCTTAATATCCCTAACATGGTCCATATGACTTGTTTCACAAATATGTTTCCCTTTGCATAGGTAGAATTATGTGTTACACATGACTTGTAAATTTGCACTGAAGAAATCAAGGAATAAATAGCATACTGAAGTTAATTCAACTTCGCATTCATAGAGTTTTCTTATGTCAACGGATACATGGCAAAGACAGAAAAGTTTGTAAATTTCAAATCAGAATTCATTTCAGTTCCTACACATATGCCAAGTGTGGGCCTAGCAGATTATCACTGGCATTGAGTGTGAGTGTGGAGACTTAGTGGAGTTGGTGCAGTAACTCACTGTTAATATATAACGTTAATATCTGTCATAATAATCAATCAAACTTGATGAATGTTGTGTAAAGCAATATTGCATAGTGTGTTGTGCGTTTTACTGTATTGAGTTCCTAAAGCAATATTGATCTCAAGAATACTCAAGGTAGGGAGAAATTTAATGAACTTATAATACTTGACATCTTGTCAGGATTGTTACCCACTGTATTAAAAGTATGGAATCTGAAAATATAATTTTTTTTTACAAACACCGGGCCTCGGTCTAATAAGTTTCCTTCTTCTTCACCAGTCCGTAACAATATAAATATCATAATCACATGTAATTTATTTCAGGTTTTTCTTCAAGAGATATGCAGGTATCCTGATCTTCTGGATGATTAATTCCCCAAACTCTTTCATAAGGGAAGGTAACAACTAGCTGTGAATGTTTAGAAACGTCTTTAGTTTCACAAAGGAAGGTAACAACTAGCTGTGACTCTTTAGTAACGTCTGTAGTTTCATAATGGAAGGTAACAACTAGCTGTGACTGTTTAGTAACATCTGTAGTTTCATAATGGAAGGTAACAACTAGCTGAGACAGTTTAGTAACGTCTGTAGTTTCATAATGGAAGGTAACAACTAGCTGTGACTGTTTAGTAACATCTGTAGTTTCACAATGGAAGGTAACAACTAGCTGTGACTGTTTAGTAATGTCTGTAGTTTCATAATGGAAGGTAACAACTAGCTGTAACTGTTTAGTAACGTCTGTAGTTTCATAATGGAAGGTAACAACTTGCAGTGACTGTTTAGTAACGTCTGTAGTTTCACAATGGAAGGTAACAACTAGCTGTGACTGATTAGTAATGTCTGTAGTTTCATAATGGAAGGTAACAACTAGCTGTGACTGTTTAGTAACGTCTGTAGTTTCACAATGGAAGGTAACAACTAGCTGTGACTGTTTAGTAACGTCTGTAGTTTCATAATGGAAGGTAACAGCTAGCTGTGACTGTTTAGTAACGTCTGTAGTTTCACAATGGAAGGTAACAACTAGCTGTGACTGTTTAGTAACGTCTGTAGTTTCATAATGGAAGGTAACAGCTAGCTGTGACTGTTTAGTAACGTCTGTAGTTTCATCTATGCTGATGATGGGTGTTGCTTTTAAGAGCGGAACAGCGAGGTCAACTGCTCCATCTCCATTGATGGCCACAAACCAACCATTCTTGTTATTGCTGTGTTTTTTGCATCATATTTACAGATTCCCAAGATGTTTTATGCATGCCTTAATTTTACATCCACAAACCTTCATGTATATGTTGTAAACAGACCAATTGAAGTGTCGGTTATACACACTATTGTTTCATTCACCAGCCTGTTGGGTTATTGCCTCTTGACCTACTATTGTCTTAGATGAGAATTATGTCTTTACCAACAGTCCACCAAATTCATTTTAACAGAGCCCTTCTGTAACTAACACAATAGCAAACACACAATTGATATTTCACTCACAACTACAACAAATCAACACGTTACATGCTTCTAGAGAGTAAGGTTCTTCACACTTGTTCAGAAATCCGAAATGGATATTAGAATAAAGTAAATAGATATCAGAAGAGCTAGAATAGTCAACCAAACCTCGAAGATAGTCCACTCCATCAATATCAAACGTTTGATGAAAGGTGGCTCTATCAAGATACTCAAAATGTAAATTACCATCACAGTTTTAAATGACAATATGGCTTTAGACACCTACTTTCATACTTATTATCTTACACGCAAGTTATATATTTTCATGTTTCTCAGCTCAAGCGCAGTACGAAGAGGCCCTACAAGCAATGCAGCACATCACTGACCCCAGGATATAGGCAACAAACAACACAAAGAAGGTGAGATTGAAGTTTCCGCCTTTGCATCAGATTACCAGCAGTGTATGAGGATAAGGAAGCAATCTACCGATAACATGGTCAGTAACATAACACAATCTGTGGCCATTTCACTCACATCAGTTGCAAATACAAAACAAACTTTATGGAATACTTGTTTTTAAACCTTCTAGTTTTAGGTTTTACCATTAATCTAGCGACCATGTGCCCTGGGACCTCCATTTTTAAGAGGAATCACAACCACAAGTCGTGATACTTCACTCCGAAGAAACTAACAAGAAACCTAGTCATTTGTGATAGACTGTTCCCTTGTTCCATTTGTGAAGTTATTGGTATTGTTCTGTGTAATTGGTTCACTGCATGACATACCATGCCCAGTTTAAGGACAGAAAGTGGCCTGGATCATCTTAGAAAGGCTGTCTTCATAAGAATTTCAACATTATTTACTAGCAGCCTCAATATTGCATTCATATGTTGGTACTCCATTTTCGTATAGAAGTTATGCAGAAATTACTGTATTCAGGCGAGGTAGTCTGAAGTTTTAGAAACTATTTCTGTGTCGCGGAATTTTAAGCGAGATTAGAGTATATATAGAATCTCTTTAATATTATGATCATCTACAAAATTTCAATACAAAATTGGAGAAGCAAATCATGCATGGAATTTGATGATTTGCAACAACCAAACGCCAGATATTAAAAATCCAAAGAAGGCCCCAGAAATTACTTCAATTACATTCAGGTTTCGTATTAATTCCTAAACTTTGATCAGTGCAAATGATCTTTTCACAAACCTTTGCAAATATCAGCCACACTTGCTGGAGGAACATTAGACATCATTAAGCATGTAACATGACTTAACAACCAAGAAAGCTACTCTCAAGATAATTAGGCACTTACAACTCCCGATGAAGATGGTGTTTCCTTCCTGACTAATGGGACTATCTCTGCAGTCACTTTCTCATGGATAGTAACTTCCATGATATGTGCTCCCCACAGAGAAACAACAATTTGTTAATAATGTACCTCACGAGGCATAAGAAATATATTTTGTACACACGTAAGCACGATAGACATTCATCTAGTTCTATATATCACGGATTAGTTCTCAACTCAATGAATACATTTAAGAAATTTGATAAGGTTAGAATAGCAACCCTGAAGCTGAAATTTCACTGTGTTAAGTGCTCATTAGCAGATTTTAAGTGCTCATTAGCTGACTTTAACATCATTTATTTTTTTCTGACATATACTTTCAAGGTTTTGAATGTTTCACAAGACAACAGAACACCTTACCTATTACTTACGATGTATAAGCAGCTATCAGAACACAGAATCTAATACTTTCATGTAGCTACAGTGTTATAAATTCACCAATAAAAATTGATACATTTATCTTTCATTTTTAGAAAATTCAAATAGGTGTTTGATTCAAGATGAAAATAAACACGAGCTTGAATATGTAAAACATACTTGCATTTCTGAAACTATCTCAAGAACGATTTCCAAAAATCAGTAACCGTCAACATTAAATGAAGATATGATAACCAACAGTCGCATATCATGTGATCGAGTGGTCATTACGTCAAAGACAATTCAAAACCTCAATACCCAGTCTCCGAGTTTCACTAGCACACAATTACTAATATGTCAAGGATTATTCGAAGTTTTGCCATAATTATTCAAGGTTGTTTCAAAAAGGACAATAAATAACCACTTTACAATAATAAATAAACAGCCCAAGGGAGCGGCCTCACTCAATGCGCAATATTAATAACATAGACTGCCCCATTCCTTACGACGTGTTAATTATAATAAACAGCCCAAGGGAGCGACCTCACTCAATGCGCAATATTAATAACATAGACTGCCCCATTCCTTATGACGTGTTAATTATAATAAACAGCCCAAGGGAGCGACCTCACTCAACGCGCAATATTAATAACATAGACTGCCCCATTCCTTATGACGTGTTAATTATAATAACCAGCCCAAGGGAGCGACCTCACTCAATGCGCAATATTAATAACATAGACTGCCCCATTCCTTATGACGTGTTAATTATAATAAACAGCCCAAGGGAGCGACCTCACTCAACGCGCAATATTAATAACATAGACTGCCCCATTCATTATGACGTGTTAATTATAATAAACAGCCCAAGGGAGCGGCCTCACTCAATGCGCAATATTAATAACATAGACTGCCCCATTCCTTATGACGTGTTAATTATAATAAACAACCCAAGGGAGCGACCTCACTCAACGCGCAATATTAATAACATAGACTGGCCCATTCCTTATGACGTGTTAATTATAATAAACAGCCCAAGGGAGCGACCTCACTCAACGCGCAATATTAATAACATAGACTGCCCCATTTCTTATGACGTGTTAATTATAATAAACAGCCCAAGGGAGCGACCTCACTCAACGCGCAATATTAATAACATAGACTGCCCCATTCCTTATGACGTATTAATTATAATAAACTATTTATTACCTAAAGTCAATATTTAGAACACTGTGACCTTCATCAGCGTGGAATAGGATAAGGAACTGTGTAGTACCGTACCAAAAGTTCACAGAGTAAAATTTCAAAAAACCAAATCTGTTACAATAAACTTGTTAATAAAGCATATAAAAATGACTTAAAAAACAGAAGAGAATTGAAGAGATGTGTATATTGAATTAGTCAGCTTGATATGTATTTGCCAGATATAGTAGAGAGAAACTTTGGAAATATGTGTGACGAAGTTTTTATGAAATGATGAGAACTACATAACTTTGAAAACATTTGAGAATTATCCAAAGTAGGAAATAAAGTACACAATCACCTGGCAATCAAGTTCTTCTTTAACAAATGCACTCTGAGTTACGAATCTTGCATCTTCAAAAGCATCATCAGGTTCTTCAATTTTCATCCCCACCGGCCTATCAGACGGTGGCTGCTCATTCAAATCCTGGGATGTAATAAACAAGCATGACTATATGTTAAGAAATGATGATAATAATAGTAATAATATTAATAATAATAGCAAGAAACTGTTACAAAACATTTGCTCTTGATCAATCACCTCACCAAGCACGTAGTTACGTCATAAACATGCGGAAGAGGCTCTAGAAATAATACTTCTCACAGATTACTTCGATGAACTTTTATCCTCCTGAAGAACAATTGTTAATTATAATAATAATCATTATTATGTATTTGAAATATAAAAAGGAATTATTTACTCTGATCATCATTTATCTTTAATTAAAGTTAAGTTTCAACAGGACAGACCCAAAGTCAGAACATTTAAAATATCCTCGAATTGATCTGGAATGTCTTAAAACCAAATTCAAACAATCTCCTTGCAAATATCACGAACCAAAATCCTGTCATTTAGATGGCATTAGATGGTACACTATCGGCAGTTTCCCGGATTATTGGTGTTCTTCCTCGAAAACATTAAGACAGATTGTTGAACAAAACCAGCGATGAGGCCAAAATCCTGTCATTTAGATGGCACTAGAAGATACACTGTTGGGAGCATATTGGTGTTCTTCCTCGAAAACGTTAAGACAGATGGTTGAACAAGACCAGCGATAAGGCCATAGACCTTCTAATTCAAACCATTCAAAGGTACAGTTCCAATGAAATAGAAACAAAATTGGCGTGAATTCTTCAAAGACCAGAAGGAAGACTCGAGAATCATCAGAACTGAAAAACACACATTACATAAAAAACAGTACAAGGAACTGTTACAGAACATTTGCTGACGAACCATCACACTACCAAGCACCTAGTTTATAACTTACAACATCCGGATGAGGCCCTGAAATAAAAAGGAAAACTGCAAACTTGTCACAGATTACTTCCACGACCTTTGAACCTACGATCCTCCTGAAGAACAAATCTGACTTGGGAAACGGATTTCTAATCCAGATTCAGGACTCCCTTCATTAGAAGAAATCAAGCAAGTAACCGTAAACTAAAATTAGAAAAACAAAGCTCAAAAGAAAACTGAAATATTGAAATTAAGAGCTGAAAGCCTAACTAAAAAATGTCAAGTAACTCTTGTAGATATATGGAGAAAATTCCTTAAGACAGGAATTGCAATCTAGTTCACCCACTAATTTAAAAAAGCGAAAGAACATACATTAATACCTATGGAGAAATATCCTCACTATCACTCGCGTACAAAATTCTCTCTCAAGCATTATTCACGAGACTTGAAATCCAAACTCATCAACTAATTTGCGAATAACAGGCATGATTCATAAATGACAGGTCCTGTACAGAATTAATTCACAATCTCAAAATTATCTTGCAAATTCATAAAGCCAGGCAAACAATGCTCACTTTGGAGACTTCAGGAAAGCGGACGATTCAGTAGACCTACACACACTATTCAATATTCTAGAAGATTTCAAAGTTGACAGGAAAACAAGAGTAATAATCCGACAGACACTGACAGCCATAACTTCAATATTTAAATTTAGGTGAACTTTCTGATCGCAATCATCGACAAGGCAATGGGCTATCTCCAAAAATGTTCAATAGTGTCTTTGAATAACAGGACGGGGGAGGAGGGGGAGGAAATGAGGGCGGGGAGGGGGGAACAAAACAAATAATTATTGGTCGACGACTCAAAAATTAAATTCATCTGCAGTGTTTGGCATTCGCAGATGATCAAGCTATTCTTTCCAACAATAGGCAAGAGGCAGTTCAGGTCCTTTAGACTTCACTAAATTGTACCAAAGACCGGACTCCAAATGCATACACGAATCCGCGCGTCATCTAGACAGAAAACTGCAGAAGACTAAATTCGGCAAAAAAATCATCAAGTAAATAAATTCAAACCCCACGGCATAGCCGTGCTCATTGCACCGTGCACCACGGCAGCTGCAGCAATTCAGTTTGAATCCCACTGACAGTACCCATCCTGAGTGATTTTTCCCTGCGTTATCCACACTCCCTCCAGGCAAATGACGGGATAGTACTTTACTTAACGATTGAATCGTGACGCAAACAAAGAGAGAATCTCAACATTCCAGAAGGCCTATACCTATAGATGTAATTAAAAAATCAACATCTAAGACGTTATACCAGAGTAATCAAACCTGAAGCTCAATATGGCTCAGAAACATTGATCATTGAAGGTACCGTAGATCTCTTAGTAAGGACATGGAGAAACAAGGAAGTACAATCCTTGGTCCAGTCTGCTCAGAAGGAATCTGGGAGAAATGAAAGCCTTGGGAAATTTATCAGCATTCTGAAAAGATCACTGACACTTTCAGGAAAAGGCATTTTAAGTTCTACGGTAACATTCTCAGAATGAACAATCGCAGGATCGCCAAAAGATTCTCAAACTTGCTCTAACAATGAAAGTCAAGAACCAGTGGCTTAGTGAAATAGAAAATGAACTTCATGAAATTGGAATCACAGAAGAAATTATATAAGATCGACCCCAGTTTAAAACAGTAATTAACAACCACCATTTTGCTGAGAAAATGAATGCAAGGACCAATAAATCATGGACTGAAGAACGGAGCTGTTAATATTATTATTAGGAAAATTAAAAGCAAACATTACAGATTCAGATTACTATTTGGTAGGGGGCCGATAACCTAGATGTTAGGCCCCTCAAAACAAGAATTATAACCATCACTATTTGGTAGTATTAAGTACATGATATAATTCCTATTAATTACAGTACACAAAGATTTGCCATTCCCATCAGTAATTGTACACAATATATGGAACTAAAATACAACTTACAATCTCAGGGAATATTTCTGGTTCACATTTGATAGATGGTTGGCCCTCCATAATGTTGAGGAATCTAAAACACAGGATAATTAAGTAATATACTTTAACTAACTGGATACACTGTAACAAGTACGGGATATATTTGTCATTTACACACAAAAAAGTTTAATGGTATATTCCAATACCCTTCCAGGAATTTTTTCTTCTGTTTTGCTCTAAATTTTTTAAATGTATGCAACCGTACATAAAAAGGAATTTCTATCTACGTCAGGGCTTTGAGGATGATGAATTGGTATCCCTGTAAATGTCTACCCGTCCAGAACATTCCAGGAGTGTTTCCTTCTTAGTAACCAATAAAGAGTTGGTGGTGTTGATTGCTGCTTCAAGGGGCCTAACTATTTGGTACTGATATGGAACGAATAGCCTTATTTTGGTAAGAACCTTCCACATGAAATGTTTGCATCATCACAAATTATAAACATCCAGGTGGTGTTTGTGTGTTTAACAGTGCTAGATTGTCAAAATAGGACTGGGTATTCAGAGAGAGAGTGCAATTGCTGAAGCACAGTAGGCCTACTATGTCTACATTACTCAGCATAATGTACAGACTTGCAACCCCCAGTCACTTTGATACGAATTGTCAAAGCAAAGGGAACAAATTGCACTATACTGAGCATAGATATTATATATGTTTTGACCGTACACAACACGAGCCGAGGATTGAACCAACAACTTTCACGCAGCGTGAGTACAGAATTAATGAGTGAGATATCTGCGCGGATTAACAACTTTGATCTGTAGCGCACGTTATATCTTACACCCTAGGTTCAAGATCAACTTAAATTTCAAATAAAGATATGTAATTAAGTATTCTGCGTATGTGGATACGTCTTACATCAAATGTTGATATAATAGGCCCAAATGGTAAGTTATATGACGAATACACGTTAGGTCTTATTATTAATTTACCTGAGTGTGATATTGCCGAACAGTGTTCCTTATTGACAGAATTACAGTTGTACAATATTACGGTACATGGAATTTTTTAGAATTATTTAGAGTTTAACTTTACGCTAAAATATCGAGATAAAGAAACACTTTTCGTTCTCTAGGAAGGACCAGGCGTAACCAGTCGCACCTCAAAGTCTGCATTCCAGTATTAAGGTACCGAGAGTTCAAAGATATTACCTAACTCCCTGCCTCTCGTGTTACAATGCGACCACTTCATAACAAATCTCACATAATTGTCACGTAGGAGTCGTAGGACTAGCGTTACCAACTGGAAATTTCCAAACGCAGGACATTGCTCAGAAAAGAGTGGGACATTCGAGAAAAATGTCTGACAAGTTCAATCGATAGCAAAATTATACATAATATGTACCGGTATATTACACATAACTTTTTACAAAAGGAAACACCTTACTTAATGATCAGTCCCTGCTGCAGTTCTTTTCCTTGAAGCTGTATTCTTCAGCAGAACCTACTTTTGAAAGAAGACGCGAATTATTTTCTTGAAGCACATATTTATAGAATTGTTCACACTACGTATCTTTGAAATAGATCGTCACAAGTAACATTCTACCAACATTGAGCATATACGGTACGGTATTAATTAACACACATTGTTGCCTGGTCTGGCAAACTGGCAAATTGTACTTAAGTTCAGAAACAAAACTCAATGTTCTGATACCGGTACTTATTAAAGAAAACAGACCATTGTTGAGTCTTAATCCAAAGTTGAACTTTTACAATAAGCCCTTACACTACGTTGCAGAACTGGTCGAATAATTTTTAACCTACAGTATTTCTACACCTTTTAACTGTAAATATTGAATAAATGGTACAATATCGTCAAAACTGTGGTCCTTATTGTTTTGAAGTCTGAACCAATTGAAACACTTGAATTCCTCCATAGGTTGCATCAATTTATCCAAGTACCGGTACTCATTGCAGGTTTCATAGAAACATAAACACCTTGCATTCTATATCCAAACCATCGTCTGAAAATGTATTTAACATCTATCTGAGTTTAAGCGGAAAACCTAAATGAGCAATCAAGAAAAAATGCCTAACAATTCGATAAATTAGAAATGCCGGTCGGACATTACCACAATGAATGAAAAGCAGGTCATGTTGGTAACCTTCCGTAGGACGAATCCACTTAAAAGGAAGATTCTTATACAGACCCTGTAAAATGAGACAATCTGTCGCGGTAAAACTGTTCCAAGATACATACCGCACCGTGCCTCACTTCTGTACCATCAGCTGGGCTGTAGGCCTACTGGTCACAAGCACGTCTTCACGCTGCTTCTCTAAGTAGACTCGCACACGACTGAATTAGATTAGATTCCGTTAACTGATCTTACCATGGGCTTCTTTGCGAATCAGCACTAGCATCACATAGGCGTTCAGAAGCCACAGAATGCCCAGTTCAAATGAAAACTATAAAATTCCCATAAATGGTTGAAGGGAAGCGAGAGAAATATGCACTGTATTTATCGTTAGCCACAACTAACATGGGGGACAACCTGCATAATATTGTCATAGAGATGTTCATAGCTGTTAAAACTTCGTGTGGTATGCATGGGTCTCTATTACGGTACCTCTCAATCGTCCCCCCAGGGGCTTACTACCAGTGGGACGTGGGTTGGCGACCACGGGACCCCAGCGGAGTCCGGCATTTCTTCCAATTACTTGTTCCGGGCTCCTCACTGACACCTTTTCTTTCGTTCTCCCTTAGCCAACTCTAGTTCTCTTCCGATCCCGACGGTATCAGGGTATCCGAGGCCCAGGAAGTCTTTCACTTTTCCGCCTTACTCGGCCCTTCTCTCTTCTTTCCTAATGCCCTCATTCTCCGAGGGGTCAGCTTTCTCTTTATTTTCACGATATCTCCTGCCTTCTGCTGAAGGCCCTAATGGAGGCAGGGTGCATGTAGTCCTACCTCTTCTGGTGCACCCTGGATTGCTACACTCTCAAGGGCTCACATCTAGTAAGCTCGGGATTTGGTGAGCCCGAGGGATTCCTGAGCTGGGTCAAGTTCCCCCCCCCCCCACCTGACATACCCCCCTTTCTTTATCCATTGCCTTTTAGGAGGACCCCCTCCTCTCTGTCCTTCATGGCTCTCCTGCACCGACAGCGGTGGCTACGCTGGCTAAAGTGCAGCGTTAGGTCATGGGGTCAAGCTCTCTGCTGCCTCGGTAGACGCGTGTGTCCGAGCCCCACCGTCGGCCTTCCTTGAAATGGTTTTCCGTGTTTTCCCCCATTTATAACACCAGACAAATGCTCGGATGGTACCTTCTGACAGACCACGGCCGCTTCCTTCCACTTCCTTGCCCAGTTTCATTCATCTTCATCCATTACGTCTCTCATCCCGGCACGCAGGTCGCCAACGGGCCTCGACTAGAAAGACATGCACTCGGCCTCCCAGGAGGCCACACGACAGAAGAGAAACAAAAAAATGACTCTCCTTCCTTCCAAGTCCCTCAATTCTTATTCTTCCAGGGTTGAAGCCATTGGTCCCCATTTGCTCCTCGAGTTTGTAAGCCAGTAGTTAAGTTAGTTTTAGTTGCGGGTTTCATTTTCACTATCACCCAAACCTTTAGGGGCCGATAACCTCAGGCGCGGATCTAGAGTTTGGCTTTGGGGGGGTCACAGAATCGAAATTGTTAAGAAAAATGGTATCACTAACAACGCAATCACAAAATAACCAAACGTACAAAACCAGACCAATTTTTTTGCAAGCTACATGGATAGAAATTTGAAGCGTTTAGCGCACCAAAAATATTCGTACAAATAAAATTGCAACGGCGTGTTTTGCGACTTTTACATCGAGCTTCGAGAAAGGTATCAAGGATCGTTACAGTTTCGGCAAGTCGAGTTGGTACCGACAAAGGGAGAAAGTCACAGCTTAAATTGCAAACCAAGCTAAAGTTTGGACGACAGCGAAAGTTTTTGGTGCGAAAAAAAGCCCCAAATTCCTATCCGTGCATTGCTGCACATTTATCGTGACATCACTATAGACATCGATTCGGTAATCACAAGGTTTGCTAAACAAATAGACGAGTTGATTTAGTTATATAAATAATCGTTTTTATATAACAGGTATGAAGTTATAAATATGTACAGCTGTAACAGAACATAATAATTGCAATAAAGTTATTTTCAGTATTGAATAAAATGAAAAAAAAACTGTTTTTCAGTTAAAACGTTTTATTTGTCTGGTTATTGTGTTTTCGTTTTTTTAGTTTGCAAAAAAAGTGTTCTCCGTTTCGGTGGGGGTCATGACCCCCGTGACCCCCCCCCCCCCCCTTGAATCCTCGCCTGGATAACCTAGATGTTAGGCCCCTTTAATATCGTCATCATATCTCAATCGTGCACGATGCACCGGATAAACTCATTCACTAGTGTAAAGTAGTCTACATCACATGAGAAATCATTTCAATAGGCGGCGGAGTTTGTAATGGAACAGTAAAGTAGGCTATTTAATGATGACTGCTATCGGTGTGTATTAAAAATATTTAATTTCAACTAAATTTGAAAATCTAATTTATGTTCGACGATGTCGAGATGTAAACATTATATGTCAGAAAACTGTTCTATAATGAGGCTCATTATAGGGCAAGTTGTCATTATGGGACAGTTTTTCCCACCAATCAGAGCTCAAGAAACAGTTGTTTGACCAATTAGGTAAGGATAGCATCGCACCTGCGCTGAGTTCCAAGGCCTTCTAATTTAAATTTCACTGCGTGGCCTAGTGTCATAGTGAGGTATTTGAGGAGGCTATGGTCAAATAGAAGGTATTCTCTGCGACCCATGCGCTCTGCTCAGTACATATAACTGGCGAAATCTCCGCAGATATTTATGCATATTTATGTTCGAACATAAAATAGTTATAATAATTATCGTCGAACATAAACAGTCGTATGCAGGGGAGCGTGATGGCGCAGTGGCTTAGCTGCTCGTCTTTCGCCCGGACGGCCGGGGTTAGAATCCCGGTGACAGCGGGGTGAAATTTTCACCTGAAAAATCACGTGGTGTCAGGAAGGGCATCCGGCCTTAAATCCCCGGCCAAAACCAAAATGAGCCTGGTTGGCTCCGGCGACCCCAATTAAATGGGAAAAGCCGAAGAAAGATGATGATGATAAACAGTCGTATGCAACTCCTCTGTTTGGGTGGGTATCTTTTTTTTTTCGCCGAACAATGGTTGGCAACACAGCTTAATTAATTAATAGAGTTATTACAGCCAATGGCCAACATATACAGTATATATATACATTTTAATTTCCTTCACTATAACTCGTGATAGATCTTGATCTTTTCGAACAGTCCCGTAGATGATATCTTCCGCATTGCTTATCACAGAGTTCACAAAAGCAGTGTTCGTCCGGTGAATGAAAAGACTTCACTTTGCATATCAAATGATGGAACCCATGTACAGCGAAACGAGTCACCGTGTGCCTGAGAGTGTAGTTGGTTTGAGTCCATTGCGTCAGTGCTGTAGAATTCTTCCCAGATATTTTCCTGTTTCTCCTTCCTATCAGTTAGGTGTTTTTCTGAGGCTGGTGTTGTTGGTAGTTGAAATTTTATTTGAAGTTCCTCAATGAAGAAGGTTTCCTTTGTAAGTTCATATACTAATCGTGTGGGAGTGAATTTTGAAACAGCAAGTGTCCTTTTCAAAAACTTGCTTTTACACGATCTAATACTTCAAGGTCTCTGCCTTTAAGATGTGTCCATATTAAATGTAGTCCATATGTTGCGATCGGTGCAATTTTTGCGTGAAATAAGAACATAGCTGTTTTAATATCCAGTAGTTCTGGTTTGGTGATATCTTGAATACTACGAATAGCTGCTATTGCTTTTTCCTTTATATGTAATCTAAATGACGTTCTGGTGGATTGTATACTTATTCCTAAATATATGAAGTGGTTGACAATTTCCAATAAGTACGTTATCTGATTTGGCTAGTCTTGGAGGAATGGGCAACAGAAAATGATTTTACTATTAACAAGAACAAGACTGTACAGAACACTGCTTAGCTGCCGCTGTACAGTCTGATACGTTAGGGATTATTTTCTTGGATATTTAGTCCTGTACTTTCCGCCGATTGTCGAGGATACAGAGGTATCGATCTGTAACTGGAAATATCCATACTACGACAACATTCAAGTTTCCCCCGTGTGAGGCGTAAGAATAAATACATCTTCCAATCACTATCATACAATGCGGGAGTTATGGTCTTTACATTGAAGAGGGCACCTTGTAACGCGAGGAGGATACTGAACTCAATGCTAGTAAACTACAGAGGTTGCCTCAATATGGATTTCTTAGGCGTGGTGATCGCGGAGGGAAGGGAAAGGACGTGACGTCACACGTTTCCTCGTAGCGCGTGAGGCGCGTGATATGCAAGGGAAGTCAACTTTTCCACACATTATATTGTATGGATTGCAGTGGTTTAAACACGTGTTTTAAGCCCTTTTGTTTATAATCATGCCAGGCCAAAGATGTGCTGTGGCAGTTTGTCACAGTTATTATGAAGTTGAAAATGACGTGTCGTTTTTCACGATACCTAAAGACGCATGCCTTCGCAATCAGTGGATTGCTGCATGTAAGCGAAAAGATCATTGCAACCCTCAAACAAGTAGGATATGTTCCCTCCACTTTAAGAGTGAAGACTTCGAATTAGAATTCAGGGCCGAATTGCTTAATATAAAGCCAAGATTTCCAAGGAATCTAAAACCAAATGGTAAGTGAGCCCAGCTGGCCTACTCTTAAGTTTTAATGACCTGCCAGGATGATTTTAAAACTGTTAATATTTTTGATATATTTCGTACATGGTATCAGGTGCGTATATACATTTTTAGGGAGGAGGGAGGGGGGGGGGGGGTGACTATCGTGGAAAATTGTGAGTGCTTAATGAATTTTCTATTATAGCCTATGGAGTATGAATGGAAAATATCTAAATGGGCTACTTGTCAATTCATTAAGCAGAAAGGTAAACACTCATTTTCTTTTACATATTGATAATTATTTCTTAAAAGTAGGCTACCGTGAAATACATTGTATGTTTTACCCAAGTTGACTTTTTTCGCGGAGGGGGGGGGGGGGGGGATCTGGAGCCCCCTCAGCTCCAGATATACGCGCATGCATGGTATTTTGATTTTGGACAAGACGGAAAATTTCATGAGTAATTCTCTTTGCATTGGTAAAAATTCTTTGTAAATATTCCAGAAAGCAGTCATCATTTCAATAAAATCCCTTCGACTTCTGTCCAGAGATATGGCCCGTAGGCATAATACAAAGTACATTCTCACACATAGGCTAAATCAAGATATAATGGAAAACCTCTTTTCACAATTGCGAACCCGTGGTGGCTTACGCGATCGTCTTTCTCCCCTTGACTGCATTTACAGACTGAGGATGATTATTTTAGGAAAAGATCCAGGAGTTGTTCAAAAGCAAACAAACACTGCTGATCCAGATTCAGATGAATATGTAGTTGCTAAAGCACTAATAAACAAAGCTGGCATAGTGTCTGAATCAAGTAACGTGCTTCCAGAACCAACCTTAGGGAGCAATGTGCAACCAGAGTTCTTCATTGCCAATATCATGGAACAAAGTGAGGAGGATGGCAAGGCTTATGTTGCAGGTTATGTAGCCCACAAGTTGCACCGCTTTGTGCTTTTACGTTCAACAAAATAGCAGAGGCGTGAGGAAATACAGTAGAAGTGAAAACAACACCTTAAACAGGATCGCTAAGGAGCGGGGAAAGGATATCTCTTTCGATGCGTGCTGGGCCCAAGATTCCGGATCGAAAGAAAGATACTTTCCAAAAAAGGAATCGAATGAATTGTTTAAAACAAATCAAAAGCGGAATTGAATTTATCTAATTGATCGAAGAACCCAGAAGCGTGAAGGTCGTGACTGCGTTACAGTACGAAGCCAAGACCGACGAAATCGAACGAGAGATGAGGGAACTTAAAATTACAAATGAAAGAGGACGAAACCAAGTGAACTATTTACTATTGTATTTAAAGTAAACTAAAACAGGTGCGCATAAGAGTAAGGATATATCTAAACACAAAATGAAAGGAAAACTTAATAACAAATAAAATAAAATTAATTATTAAAGATGGTACCTAAGAAAGGGGTACACAAAAACAATATCAAGAGGAAAGTGTATAAATGAACTTAAGCACTAACAAAGATGAAACAAGATTAATTAAAATGTACTTACAATCAATGTGCAACTAAACCGTAAGCGCGACTCGATAACCAAAATTTAAAATACAAAAACAAAAAAAACGAAGAAGATAGAGAGTATGGATGAGTCGAATAAGAGAACACCTCTACTTACGAGGATGACCTGGACTAGAATGCCCCTCGCCAAGAACAGAACTCAAAAGCTCATGATGTTGTGAAATCATGAGGTGGGGGGTGAAAAGTGGTGGGGATGAGAAGGGTGCGTATGTAGGAAACGGGGGTGGGGGGGGGGGGATGACACGGAGTTACGTAATATAACGAAGCCAGAGGAAGCAACACAAAATTAACACATAAAAATAAATGAAAATGAGCATTACATTAAATTAATTGACATTACCGGGACAGGAAATGAAAGGAAAAATCGATCAGCTAAGAAATATGTTTTGTAGGAAAATATAGGCTTACGTAGAGGTAGTTATGTCATAACATAACGACATACGAAGAAACAAAGGAATTAAGGCATGACGAATGGACAGTGACTAACACAAAGACCATCGCTCACACACTTTTCCTAAAACAGAGGGAAGGATCAAATAGGAGGCGAAATGAGACATGGCTCCGTTACTCCAATGATACCTTGACCCAAAAAACAAACTCTGATACGACAATCAAATGAAAGATGCCTCGAAAGAGTGCACATCAATTTGTGACGTAATACAGAGCGCTAGAAAGCCTCGCAGAAAAGTAGCATATATTTCAGACCTGAGAGATTTGAGTAAAAATAAAACCGATTACATGAAAGGTAGGGATGACAAATGAACACAGAGGCTTCGCTAAACTAACGTAAACAAAGGCGAAGGGACTTGGGTTCATGGATCGAATTCACATCATCGTAAGAAAGGGAAATTGATAAACTGAAATTCAAAAATGATAGCATGCCAGATAAAACCAAGTGATCGAATCGTACTTACGTTTAGTTGCGTTGGGCACGAGCGAAAAGCCCGACACACCTAGGCTGTGACCGTTCCACATGATGATCAGAAATGGAAGGGAGCCACCTTCTCTAAAAGGAACGCAGTAACGCCGCTCGGGAAAAATAAGTCGTAGAACTCCCCCTCTCCAGAACATAAAGGGGGCCAATGGGAGAAGCAAAGCTTAGTAACAAGTTATGCTTCAACCAATGGTAACACAGTGTCAGTAGGGGTGAAAAGTTTCACCATCTGGTGAAACATTTACGCAGAATTACAAAGTTTGAACGCAGTAGGTGAGACAGAGAAACGTATGTCACAATAATGCGACATGAAGGAAATGATGATGATAATAATAATAATAATAATATGACAAAAAATAATGAACCTGATAAAAACGGTTCAAAGTTCCAAGATAAATTTCCACAACTTGGGAACTTAACCTATTGAATGCAAACTCAACACGATTATGCATTACCAACCTGGATTAAACACTTGTCATACAGTGATATGACCGATCCCTCAGAAACTTGGCTAAACCAGTTCCGGCACATTTCAGCAAAATTCGTCACTTTTCACGGAAAATACGGATTTCAACGAGGCAGGAACGTTCTAAGAAGAACGACAGATTTTGTGTCGAGAGAAGTTCCTGACGTACCGTCTGAATCTTGCATAAGAAGTGGTTATTGGAAGTCACTAACACCCACGATACTGCTACCGAGTCTAGGCGAATTTCCAAGAAATTCAAGAAGATCACAACATAAAATGTAAGTAGGCTACATTCAGTTATTTTATCACCCATTTACCAATAATTTCGTGAGAAAAAACTGTTCTTTGCGTACTCAACAGCTGATGTTGACAGTTTCGTTACGTTCCCCACATGGCGCGTTTGGTATCTTGTGACGTCATCCGCCTTGTGAGTGCTGATTGTTGAGTGAAAATTGAGGCAACCTCTGTAGTTTATAAGCCTTGTACTGAACTCACAAATTGTCCTTTCTGAATGTCTGTGTGCAACTTTGGCCGAATTTCAAAAACTCGTCTAGATAGTTGGGCTAACTTATACGCAACTTTGTTCAGCCGCCTGGTTAGCGTCAGCTATAGGGGCAGATAGCCTCGTAGTTTCACACCTTAAAACAAAAATAACTGTGAAATATAGCGTCAGTTATAGACACTTTTGCCAATCAGATTGAACTTCGCCTGACCCCGACATTATATGTTCGATTCGTGTAAAGACTTCTTGGGATTTCACTGCTGGCCCCATTAATTTTCTCATTTCATCCATTCAGTGTCAATAATTTATTGATATTAATTCACTGAACATTACTCACTTATATCCAGTCTTGTGTAAAAGCCCGTTATTGCCAAGTGTAACATATAGGCTATTTCTCGATGTGCACCTTAATTGTTTTATTGGGATTGCAAAAATAAAAACCTTTGATAGAATGTTGAAAGCTTATCTGCAGTGCCATTGTTTTTACTCTGTAGTTGAATATCTTAGCGAATAGGAGCGATGAAATCTATAATTATATTTTACTTTTTTAATATAATTGTAATAGCTAGCTGTATGTTGTTGTATTTATAGAATTAAGTTTTCATATTATGATAATAGAGTAAGGTGTAAATAGTTGTGCAGTAAGATTGTATCTATTAAGATTTGCTACTATAATAAGTTAAATAGTTCTAATATTAGTAATATATACCTGTTAGTTCTTTTATGTTATACATGTAAATTCTGACGTGTCCTATATCAAAAATGTATTGAATGCATGTATTTGATCAAATGGCATTAATAAAAATCTATCTATCTATGCAATACTACTTTTGATTTGGTGTTCTCGTCCGGTGTTCAGGTTCTACTTTCCTGAAAATTATGGAGCAAAAACCAATCATCAAAAGTGAGGCAAAATGGTTTTCTCCAACGGATGAATTCGCTAAAGTTGTAAGTTGTATTTTAATTCTACATACAGTTTGTGTAACATTGCAATATTATTGATGTGCATTGAGAGGCAAGGTTAACTTTTCCATTGTGTGTTACACATTACTTATGATTGCTATTACGTCATGCTTACTGTCCTTCCCAGGAGTCAAAAGGGCACTTAGCCTCTGATACCTTCCTGGATGGCACTGGTGATATATTAGGAGAAGAAAACTTGGCTATTAAAGAGGAACATCAAATAAGGGTAATTATAGAATCTACATTGCCTCTCTTATAATTCTATGAATATTTTTGTTTTGGTTGTATGTTTTGAGTACTATTTCTGTTCTATTTGAATATTTAACAGTGGCTAATGCTACCGGTATTGCTTTGATAATCCACTTCACTCTGTTTGTACTCTGGGCCTTATTGTACGTGAAGCCTTCACTAGCTGTGCTAACAGTAGCTCATCTTATTGTATTGATAGTTCATGTTCGCTCTGTTGGCACTCTGGGCCTTATTGTAGGTCAAGCCTTCACTAGCTGTGCTAATACTAGCTCATGTTATTGTATTGATAGTTCATGTTCACCCTGCTGGTACTCTGGGCCTTATTGTAGGTGAAGCCTTCACTAGCTGTGCTAACAGTAGCTCATGTTATTGTATTGATAGTTCATGTTCACCCTGTTGGCACCCTGGGCCTTATTGTAGGTGAAGCCTTCACTAGCTGTGCTAATACTAGCTCATGTTATTGTATTGATAGTTCATGTTCACCCTGCTGGTACTCTGGGCCTTATTGTAGGTGAAGCCTTCCCTAGCTGTGCTAACAGTAGCTCATGTTATTGTATTGATAGTTCATGTTCACTCTGTTGGCACTCTGGGCCTTATTGTAGGTGAAGCCTTCACCAGCTGTGTTAACAGTAGCTCATGTTATTGTATTGATAGTTCATGTTCACTCTGTTGGCACCCTGGGCCTTATTGTAGGTGAAGCCTTCACTAGCTGTGCTAATAGTAGCTCATGTTATTGTATTGATAGTTCATGTTCACTCTGTTGGCACCCTGGGCCTTATTGTAGGTGAAGCCTTCACTAGCTGTGCTAACAGTAGCTCATGTTATTGTATTGATAGTTCATGTTCACTCTGTTGGCACCTTGGGCCTTATTGTAAGTGAAGCCTTCACTAGCTGTGCTAACAGTAGCTCATGTTATTGTATTGATAGTTCATGTTCACTCTGTTGGCACCCTGAGCCTTATTGTAGGTGAAGCCTTCACTAGCTGTGCTAACAGTAGCTCATGTTATTGTATTGATAGTTCATGTTCGCTCTGTTGGCACTCTGGGTCTTATTGTACGTGAAGCCTTCACTAGCTGTGCTAACAGTAGCTCATGTTATTGCATTGATAGTTCGTGTTCACTCTGTTGGCACTCTGGGCCCTATTGTAGGTGAAGCCTTCACTAGCTGTGCTAACAGTAGCTCATGTTATTGTATTGATAGTTCATGTTCGCTCTGTTGGCACTCTGGGCCTTATTGTAGGCGAAGCCTTCACTAGCTGTGCTAACAGTAGCTCATGTTATTGTATTGATAGTTCATGTTCATTCTGTTGGCACTCTGGGCCCTATTGTAGGTGAAGCCTTCACTAGCTGTGCTAATAGTAGCTCATGTTATTGTATTAATAGTTCATGTTCTCTCTGTTGGCACCCTGGGCCTTATTGTAGGTGAAGCCTTCACTAGCTGTGCTAATAGTAGCCCATGTTATTGTATTGATAGTTCATGTTCACTCTGTTGGCACCCTGGGCCTTATTGTAGGTGAAGCCTTCACTAGCTGTGCTAATAGTAGCTCATGTTATTGTATTGATAGTTCATGTTCACTCTGTTGGCACCCTGGGCCTTATTGTAGGTGAAGCCTTCCCTAGCTGTGCTAACAGTAGCTTATGTTATTGTATTGATAGTTCAAGTTCACCCTGTTGGCACTCTGGGCCTTATTGTAGGTGAAGCCTTCACTAGCTGTGCTAACAGTAGCTCATGTTATTGTATTGATAGTTCATGTTCACTCTGTTGGCACTCTGGGCCCTATTGTTGGTGAAGCCTTCATTAGCTGTGCTAACAGTAGCTCATGTTATTGTATTGATAGTTCATGTTCACTCTGTTGGCACCTTGGGCCTTATTGTAGGTGGAGCTTTCACTAGCTGTGCTAACAGTAGCTCATGTTATTGTATTGATAGTTCATGTTCACTCTGTTGGCACCTTGGGCCTTATTGTAGGTGGAGCTTTCACTAGCTGTGCTAACAGTAGCTCATGTTATTGTATTGATAGTTCATATTCACTCTGTTGGTACTCTGGGCCTTATTGTAGGCGAAGTCTACACCGAATCTCGTGTTGAAACTGAATGTTTAGAGGCATTTGAGATATGAATGTTGCAGGCATGTTTGGGCTGCCTTTTTAGATTCTAATCATTATTGGTTACTGGCTTGCTCCAAGTCTGTTGTGTGATTGATAAGCAGTGGCGTAGCCAATATCGAACAATGGGGGGAAATATAGTTACTCAAGCCAAATTCTACAAGCATTTCGTCCCGTGGCGTAGTCGTGCTCGTCAAACGTTCACCACGGTCGGGAGGGCAGCTGCAGTAAGTCCGAATGTTGTACTGTAGGTTCGAATCCCGTTGCAGAAAGCGGCTATCCTCTGTGTTTATTCCCGCAGTTTTCCCACGCGCGAAATTGCCGAGATAGTACTGGATAGTGCCTTACTTCAAGCCCCGTATCATCTGATAAAGTTACACACACTACTACGGTCGTCGGAGCGATATCAGACAATTTCAATACACACCCAAATACACGGGGCTGATGATCAACAATTCTCAAGCCCCTCAAATGAATTAACCATAAAAACAAGTCTACAAGTATTTGTATTTCTAACCGAGATATTATTACACTAGAACAGTTTCATGTACTTTGGTCCAGTGGGTTTCAAGCTATGTGCTCAAAAGGCAAAAAGAGGAAAAATCAGTTTTGAAAAATATGAACTAAATTTATGGCTGAATTGTCTTACCTCAATAGTAAATCTAGAAAATTCCAGCTCCACTGACAGGAACAAAATAAATTTGAATCTATTTGTGCTACCAACATGAAGACTGCATATCTCTCTAAAGAGGGGGATGTGCTCACTATCATTATCTAGTAGAAAACATTCTCAGAAGTCTCAGCTAAAGTCGGCATGTCCTGTTTCAGAATGTTGTATGTCAAATTTACTTTTGTCAACAGAATCGTGTGCTTTATACTGTAATTAGTACTGAACGCCTAATTTGTTTGTCTCCTGTCTAAGACCATATTAACTTCTAAACGCTGTATGCAGCCGGTAAATGTCAACACTTGCATAACACATATAAAAAAATCACTCATTCGTAACTGGGGGATCAGCGTAATTCAAGGAATTGCTGGTAGCAACGAAGCAACTCGGCTCAGGCCCGGACTTAGAGATCCAAGGCCCCTATGGACATGGCACTTGGGCCCCCTACCATCTCGAAGCTATTTTGGAAATTTAGCAAATTAAATGCACTAGTACAGAACATATAATTTTTAATCGACTTTAATGACTTTATTAAACATCAGAATAATACAGTCTATGTTACTATAGTTACGTTATTCTATAAAATTTATAGAATCATACGACGAACTTTCTTCTGTCCAAAAGAATGAATGACGTCATCATAGTCAATTGACTGCATTATTTCTAACTTTATGTACATTACAGCGATATTTGATAGCACACACGGTACCATCTGAAAATCAGAATTTACCTACACATCGCTCCACATCGGCTATGGTAGCATGTTCGTGCTTATAAATTTGGCCACTCATGGCGTGGCGGTGCATTTCTCGCCCCAACGCACCGAGCCAGCCTGCGTGGCCTGGCAGTGCTAAGCGTGGATACTGCCAACACAACCTAGGTGGTGTTGATACTGCATGCGAGAGAGAGGAGGAACGAAGAGGCCTAATTCTAGCTTTGTTGCGCGCAGGGCTGTAAGTTCTGGCAAAATGTAGTGAAATGAAAATCCACAGCCTGCTTCCAGTCTCCGACCGGGTCAGGAATGGAATTAATGAAGCGCCCATCTAGCGGCGAGGATATGAACTGTGCCGGCTTCCGAACGAGCGGCTAGGTACAGAGCTGATCCACTGTTTGATTGGCTAGGGGCTGCTGGGTTCTTATTGGTTGTTGGTGGAACATATCTATATTCCTTGGATTTTAAGCTACTTCTTGCTTTTTGTTCCGAAGCGGTGCAGCGCTCGATGATGCTTTATGCAGCCAGTAACCAGCAAGAAAGGCTCCTTGGATTATAGCACAAAATGGCGTCGCTTCCCTTGCTCTGAAGCTGCGGGCGTGCCGTTTAAAATCCTAGGAAGACAGATTTTGAGTTTGTGGCTGTAGTTATATATGTACATGTGATTTTATATTGATTGATAAAGTGATTACCTTTAGCCAGAACATTACATCTAGGAGATATGTGTGTGAGAATGTTTTGGGGAATTTTGATGAGGTTATGGCATTACGTGGGTAGATTTTTACTTGACATTTTTAACTTTTTTCGGTTGGATATAATATGTAACACGCGGAAGTTGCCTTCATTTACAGAAGTAGTTGCTACCGTGTGTTATTGCATATTAAAATGCATAGTTCGTAATATCATTGGGTATATGGAAATATGCTACCGTACCTCGAGCGGCCTACGGTACTGCATGCTTTAGATACCGTAATTATCATGTGAAATTCCGCAGTAGAAAACTTCAGAAACGTTCGTTGGTTTCTGTAGAAAATCATTCTTACTGGTCTAGGGCTCTCTCCTATAATATTAAAACACGTGGTATATCACAATTACTTCGTTTACATGGCGACTCAAATCGATTTGAATACGATCCTGTTTTCAGTACGCTGCCCGTTTACATGAGCAGTTTCAGTTCGTATTGTAATCTATTTCAGTACGGTATATAATTTATGGTGGCCAACCTGCAGTTATGTTGGCTAACTCGTATTAAACAGCAAAATAAAAGGCCCGTACCGTAATAATCATATTACTAGTGCATGAGACAGGACCCTGACTTTCACAGTTTCACTGGACGTGTTAGGCTGTTGATCTGGACGCGTTAGGCTGTAACCATTGGATTGGACAAAACGAAGGTTAGAATTGTGGAGTGTAGGTGCAGCCTGTGGCCGCAGGAAGCTAGCGAGGCGCTCACGGTTTCACTGGACGCGTTAGGCTGTAACCATTGTCAAAACCATTCATCTGGACACGTTGGGCTGTAACCATTGTCAGAAACCATTGGATTGGACAAAACGAAGGTCAGAATGGTCAGGTGTAGGTGCGTCCTATGGCCGCCGGAAGGTAGCGGGGCACTCACAGTTTCACTGGACCTGTTAGGCTGTAACCATTGTCAAAAAACATTGGATTGGTCAAAACGAAGGTTAGAATGGTGGGGGTAGGTGTGGGGAGCTAGCAGGGCATGATTGACAAAAAGAACATTGATCTGGTACTGGACGAAAGACCACATATACAATTAGTACCGTATGCGTTGGGTTGGCAATACTGTACTGTTGTAACGCCAATAATGGCAGACACATCTAAGTCATGTTATAATTTGGGATGGCGGGTGGGTTATAGACAGCTGAGGAGTGAACTACATCATTCCCAGTTCAATTTTGAATCATTTGAAAAGATATTTATTGCAAATTTAAGAAGTTTCCCCCCCCCCCCCTGGGTTCGTGTCTCCTGCACTGTTACCATTGTCATCCGATGTTTCTTTGACGGGTTGTTTGTAAACATGAAAAATGGATGCGCCGAAGATTTTGATGTTGTTTGTTCTTACGAAGTTTATGGGTAACTGTCGTCCCTTTTAATTACTGAAGCTTTTAGAGACGCCGGGCTGCCAGAATGTTGCCTTGAATGGGATCTCTAACGTGCCTGTAAATCTACTGACACGGCTCCCTCGCATTTAGGCCTAAGCACCCTGACTGCGCCAGGATTCGATCCTGCTACCTTGGTAAAAGCAGGTGAGAAAGTTACCGCTGCGCCTCTCTGCCAGTCTTTGTTGAATTTATTCAAACGGAAAAAGGAACAGATTAATCGGCAAAGAAAGACGGTGTATTTTCACTGTTTCTGTTGAGCACATTTTACCTACGGATACACCAGACAATAGAAGTAAAACAGACGAAAATACATTAACGCTAAAAACGCGTGCAAACAAACTACGCTTATCAACCACGAAAAGAACACAGACAGTAACGAAGAATATGGGCAGGAAGTAAAACAAGCAATTCGAGTCAGGCGACAGACGAAAGTAGGCCTAAATTAGTTTTTCATTGTAACTCAAGAGCGTGCAGAATCGCTTTCTTTCAGTACGATCCACGTTTACATGTTCCTGAATACCTGTTTGGATCCGATCCCACAATTTTACCGTATCGAGCTTGAAAATCAATACGAACCGAGTCCTGTTTCCATGACCGTATTCAATACGGTAAGTGTACTCAAATCGATTTGAGTTCGCTATGTAAATTCAGTAAATATCATGGTGTATACAATAATATAAAATATTCTCAGCGTTACAAGTAGCCTACCGGTAAATCTGAACAAAATGTGTTGTAGGTTAGGTAGAGTATTTCACCGAGGGTGGGGGTTGAGGGAAATGCATTACTCAAAACGTTCGAGCAATACATCATGTTAGCAAGGCATGTTACGCATACCGTAAGCTATAGTGAAATCCAGAAAGTTTGCCTACAAATTTGTTAATGCATGAGGAAAATTGCCATAACCTTCCTGATTAATGCAGTTATCAAAATTCTTTTAGGAGGGCTATGGGTACTACCTAGACGTGATGTTCTGCTATATAATTGAGTACCGTAATCAAGTTCCATATTCATAATGCTCCTTGAGAATAAGGTTCATTGTAACCAAAATCTTTCCCCATGTCAAGACACAGAATCAAACTCTGTAGAGGGTTTGTTTGAGTTTAAGTGGTTTGAAATAGGGCAAATACCAATCAAGGTGATTCTTGTTCATATTGTTGGATATTAGAGTTTTGAAATTGAACAGCTCATGGTAAATAAATGGAATCACATGTCACTATTAATACAGTGCTGCAACAATTGTGTATATATAGATATTAATTTATGATTTACAATGATTAAAAAAGGATGCCCCAATAAAGAAGAATTATGTTCCTAACATTGTCCAAATATCCTTCTGTTCCCTAATTCCCGTTTTAGGCCGGTATAAATTACGTTCACAATGGAATATCCATCTCATTTGGGTACAATCGTGTTGACAGACTGAAAAGCATCAAACTATTGTATTAAGAAACTGCTGTACTCTCGAGGATTGGTATTGATATTCTAACTTTATTCTCTATTATATCAAATAACTACTAACATAGCTTGCCACGGTGGGTGAGTGGATAGTGTGTCGGTCTACTAACCCCAAGGTTGCAGGTTCGCTCCTGGCCGTGGTAAGTGATTTTTGAAAGGCGGCAAAAATACGACACGCATGTCATACGATGTTGGCATGTCAAAGAACCCGTTTGAATTCAGTATGCCGTGTTCATAATGGCAAAATTATTCTCGGGAGTTTCCGCCAGCACGAAGTTCCTAATTTCTCTACTAGAAAGCGCTATAGTGTTCAAGGAGCTTAGGTATCTAAGCTCCTTGACTTTCATAGTGATTCAAGGAACAACGAAATTCAACATGCAAGCTACCCTCTGGGTGTCAAATTACAAAGCTTGCACTCGGCACCCGAGGCCATACAATATTATTATTATTACTACTAACATTTGCTATCCTATAAGGGAAAAACAAAAAACTAAAATTGGACTATCCACTCTTGCACTAAACCACTCATATTAAAGCACCACTTTGCTGTGGGAACTAGAGCTCCCTAGGTTTTATCTAAAAACCAAATAAAATGTAAATACAATTTTAAAACATACATACATTTTCATTAGAGACTGTTTCGAAATATGTACCTGTAATGTAATAAAAACATGAAACGAATGGTTTTGACTAGGCAGACGGTTAAGTTAAAACCCTCATGATAAATGAATAAGAACCATGGTGGTCGAGAGCGCTAACGCCCTACCTTGTGCCTCGCTGGCATTGGGAGAGCATAGGTTCAAATCCCACCTCAGCCGTCCTGAAAATAGTTTTCATGGTTTCCCATTTTCACCACCTGGCAAATGCCGGGACGGTTCCTTTCGATAGGTCCACGGCCAATTTCCTTCCAATATCCCTTCCTTGACCCGTCCTGAAAAGAAAAGTTCATGGCCATTGGCTGCGTTAATAAAGAAATAATAAAGAAAGATAATGACTTGTAGACTGAAGAAAAGATTTTTGATAGTGTTGATTGGAGTAAATTGTACGACATTTTGAAAAGCATTGGAATAAAGTACAGGGATAGGAGGGTGATCTACAATCCATACAGAAACCAGTTGAAGGGCATGATAGTCGGTAATGTCAACTCAAGCGAATGAATTATTGATAACGGTCATCACTATTGAAAGCTGGCTAAACCTTTTACTAAATTCTGCGACTAGCATTTCAAGGCAGTATTCAGAAAGATGTAAGGTAAGGCTGCAACTTATCACCCATACTTTTCAATGAAGGAATTGAGAGAAAAATTTTAAGTAGGAGTAAAGATTCGAGGAGACAATTTCAACTCTGAGATTTGCTGATGACATTGTCATATTAGCCGATTCACCAGAGGATTTGAATGAGATTTTAAATGGAATGCACTCCATCTTGAGGAAAGAATTCATGATGAAAATCAACAAATGTGATATATGATACAAGAATAGCAGCCAATGGCCATAAGCTGGGCATGTTTGATTGAACGCCCGAGAGCTCCCAACAAGTTCAATTTCAAGTAGTTCCAACTTTCGCTACCAGATGCTACTGTCACTAACACTAGCGGCGAACGTTGGAGCTTGATAGACCGTTTCCTAACCAGCCAAATATAGCCTACAAATTTTGTTACACACCACTAATTGCAGTGATAGGTTCTTTCAAATGGCATGGGCCCGCCGGCTTTACTTCCCCTCCGAAGAAAGGCCTAGTTCTAAAAGAACAATTTGTGTGTTCCTGGATTTAAGAAAGGCTTTTGACACCGTAGACCACAATATACTCACTAGAAAACTTGAAAAGGAAGGTACTCGTGGTACTCCTCAAGAACTAATAAAAAGCTTCCTTTTTAACAGAATACAAAAGGTGCGAATCAATGATACTCTAAGTAGAAGTGCTGAAGTAAAAATTGGAATACACCAAGGAACAGTTTTAGGTCCTATTCTTTTTCTGTTATATATTAACGATTTGTGTGAGCTGAACTGTAATGCGATGATTACCTCATATGCTGATGACACTGCCGTCACAGTCACAGAAACAACTTGGGATGACACTTTTAATAGAACTCAAGAAACCCTTGCTACAGTCCAAAAATCACCTCCTTACCTTAAATGAAACCAAAACACAATACCTATGCTTCTCACACAACAAAACATTACAACCCACAGACAATTTAACACTCAAGATCCACACACCAATTTGTAACAATGGTGAAAGATGCAACTGCTATACCCTACAGAAGTCAATGAATGCTACATATTTAGGGATTATTATACATACCATAGTCATTTAAAATGGAACATGCATGCATCAAAATTGGGCAATAAACTTCAAAAGTTAATTTACATATTTTACTGAATCAGAAATATCCTTTCAGCAAAAGTCTTGAGAACTGTATATTTTGCCTTAGTCCAGTCTTAACTACAATATTGAATAAATGGTTGGGATGGAATACTTGATTCACATTTGGCTCAGAATCTCATTCTAAAAGTTATGTACAAAAAGCCATCAACTTTTCCAACATGTGAACTGTATCAACAAAGAATGGTGCTTAACATACATCAATCTATACTTAAAAATATGAAGCTCTTGTCAAATGGACAGGAACTTAAAATGTGCACTAGACTTCAAGACAGAACTGGAATAAATAACCCTCATCAAAACACACTACCTGTCCAAAGGAACTGAAGTTGTCTTAGCACTAGGATATACAATATATTGTCAGTAAATGTGACAAATAACACCCTTAATATACTGAGGAAAAGGCTTTTTACATGGCTCCTTAATAACTTTGATAAAGTAAATGAACTTATAAATTTTCACCAACATATTTAAACCAACTCAGTCACAAATAAGTAATGTATCATCTTCTTTTATTTTTAGTGTCCTCATAATAAACTTTTCTTACTGTTATCAGTCAAATACTAAGTTGCAAATAAATTAAGAAACTGTATTCATGAAGCCTATGCACAAGTTTATCTTATGTGGGATTCACGCTGTGTTTTGATGCATCTGTATATGTACATGTTTTCTGTCAGTGAATAAAAATGTTTTCTCGTAAAAAAAAAAAAAAAGATCTTAATGCCCTTAAATAATCCGACGACTGTAGGCCGGCTTTGAACCCGCCATCTTGGGCATAGCAGTTCAGCATGCTACCGACTGTGCCACCAAAGCCACAAAATGTAAAACAAAAGGAATGGAATGCACCCGTAAGAAATCAGAAACACCTATTGACATCAAATAAAGGCAGATGGAAAAGCTAAAGGAAGTAGGGAGCAAAATAAGCAGTGATGAAGCAACGAGTGTATAGAAAGTAGGCTGCCACAGGTAAGGGAAGAATTTCTGCAGAAAAGCAATGTGTTGACATCAAATATAGATTTAGATATTTGAAATACATTTTTAAAGCCTTTTTCTGGAGTGTGGTGCTGTGTGGACTGTTGATGCAGGAGAACAGAAGCATTTCAAATGCGGTAGTGCAGGAAAATCATTAAACTCAAATGAGTAGATGGAGTAAGAAGACGAGCGGAAGAGCGCTAATGAAGATAAGATATAGATTGACAGGACACATTCAGTACACTACTAAGACAACCAGGATTGACAATTTTTTTATGGAAGGAAGGGTAGAGGACAAGAATTGTAGAGGCAGACCAAGGTTACAATACAAGTCATAGTATTGCATCACATGTGGTATGGTAGCTATGTGGAGATGAAACGATTAGCTGCATCAAACCAGTCTAAGGACTGAAGACTCAAACAGTAACATGGAAATACTCACAGTATTAGCCTTTCAAGATGGGAGTGCTGCTGCGCCAGCATTTGTTGGTCATAGCAGCAGGAGCCTTGCGGGATGAGGAGAGTGAAAGAGGGACGATGGAGTACAGTCTGCACATAAGTCAAGTATCATTACATGTGCTGCTTGTGTTACTCAGAACTTTTTATGTGATTTGTGAACAAAAAGCAAAGCCAACTCCGTACAGGCCATGGAGGCCCTGGGAGCAGTGGAAGGTAGAGGCCTCCACTCTTTGGGACATCGGCACTAGATGGGATGGAGTTGTCAGCTCCATGCCCGGCCGTCTTTGCTCCCAGGAATTACCCTGGTAGTCATTTCTGGTGTAGGCTGAGTGAACTCCAGGGCTATTTGCGTTTCCGAAAGTGGTAGTTTAGTTTCTAAAATCCACTACCTGGATGGGGATCAAACCCACTCCCTTTCAATTAGAAGCTCAGAAAATAAAAAATTAAAAAAGGTTGGTTTGTAATTTTTTTGCCACAGCACAGCTAAGTGTAACAGGAGCTCATGTCACCATGGAGAGTAAAACGATGTTTGAGGTTGCTGAGTCATATCCTACTCGCATGACTGTACCTGTCAACCAAGCAGGTGCTTCATGACTCGAACAGTGAGTGAACATTAAGATGACATGAGAAAAGAGTCTATATATCTAATACAAGTTATATTTGCTATTCTCCAGGAGTAATCACATTCATAATTGATCTGTATTAAATTATACAGGGTTAGCACAAAATATTTAAGTAATGTCAAGCACATGCATTATTGAAAGTATATAGCTTACAGCATTGACACATTGACTCATCAAGTTTTTTGAGTCTGCTCGCTACAAATTCTCAATGTGCCCTCCTTGTGCCAGACGGCAAGTATTGATATGGTAGTCCAACTCCGAATACACACACTGGAGCATGCCCTGGTCAATTTCAGGCAAAACTGATAGCGTTGATTATTGTCATCTTGTGACAGATGCAGATTGGTGTCTTATAAACTGGCCTTCCCGGTCGCCTGATCTGATCCCGTGTGATTTCTTCTTATGGGGGTTTATCAAAGATGAAGTTTATTTATCACCCATGCCAGTTAATCATTTATTTATTTATTTATTTATACCTTCAACAGAGCTTAGGCTCCAATTACAGAAGGCGTACATTGCACTGTATGTTGAACTGAGGAAACAGATCCATGCGGCTGTAGCTTAAGTTGACCAGGACATGCTCCAGCGTGTGTAGTCGGAGTTGAACTACCGTATCGATATTTTCCGAATGACGCGAGGAGGGCACATCGAGAATTTGTAGCAAGCAGACTCAAGAAACTTGATGAGTTTCACTTTTAATTGGTATATGCGTCAATGCTGTAAGCTATATACCACTTTCGATAATACATGTGCATGAAATCTCTTAAATCATTCGTTCTAACCCTGTACGTGCTATGGAAAATGTCAATATTGAATGCATGTTACATACACCAATAACCTTTTAGCACCACTAGGGTGTGGCAGAATTAAGGAATAGGAAAAGCAGGTAGACAAAACTAATGAAATGTACATCACATATATTTCATAATGGCAGATTTGTTGTTTTCAATCAAACATTGCGTATGGTAAGAAACAAACAGTGCAACGGTTATTAAGTCATGGTACTGTTGGAAAATGCTACTGCATAGAAAAGGAGCCTACTATACCCTACCTCTGGTCCACTTTGGCTTCTTCAAAAATCTTGAATCATTGAGAACAGGGTGCCATATAGTGGGCAGACAGGGGGGTTTTCCTCTAAACCAATTATTTTATGTTAAAAATAAAAGAAGTATATACGGTTGCTAAAATTCTTCTTAGAAACAGAGGGCACCTCACATGTTTCATAAATCCTGAATACTAAGTGAAATAACCTGATCAGACCTTCATCCCCCGATGCAACGCTACAACTCAGTTGGTAAATCATTTTATGCCTGGTGCTTTCTTCCTACTATGTCTCCTCTATCAAATTCTGACCTCAATATTAAATCTCCTTTCTGATCCTCATCAATTTCCTCTTCCCTCTCCACAACATGCTTCTCACTGTCCTTACACCAAACGAACGCTCTATGTAAGCTTTCCATCTCTCAACCTTTTCTTCTGTATCTGTTAGAGCAGGCTTTCTCAACCTGGTGTTCTCGTCATATGAGCCAGCAAGCGCTCTTGAGCACAAGCTCTCCTGAGATCCATTCTACAATTCAAATTCTGTTGGACGAACCAGAATAATAGTGTTTTCACAGTCGTTTTGTAAAATATAAACAACATAAATAATAGGATATGCCTATTTTGTGAGTAATATGAAAGATGCTGATTCCACATGTAAATGTATCTTACCCACACGAGTCTGTTGCAGCATGCCTGGTAAACAGTGAATCTGTAGCTATTTCAGAACTTCTGAGGGAGGTAGAGACAGGAAAAGGAAAGAGAGGCGCATCCTTGTTGCATCATTGTTATTCTTCTTCTTCACCTTTTGAGACCACATAGGATCACTTTAACCAACCATTAGTTCGTCGACTTGTCGGAACTGTACGAGCCTTGCCGTCCCCCCAGTACTTCTTCATGCATATTGATCGTCTTGCTCTTCCTTGGGCGGATAATATTCTTGTAGGAATTTTCTTTTTAGTGAGTGGAAAATGAAACGTCATATTTTTAAGTGCTGTAGTTTAACTTTTCTTATTTGCAGCATCTTTGGCTGTTAGGGCAATTTCTTTTAAGTCCTCTCAGATTTAACCATCGGCAACCAGTTGTTCAGTTTTTTGAAGCAAGATTGTACTGTACTAGTTGTTTTAGAAGACGTGAATCTGGCATTCACATGATGTGCCCAAAGAATCCTAGTCTTTTCTTTCGCATGGTATCAGTAATGGGTTCTAGGTTGTTATAGACAATATTGTTAGGTATTATTCACCATTGCCCATCTTTTTTATATCCTTTATTGATACAAGTTCTTCCAATTCGCCTTTCAACCTTCTGTAATCTGTCGGTTTTAGAATGTTCATTTAGATGGAATAATGTTTCTGCTGCATATGTGGCTTCCGGTTTTATGACTGTATTGTAATGTTTATTTTTTGCATTAATTGATAAGCATTTCTTTTTGTAAGTGTCCCACGTTAATTTTTGTGCCCTAGATAACTTGTTGTTTCTTATTTGAATTGATGCTTTGTTATTAACTCTCCTAGATATTTGAATCGTGTTACAATTTTAATTTTTGTATCATTAATTTGTATTTCCTTTAATGGTGATGGTTTTTGTGGCATGATTTCTGTTTTCTTCAAATGATATGTTAAGGCCAATTTTATTTGCAATGGTCTGAAGCTCTGATATCTGTGTTTTGGCTTCCTCTAAATCTTTCGCCAATAATGCCATGTCGTCTGCAAAACCAAGACAGTTTGTTTGAATTTTTCTCCCTATTTTTATATTTGGAGGGAATTTCTTAGACCATTCTCGCATTACCATTTCCAATGCACAATTAAATAATAATGGTGATGAGCCATCACCCTGTCGTAAACCGGTTGTGACCTCAAATGGGTCTGAGAATTCACCTCTGAATTTAACTTTTGATTTGGTGCCTGTAAGAGTTAGTTTTATGAGATTTGTCAATTTGGGGTGTAATCCCTTGTGTCTTAGAATTTTTAATAAAGATTCTCTATGAATACAATCATATGCTTTTTTGAAGTCGATAAATGTTATCACCATATCTTTATTCCTTTTCCTTTTACAATCCATTATCAGTTTCAGGCTCATGATTTTTTCTGGGCAACTTCTCCAGGGTCTGAAACCTCATTGATATTCTCCTAATTCATTTTCAAGTTGTACTTTAATTCTATTGAGAAGAATTGGAGATTTTTTTTATAGGTACCGGTAAGCATCATTGTTATTATTATATTCGATTTAAAAGTGCTCGGGTTCTTGGTATGTCATGATGATGGTGCTAACAGTCTCAAGAAGGTTGAGAAGGCCCGTGTATGAGGTTTTTCATCTGAGTCCTTAATATTACAGCACAAGTCTTCCTTTCCCCAAAAGTTCTCTTAATTCTTCGAAAAGCTGCATCTACTTTTCCTATTTCCAAACAATTTTCTACACTTGCACATTTCTCATTCAACCACTCTTCTTTCACTTCCTTGCACCTCTAGTTTACTTCATTTTTCAGACATCTGTATTCTGCTTTCCCACTTCCATCTCTTGCATTCTTGTGCTTCCATATTTCATCCATTAATTCTGGTACCGTACTGTATATCCTGAGTGATTCAAGGTTCTCTACCTATTCTTTCCTTTCTTTCAATACTTTCTATGGTGGATTTCAATATTTCTTTCTTCAAAAGTGGGAATTATAGGAATATATGGAAATATTTGAGAAAGTAATAGATTACACTCATAAAAACAATAATGACATGGTAATAATTGGGGGGGATTTAAACTTGCCAGAAGTTGATTGGAATGGAGCTGCAACAGAAGCCCATGAACAGAAACTTGCAAATAAATTACTTTGGGAGGGAGGATTTACACAAGTAGTGCAAGCGCCAACTAGGCTCAGCAACTTGCTGGATGTATTCCTGATAAAACCAGGGGAACTCGTTGAAAAAAAACTCATAATTGAAGGAATAGGTGACCATAAGGCTGCAATAATGGACGTTGGTCTGGTACCAAAAAGGCTTAATAGGAGGGTCACACAGGACAAGAAATTATACAGAAAAACTAAATGAATTTGGAGCTTACCGGAAATCAAAATTTAATTCTTGGATAAGTGAAGGGAGTAATGTGGATACACTCTGGGCAAATTTTAAGTAAATCATTTGGGAGGGTGAGAAGAGATTTGTACCTGTTAAGAAGGGAAAAACAACCTCAGACCCTTTTTACTATACAAAGGACATACGGTACGAAAATTTAAAAGGAAATGTTGAATGGTAAACAGACAAATCAAAGAGGGCAGGGGAAACAGAGAAACCAGAAAGCAGCTAATAAAGGAGTTCAATAGGTTGAAAAAGGAAGCAAAGGAAAATTACATGAATGGCATACTTCATGAGGGTAAAGACCACATAGGGAAATGGAAAAAGCTGTATTCATATTGTTACGGCTGTGAGTTGGTGTCATCACTCGCCGCATGAGTCACAACTGCCCCAGGGCTGGGCTGTGCCCTGCCTCCTGTATTGCACGCGCCTTATGCAACAGGGCTACTAGGACAAAGAGATAGTCCAGAATATTCGTGACTGGACCAGCGATGGAAACCTCGAGAAGCCGTGGCCCCTGGATGGATCTAGAAGCATTTATTGAGTCACCGGCCTGCTATATAAGAGTGACCCGTGAAGCAGTGGTTGTTGTTGTGTTTTACGAGCTAGTGCGAGCGATTATCTTGTGCGACAGAAGTGTGGTGACGAAGTGCTGTGCGAGTTACGAAATCCAGTGACATTGTTTCTCCAGCTTGTGGACAGCGAAATAGCCTGCAGCAAGTGATCGTAAGTAATTGTGGTCGGTGAACATAAGGGAGAGGAACAGGTAGTTTCTGTCAAGGCCACCGTACTCATTAGGACGGATTAACTTCTGTGGTCTGTTGACAAGTGGAAGGGCCAAGAGCGCTCAAGGAAGAGACTTGAGGAAACTGGAGTAAGGCTCCTAATTGCTTGTATTTGCTGATTAGTGTAATTTTCTGGCCACAATAAAGTTAATTATTTCTTTAAGCAGTAATTGGTGTTGTGCTTTGTACCCCCACCGTAATCCAGTTAACAAAAGTGCCACTAGGGGGTGGCACGTAACAACTGGTGTCAGAAACCGGATTACGAACTCAAGCACAACACCTGACGGTCCTGGTTTCAAAACCCGACCAGGTCATTTTCTCTAATTTTCCTGTGAGTGCATGCCCTTTATAAGGCAAACAACTAAAATGGAGGCGCAATTGGCAGCATTGCTAGAAAAGTTAAATGGCATAGAAGACGGCCAGAAGAATTTAACCAAGGACATAACTGCCAAAATGGAAGACGGCCAGAAGAAGATGGAGGACGGCCAGAAGAAGATGGAGGATGGCCAGAAGAAGTTAGCCGAGGACCTAACTGCCAAACTAGAAGAAGATGGAAGACGGTCAAAATAAGCTAGCGGAGGACCTGAAGAGAATAGAGGACGGCCAGAAGAAGATGGAAGACGGTCAGAATAAGTTGACACAGGACCTGAAGAAATTAGAACTGGGCCTGCGTGAGGAAGTCACGGCAGTGGAAAAGAAGTTCGACGCCTTACAAGTGGAAGTTGCCGAGCTGTGCCAACGCCCGCTGATGGGGGTGGAGGAGAAATTCAACGCCTTACAAAAGGAAGTTGCCGAGCTGCGCCAACGCCCACTGACGGGGGTGGAAGAGAAATTCAACGCTCTACGAGAGGAAGTTGCCGAGCTGCGCCAACGCCCGCCCACCGTTACACCGGGAATATCAGGAACGGGACATAGCAGAGTGACGCCCCCAACCTTCGACGGAAAGGTCCCGTGGAGCACCTACTTACGTCAGTTCGAGGCGGCCTGTTCCATAAATAACTGGAACAACACAGAAAAGGCTACAGTTCTCATTGTAGCGCTGAGAGGTGACGCCCTTAACGTCCTTCAGGCCATCCCGACTGGATCCCAGGACTACGCTTCCCTGATCGCCCATATGGAGTCCCGATATGGAGATAGCCATCTTCAGCAGGCCTATCAGATGCAGCTCCGGACCCGGGTACAGAAGAACGCGGAAACCCTGCAGGAGTTCGAGATGGACATCGCACGCCTCGTAAGGCTCGCCTACCCAACGGCGCCGGCCGACTTTCTGGAGCAGATAGCGACGCAGACTTTCACCGACGGGCTACGGGACTCGGACACTCAACAGGCGCTGCGTCTCGCGCGCAATAAGACCCTGGCAGATGCGCTGAGCCACGCACTTGAGTTCGAGACGGCAAAACAGGCATCCAGAATGCACGCGCGGGTGCGTCAAGTGGACGTCGACGAACCAGTAAAAACCAACGAGACCAAGCCCCTGGCCGACGAATTAATGGAGGCGCTAAGCCGTTTCTTCGATAGCCGCGGCACCACCAGCAACGACACAGCCGGAAGGCAACCGGAGAGGCGGCCCGGAAGAGGACTACTGACCTGATGGACCTGCGGTAAGAAAGGACACCTGAGCAAGGACTGCGGTGATCGCCGCCGCCGAGGGTATCCGACGGGAAATCAGTCGTCTGAAAACCGCGCGACCCAGGGAAACGAGTATTAGCCAGCCTTGGGGGGCAAAGGTTGGCTTGTGACAGTCGTCAAGCCCCGGCAGTCCAGGTTCGTGTGACGAAGTTACGGAGGGACAATAGCAGCCTGATGGTCGACGGAGTCGTCAACGGAGAGAGCTGGCCCATGCTAATCGACACGGGAGCATCGAGGACCATCGTCAGTCCCACCGTGATCCCGAAGTGGAGAGTTCAACCCACACAAAGGAACCTCCAGCTAATAACCGCGACCGGAGAGACCGCACCGGTACATGGCGAAGCATCACTGGAGTTCGTCATTGGTCGACGGGCGATAAAGCATCCAGTGCTTGTGGCTGACGTATCAAATGATGTGATCATCGGACTGGACTTCCTGGACCAGAACAACATCATCTTGGATCTGAGTACGAACACTCTGCACTTCGGAGGTGAGGAACTTGCTTTGCAACCTGCGCACGAGTCCATCACCGCACGACGAGTAAGGCTGAGAGAAGTCGTCATCGTTCCCGCCAGGACGGAGGTCAGCGCTGCCGTAATTGTCGACGAAACTGCTGAGGGAGTGGCGGCTGTCATCGAGCCAAAATATGAGGACATCCAGACAAAAGGATTGCTAGTTGCCAAGACTGTCATCAACACGACGTCTCGGCCGTACGTCTGCCTGTCCAACCTGAACGACTACGACATTACGGTTCACCGGGACACCAACCTAGGAGTCTGCGAGCCCGTTACCTGGATTGCCCGCATCACCGACACGACGGACGGACACCTGCAGACGGACAACCGAAGAAGACGCACACTGCCAGAAGAACTACAGAAGCTGTACCAAGGATCCCAGGACCATTTAGACGAGGAACAATCACGCCAACTTCAGGACCTGCTACGCGAATTCCAGGACGTCTTCTCCGTGGGGAGCAAAGACTTCGGCAGGACAAGCTTGGTCCAGCACAGAATCGACGTTGGGGACAGCGCACCGATTAGGGCCCCATTCCGACGAGTCCCGCTCGCCAAGCAAGCCGAAGTCGACCGGATGGTAGGAGAGATGAAGGAGCAAGGGGTGATCGAGCCATCACATAGTCCTTGGAGTTCTCCGGTCGTGCTAGTGAAGAAGAAGGACGGTTCCACCAGGTTCTGCGTGGATTACAGGCGGGTGAATGACGTCACGAAGAAGGACAGCTACCCTCTACCCCGGATCGACGATACCCTGGACACCATATCAGGGTCGAGATGGTTCTCCACCTTGGATTTGAAGAGTGGCTACTGGCAGGTGGAGGTCCACCCTAAGGACCGCGAGAAAACGGCGTTCTCTGTGGGCAGCGGGCTCTGGCAGTTCACCGTCATGCCATTCGGTCTGTGCAACGCCCCTGCGACCTTCGAATGGCTAATGGAGTCCATTCTGAGGGGACTACACTGGAAGACCTGCCTGGTCTACCTAGACGACGTCATCGTTCTGGGGAGAAGCTTCGAGGAGCACTACAGCAACCTGAAGGAGATCTTGTTGAAGCTACGGGCTGCCCAGCTGAAGTTGAGCCCCAAGAAGTGTCAGCTCTTCCAGAAGCGGGTCCAGTACCTTGGGCATATCGTCTCCGAGGAAGGGGTGCGCACCGACCCAGAGAAGACCGCAGCTGTGAGGGAGTGGCCAGTCCCGAAGGACAAGTCCCAACTACGAAGCTTCCTGGGACTCTGCACTTATTACCGTCGCTTCGTGAGGGGATTCGCCGACATCGCCAAACCTTTACATCGACTGACTGAGAAGGACCAACTCTTCACGTGGACAGCAGAATGCCACAGTGCCTTCGAACAACTCAAGCAGGCTCTGTGCACCGCGCCTATTCTGGCCTACCCCAGACCTGGAACAAGGTTCATCGTCGATACCGATGCCAGTGACTTTGGCATAGGGGGAATCCTGTCGCAGGTAGTGGACGGCGAGGAGAGAGTAGTGGCCTACTTCAGCAAGGCCTTGTCAAAGCCAGAAAGGAACTACTGCGTCACCAGGAAGGAGCTGCTCGCCATCGTGAAGACCATTGAACACTTCCACAAGTACCTGTACGGGCAAGAATTTCTCATCAGGACCGACCATGCATCCCTGCGGTGGCTCCTGAACTTCAAGCAGCCCGAGGGTCAACTCGCGCGGTGGTTAGAGAGGCTTCAACAGTACAACTTTGAGATTCAGCACAGGAAAGGCCAACTGCATTCTAACGCCGACGCCCTGTCACGAAGACCGTGCCACGAAGACTGCACCTTCTGTGCCCGAAGGGAGGAGAACACCGGGATACTGTGCCGACGGACTACTGTGGAACATCAAGGGAACTGGAGCCGCGAATCTTTCACGCGGGCACAAGCAGAAGATGATGACCTGGGACTGATAGCCGAATGGAAGAGGGCCTGTGTCCCCAGACCCGGGTGGAACATTGTGAGTGACTGCAGCCCAAAGTTTAAGTCCTACTGGGCACAGTGGGACTCGCTGATTGTAAAGGATGGCCTCATCTGCCGTACCTGGGAGAGCACCGACGGGAAGACATCTCGGGAACAAGTCGTCGTTCCAAAGGCTATGACGGAGGAAGTCCTGAAGGAAGTTCATGGAGGATCATCTGGTGGACACCTAGGGATAAAGAAGACCCTGGAGAAGCTGAGGGAGCGGTTCTACTGGATCGGATGCCGAACAGACGTGGAGAACTACTGCGCGAGGTGCCACGATTGCGCAGCCAGCAAGGGCCCAGGACGAAGACGACGGGGTCCACTGAAGACCTACAACGTGGGCAGCCCCATGGAGAGAGTGGCCATCGATGTTGCTGGGCCATTCCCGTTAAGCGAGGCAGGGAACCGCTACATATTAGTCGTCAGCGACTACTTTACCAAATGGCCGGAGGCGTATGCGCTCCCTAACCAAGAAGCCGCGACGATTGCAGAGACCATGGTGAAGGAATTCGTCAGCCGGTACGGAGTACCCCTGGAGCTGCACTCCGACCAAGGGAGGAACTTCGAGTCGCAGGTGTTCCAGAACCTATGCCAGCTGCTGGGAATCCGGAAGACAAGGACAACGCCGCTACACCCTCAGTCCGACGGGATGGTAGAGCGATTCAATCGCACCATCGAGAACCATCTCCGAATAGTCGTCAGCGAGCACCAGAGGGATTGGGACAAGCATCTTCCACTATTTCTCCTGGCTTACCGCGCCGCCGTGCATGAAGCCACCGGGTGCACACCAGCCCGGGCCATGTTTGGGAGGGAGCTCCGTCTACCTGTCGATCTTGCCTTCGGCCGACCTGGGAATGTGCCACCAAAGCCACAAAATGTAAAACAAAAGGAATGGAATGCACCCGTAAGAAATCAGAAACACCTATTGACATCAAATAAAGGCAGATGGAAAAGCTAAAGGAAGTAGGGAGCAAAATAAGCAGTGATGGATGAAGCAATGAGTGTATAGAAAGTAGGCTGGCACAGGTAAGGGAAGAATTTCTGCAGAAAAGCAATGTGTTGACATCAAATATAGATATAGATATTTGAAATACATTTTTAAAGCCTTTTTCTGGAGTGTGGTGCTGTGTGGACTGTTGATGCAGGAGAACAGAAGCATTTCAAATGCGGTAGTGCAGGAAAATGATTTAACTCAAATGAGTAGATGGAGTAAGAAGACGAGCGGAAGAGCGCTAATGAAGATAAGATATAGATTGATAGGACACATACAGTACAGTACTAAGACAACCAGGATTGGCATTTTTTTTTATGGAAGGAAGGGTAGAGGACAAGAATTGTAGAGGTAGACCAAGGTTACAATACAAGTCATAGTATTGCATCACATGTGGTATGGTAGCTATGGGGAGATGAAACGATTAGCTGCATCAAACCAGTCTAAGGACTGAAGACTCAAACAGTAACATGGAAATACTCACAGTATTAGCCTTTCAAGATGGGAGTGCTGCTGCGCCAGCATTTGTTGGTCATAGCAGTAGGAGCCTTGCGGGATGAGGAGAGTGAAAGAGGGATGATGGAGTACAGTGTCCACATAAGTCAAGTATCATTACATGTGCTGCTTGTGTTACTCAGAACTTATAATGTGATTTGTGAACAAAAAGCAAAGCCAACTCCGTACAGGCCATGGAGGCCCTGGGAGCAGTGGAAGGTAGAGGCCTCCACTCTTTGGGACATCGGTACTAGATGGGATGGAGTTGTCAGCTCCATGCCCGGCCGTCTTTGCTCCCAGGAATTACCCTGGTGCTCATTTCTGGTGTAGGCACGCTTTGACAGCCAACAATAGACTTATTTAAATATTCATACAGTTACACCCCAATTACCAGCTTTTGAGGACCCCTACAGTAGTACAACACTAAAATACTTCCGACATGATTGGTTCTAGGGCCTTAAAAAGTGGTTTTCAGTCCCCTTTGTCTGTTATTTATACAAATTAACACCGTTTCACCAAACTGGAGGAAAGTGTACATCTTGAGTTTTGTTTCTTGATTTATGAGGCTCAAAATGACCCTAGGTTGGTCCTTCAATGACAATTCAATATTTAGGGAATGGAGAGCGAAAGGAAATAAGTCAAGTAAGTCAAGTGCTAAGACAACTTCAATTCCTTTGGACAGGTAGTGTGTTTTGATGAGGGTTATTTATTCCAGTTCTGTCTTGAAGTCTAGTGCACATTTTAAGTTCCTGTCCATTTGAGAAGAGCTTCATATTTTTAAGTATAGATTGATTGATGACTGAACAAATAACTGTCGTATGTTAAGCACCATGCTTTGTTGATACAGTTCACATGTTGGAAAAGTTGATGGCTTTTTGTACATAACTTTTAGAATGAGATTCTGAGCCAAATGTGAATCAAGTATTCCATCCCAACCATTTATTCAATATTGTAGTTATGACTGGACTAAGGCAAAATATACAGTTCTCAAGACTTTTGCTGAAAGGATATTTCTGATTCAGTAAAATATGTAAATTAACTTTTGAAATTTATTGCCCAATTTTGATGCATGCATGTTCCATTTTAAATGACTATGGTATGTATAATAGTCCCTAAATATGTAGCATTCATTGACTTCTGTAGGGTATAGCAGTTGCATCTTTCACCATTGTTACAAATTGGTGTGTGGATCTTGAGTTTTAAATTGTCTGTGGGTTGTAATGTTTTGTTGTGTGAGAAGCATACGTATTGTGTTTTGGTTTCATTTAAGGTAAGGAGGTGATTTTTGGACTGTAGCAAGGGTTTCTTGAGTTCTATTAAAAGTGTCATCCCAAGTTGTTCCTGTGACGGCAGTGTCATCAGCATATGAGGTAATCATCGCATTACAGTTCAGCTCTCACAAATCGCTAATATATAACAGAAAAAGAATAGGACCTAAAACTGTTCCTTGATGTATTCCAATTTTTACTTCAGCACTTCTACTTAGAGTATCTTTGATTCGCACCTTTTGTATTCTGTTAAAAAGGAAGCTTTTTATTAGATCTTGAGGAGTACCACGAATACCTTCCTTTTCAAGTTTTCTAATGAGTATATTGTGGTCTACGGTGTCAAAAGCCTTTCTTAAATCCAGGAACACACAAATTGTTCTTTTAGAATAGGCCTTTCTTCGGAGGGGAAGTAAAGCCGGCGGGCCCATGCATTTGAAAGAACCTATCACTGCAATTAGTGGTGTGTAGCAAAATTTGTAGGCTATATTTGGCTGGTTAGGAAACGGTCTATCAAGTTCCCACGTTCGCCGCTAGTGTTAGTGACAGTAGCATCTCGTAGCGAAAGTTGGAACTACTTGAAATTGAACTTGTTGGGAGCTCTCGGGCGTTCAATCAAACATGCCCAGCTTAAGGCCATTGGCTGCTATCCTTGTATCATATATCACATTTGTTGATTTTCATCATGAATTCTTTCCTCAAGATGGAGTGCATTCCATTTAAAATCTCATTCAAATCCTCTGGTAAATCGGCTAATATGACAATGTCATCAGCAAATCTCAGAGTTGAAATTGTCTCCTCGAATCTTTACTTCTACTTAAAATTTTTCTCTCAATTCCTTCATTGAGAAGTATGGGTGATAAGTTGCAGCCTTACCTTACATCTTTCTGAATACTGCCTTGAAATGCTAGTCGCAGAATTTAGTAAAAGGTTTAGCCAGCTTTCAACAGTGATGACCGTTAACAATAATTCATTCGCTTGAGTTGACATTACTGACTATCATGCCCTTCAACTTGCATAGCTGCCGTCTGGTTTCTGTATGGATTGTAGATCACCCTCCTATCCCTGTACTTAATTCCAATGCTTTTCAAAATGTCGTACAATTTACTCCAATCAACACTATCAAAAATCTTTTCTAAGTCTACAAGTCACTATCTTTCTTTATTAACGCAGCCAATGGCCATGAACTTTTCTTTTCAGGACGGGTCAGGGAAGGGATATTGGAAGGAAATTGGCCGTGGACCTATCGAAAGGAACCATCCCGGCATTTGCCTGGTGGTGAAAATGGGAAACCATGAAAACTATTTTCAGGACGGCTGAGGAGGGATTTGAACCTACGCTCTCCCAATGCCAGCAAGGCACAAGGTAGGGCGTTAGCGCTCTCGACCACCATGGTCCTTATTCATTTATCATGAGGGTTTTAATTTAACCGTCTGCCTCATCAAAACCTTTCGTTTCATGTTTTTATTACATTACAGGTACATGTTTCGAAACAGTCTCAAATGAAAATGTATGTATGTTTTAAAATTGTATTTACAATTTATTTGGTTTTTAGATAAAACCTAGGGAGCTCTAGTTCCCACAGCAAAGTGGTGCTTTAATATGTGTGGTTTAGTGCAAAAGTTTAAAGTCCAAATTTTTTGTTTGTTTTTCCCTTATAGGATAGCAAATGTTAGTAGTAATAATAATAATATTGTATGGCCTCGGATGCCGAGTGCAAGCTTTGTAATTTGACACCCAGAGGGTAGCTTGCATGTCGAATATTGTTGTTCCTTGAATCACTATGATAGTCAAGGAGCTTTGATACCTAAGCTCCTTGAACACTATAGCGCTTTCTAGTAGAGAAATTAGGAACTTCGTGTTGGCGGAAACTCCCGAGAATAATTTTGCCATTATGAACACGGCATACTGAATTCAAACGGGTTCTTTGACATGACAACATCGTATGACATGCGTGTCGTATATTTGCCGCCTTTCAAAAATCACTTACCACGGCCAGGAGCGAACCTGCAACCTTGGGGTTAATAGACCGACACACTATCCACTCACCCACCGTGGCAAGCTATGTTAGTAGTTATTTGATGTAATAGAGAATAAAGTCAGAATTTCACTACCAATCCTCCAGAGTACAGCAGTTTCTTAATGCAATAGTTTGATCCTTTTCAGTCTGTCAACACGATTGTACCCAAATGAGATGGATATTCCATTGTGAACGTAATTTATACCGGCCTAAAACGGGAAATAGGGAACAGAAGGATATCTGGACAATGTTAGGAACATAATTCTTCTTTATTGGGGCATCCTTTTTTAATCATTGCAAATCATATATTAATATCTATATATACACAATTGTTGCAGCACTGTATTAATAGTGACATGTGATTCCATTTATTTACCATGAGCTGTTCCATTTCAAAACTCTAATATCCAACAATATGAACAAGAATCACCTTGATTGGTATTTGCCCCATTTCAAACCACTTACAAACAAACCCTCTACAGTGTTTGATTCTGTGTCTTGACATGAAGAAAGATTTTGGTTACAATGAACCTTATTCTCAAGGAGCATTATGAGTATGGAACTTGATTACAGTACTCAATTATATAGCAGAACATCACGTCTATGTAGTACCCATAGCCCTCCTAAAAGAATTTTGATAACTGCATTAATCAGGAAGGTAATGGCAATTTTCCTCATGCATTAATAAATTTGTAGGCAAACTTTCTGGATTTCACTATAGCTTACGGTATGCGTAACATGCCTTGCTAACATGATGTATTGCTCGAACGTTTTGAGTAATGCATTTCCCTCAACCCCCAGCCTCGGCGAAATACTCTACCTAACCTACAACACATTTTGTTCAGATTTACCGGTAGGCTACTTGTAACGCTGAGAATATTTTATATTATTGTATACACCATGATATTTACTGAGTTTACATAGCGAACTCAAATCGATTTGAGTACACTTACTGTATTGAATACGGTCATGGAAACGGGACTCAGTTCGTATTGATTTTCAAGCTCGATACGGTAAAATTGTGGGATCGGATCCAAACAGGTATTCAGGAACATGTAAACGTGGATCGTACTGAAAGAAAGCGATTCTGCACGCTCTTGAGTTACAATGAAAAACTAATTTAGGCCTACTTTCGTCTGTCGCCTGACTCGAATTGCTTGTTTTACTTCCTGCCCATATTCTTCGTTACTGTCTGTGTTCTTTTCGTGGTTGATAAGCGTAGTTTGTTTGCACGCGTTTTTAGCGTTAATGTATTTTCGTCTGTTTTACTTCTATTGTCTGGTGTATCCGTAGGTAAAATGTGCTCAACAGAAACAGTGAAAATACACCGTCTTTCTTTGCCGATTAATCTGTTTCTTTTTCCGTTTGAATAAATTCAACAAAGACTGGCAGAGAGGCGCAGCGGTAACTTTCTCACCTGCTTTTACCAAGGTAGCAGGATCGAATCCTGGCGCAGTCAGGGTGCTTAGGCCTAAATGCGAGGGAGCCGTGTCAGTAGATTTACTGGCACGTTACAGATCCCATTCAAGGCAACATTCTGGCAGCCCGGCGTCTCTAAAAGCTTCAGTAATTAAAAGGGACGACTGTTACCCATAAACTTCGTAAGAACAAACAACATCAAAATCTTCGGCGCATCCATTTTTCATGTTTACAAACAACCCGTCAAAGAAACATCGGATGACAATGGTAACAGTGCAGGAGACACGAACCCAGGGGGGGGGGGGAAACTTCTTAAATTTGCAATAAATATCTTTTCAAATGATTCAAAATTGAACTGGGAATGATGTAGTTCACTCCTCAGCTGTCTATAACCCACCCGCCATCCCAAATTATAACATGACTTAGCTGTGTCTGCCATTATCGGCGTTACAACAGTACAGTATTGCCAACCCAACGCATACGGTACTAATTGTATATGTGGTCTTTCGTCCTGTACCAGATCAATGTTCTTTTTGTCAATCATGCCCTGCTAGCTCCCCACACCTACCCCCATCATTCTAACCTTCGTTTTGACCAATCCAATGTTTTTTGACAATGGTTACAGCCTAACATGTCCAGTGAAACTGTGAGTGCCCCGCTACCTTCCGGCGGCCATAGGACGCACCTACACCCGACCATTCTGACCTTCGTTTTGTCCAATCCAATGGTTTTTGACAATGGTTACAGCCCAACGTGTCCAGATGAATGGTTTTGACAATGGTTACAGCCTAACGCGTCCAGTGAAACCGTGAGCGCCTCGCTAGCTTCCTGCGGCCACAGGCTGCACCTACACTCGACAATTCTAACCTTCGTTTTGTCCAATTCAATGGTTACAGCCTAATGCGTCCAGATCAATGGTTACAGCCTAACACGTCCAGTGAAGCTGTGAAAGTCAGGGTCCTGTCTCATGCACTAGTAATATGATAATTACGGTACGGGCCTTTTATTTTGCTGTTTAATATGAGTTAGCCAACATAACTGCAGGTTGGCCACCATTAATTATATACCGTATTGAAATAGATTTCAATACGAACTGAAACTGCTCATGTAAACGGGCAGCGTACTGAAAACAGGATCGTATTCAAATCGATTTGAGTTCGCCATGTAAACGTAGTAATTGTGATATACCACGTATTTTAATATTATAGGAGAGAGCCCTAGACCAGTAAGAATGATTTTCTACAGAAACCAACGAACGTTTTTGAAGTTTTCTACTGCGGAATTTCACATAATTACGGTATCTAAAGCATGCAGTACCGTAGGCCGCTCGAGGTACGGTAGCACATTTCCATATACCCAATGATATTACGAACTATGCATTTTAATATGCAATAACACACGCTAGCAACTACTTCTGTAAATGAAGGCAACTTCCGCGTGTTACATATTGTATCCAACCGAAAAAAGTTTAAAATGCCATAACCTCATCAAAACTCCCCAAAACATTCTCACACACAAATCTCCTAGATGTAATGTTCTGGCTAAAGGTAATCACTTTATCAATCAATATAAAATCACATGTACACATATAACTTCAGCCACAAACTCAAAATCTGCCTTCCTAGGATTTTAAACGGCACGCCCGCAGCTTCAAAGCAAGCGAAGCGACGCCATTTTGACCAATAATCCAAGGCGCCTTTCTTGCTGGTTGCTGGCTGCATAAAGCGCCGTCGAGCGCTGCACCATGGCTTCACCGCTTCGGAACAAAAAGCAAGAAGCAACTTAAAATCCAAGGAAGATAGATATGTTCCACCAACAACCAATAAGAACCCAGCAGCCCCTAGCCAATCAAACAGTGGATCAGCTCTGTACCTAGCCGCTCGTATCAGCTGGTCTTACGTTGCCAACTCGGACCGCTAGGTGGTGCTAGGGAGCGCTGTCTCCTGTTTTGGCGAGGAGTTTCCGCTATTATCTTTATAAGCTATTTGTTATAACGTAGGCAACGGATGAAACCAAGGTGGGTGAAACACTGATAGCCCAAGGTATCCAAGTGATATAGCCGACTCAAGTACACTCACTGATAACTGAAACTATGCACGACAAATATCAACAAGTATGGTACTGGTACGCTGCTAGGTGCCAACAATCTGCAGAAAATATATGAATGAAACTATTAACGAGCAGTATAAAATATGACGAGAAAGTCGTTGTACATGTAAATATCGGGTGTTATAGGTCCTATCTCCGGTATATGCGACCCATGGGAGAATTCACCACTGGTTCACAGTCTACCATAGAACAATTTCCCAACTGTCACGTTCAAAGTTAAAGCCCCAAAACAATCCTTGAACCAGTCTGAAAAGCAATACATGGACTCCATTACACCGTCCAATCTAGATCTAGCTTCCAGCATGTTTCTAATAATAAATTAAGCATTCCAAATACATGTGGTCATTTAAATTTGATGGGCCTTTATTATACGCACATGAATTTTGATCGATTCCGTCCAGTCTAAAGCCCTACTTTTCTACTCATGTAAAAATCTTATACCTTTCATTAATTTGGTGAACCAAGATGGATCACTTCGGTGTGAAGATTTGTACCTTTGTGTCCCCTGTGTTTCCTGGTATTTTTGTAGTTAGAAATTGTCAGATGATGTTACCCCGTGTTTTCTTCACTATCACAGATCCTCAATTTATCCTTGATGTTTTGTACTTGGTGTTTATTGGTCTTTTACTGCCCAACACACGGGCAGTACCCGTCTTGCCATTGGGCGAAGCACACGTGTGCCCAGTAAAAAGAAGAAATTAAAAAAATAATTGGTGATTGTATTAACTGTGGTCGCCCACTGCTGAATGTCCGTAGTGTGGAGTTTTATTACATGTCGTCTAATATGGGGTTCGTGGTTATAGGAGAGAAAATGTTTTATTACATCATTTCCACAATTATTTTTTATTATTATAAACCACAATCCGGCAAATTTCAGTAGTTTAGCAAATGTATGTTTGACTTTCGTGCAGTGTTACAGAATATAAACTGAACTGTAGTTATAAGCTACATATATACAGTACCGGTAGGCTACTAAACTATATTTTAAATTTAGATTTTAGATTGTGTTATCTTGTTCAATGTACATGTTGCGCGGCTATAAACCATACGCTTAATAATATTACTGTAAGTTATGTGACCAAGGATAAATTCAAAGTCACTTCCGTTCAATTTAATGTATTTTGTTTTGAACCAGGCGGTTTGTAACACCGGGAATATGTTTTATATGAAATTCGTGCTTTTCATTGCGATCCCATAATTTGTGGCAATAATTTACAAACTGAGAACTCTTTTCTATTTTCAGTTGATGACAGATCCAAGTAAGGGAATTTCAAATGTTGTGTATGGGACAAAATCAATTTAAAGTACCGGTAATTATTTTACGGCGGAAGGATATTGCAACCGCAGTGCCAAACGCAGGTTATCAGTGACACTCAGTTTACAATATTGAATTGTTGAGGATAGAGAAGTATCCTTGACTCCTTGACAGAGGTAAGCTGCTAGGAACATCTTTATGATGATATTATACAAGTTACTCTAGTATTGTAAGTGTGTGTGGATAAGTACATCTTTCTCTAACTTCCGTTCAGTGAGGAGAATGTAAGAGATTTCGTTTGAACTCGGCTTTCTGTGGTCTACGGTTTATGCAACTGGCCTTGATTCCCAAAGAAGATCAGTTACCTAAAACCTATTTGAGTCCAGTTGAGAGGTGTTTAATGTACAATGTGTTTATCCCCGTCTCGACAAAACAATGTTTAGGTTTGTGTGTGTATCGGAACAAAGGAACTGAACTTAATGATAGACGCATCCGAGTGTTGCTCCATTTCACTTCTGTATAATTAGAATGTGTACAAACTAGCGTTAATAATACTCATGGATTCCTTTTTATCCGCGAAGTCTCAATGATGTGTATTAGAAATTACTCGACATTGTTCATTTGAGCGTAATGATCACGTAGGATTTACTGTTATTGATATTGTGAACCTCGCCAGATATGTTTGGAATACCAATATTACATTTGGAGGCCTGAGATTACCTCATTTGAAGTACCGTACCGTCTTATATATAAGGCTATATCTGTGAATCAGTGCATTTGTACATAATTTGAATTTGTGTGTTCCAGTTTTCTAACGTAATGGAGGAACAATCAGTGATCAAAAGTGCGCCCGAATGGTCGACACAAGCAGATGACTTGGCCGACATTGTAAGTGTATTTTAACTCCACATATTGTGTAACATTGCAATCTTAGTGACGTCCAAGATAAAGTGTTTGTAGTTAGCGAGGTTAACTATGTTAAACAGTAGGTTAACTAGAGGTCACATAGTGTAACATTGCAATCTTAGTGACGTCCAAGATAAAGTGTTTGTAGTTAGCAAGGTTAACTATGTTAAACAGTAGGTTAACTAGAGGTCACATAGTGTAACATTGCAATCTTAGTGACGTCCAAGATAAAGTGTTTGTAGTTAGCAGGGTTAACTATGTTAAACAGTAGGTTAACTAGAGGTCACATAGTGTAACATTGCAATCTTAGTGACGTCCAAGATAAAGTGTTTGTAGTTAGCAAGGATAACTATGTTAAACAGTAGGTTAACTAGAGGTCACATTGTGTAACATTGCAATCTTAGTGGCGTCCATGATAAAGTGTTTGTGGTTAGCAAGGTTAACTATGTTAAACAGTAGGTTAACTAGAGGTCACTTAGTGTAACATTGCAATCTTAGTGACGTCCAAGATAAAGTGTTTGTAGTTAGCAAGGTTAACTATGTTAAACAGTAGGTTAACTAGAGGTCACATTGTGTAACATTGCAATCTCAGTGGCGTCCATGATAAAGTGTTTGTGGTTAGCAAGGTTAACTATGTTAAACAGTAGGTTAACTAGGGGTCACATAGTGTAACATTGCAATCTTAGTGACGTCCAAGATAAAGTGTTTGTAGTTATCAAGGTTAACTATGTTAAACAGTAGGTTAACTAGAGGTCACATTGTGTAACATTGCAATCTCAGTGGCGTCCATGATAAAGTGTTTGTAGTTAGCAAGGTTAACTATGTTAAACAGTAGGTTAACTAGAGGTCACATTGTGTAACATTGCAATCTTAGTGACGTCCAAAATAAAGTGTTTGTGGTTAGCAAGGTTAACTATGTTAAACAGTAGGTTAACTAGAGGTCACATTGTGTAACATTGCAATCTTAGTGACGTCCAAGATAAAGTGTTTGTAGTTAGCAAGGTTAACTATGTTAAACAGTAGGTTAACTAGAGGTCACATTGTGTAACATTGCAATCTCAGTGGCGTCCATGATAAAGTGTTTGTAGTTAGCAAGGTTAACTATGTTAAACAGTAGGTTAACTAGAGGTCACATTGTGTAACATTGCAATCTTAGTGACGTCCAAGATAAAGTGTTTGTAGTTAGCAAGGTTAACTATGTTAAACAGTAGGTTAACTAGGGGTCACATAGTGTAACATTGCAATCTTAGTGACGTCCAAGATAAAGTGTTTGTAGTTAGCAAGGTTAACTATGTTAAACAGTAGGTTAACTAGGGGTCACATTGTGTAACATTGCAATCTCAGTGGCGTCCATGATAAAGTGTTTGTGGTTAGCAAGGTTAACTATGTTAAACAGTAGGTTAACTAGGGGTCACATAGTGTAACATTGCAATCTTAGTGACGTCCAAGATAAAGTGTTTGTAGTTATCAAGGTTAACTATGTTAAACAGTAGGTTAACTAGAGGTCACATTGTGTAACATTGCAATCTCAGTGGCGTCCATGATAAAGTGTTTGTAGTTAGCAAGGTTAACTATGTTAAACAGTAGGTTAACTAGAGGTCACATTGTGTAACATTGCAATCTTAGTGACGTCCAAAATAAAGTGTTTGTGGTTAGCAAGGTTAACTATGTTAAACAGTAGGTTAACTAGAGGTCACATTGTGTAACATTGCAATCTTAGTGACGTCCAAGATAAAGTGTTTGTAGTTATCAAGGTTAACTATGTTAAACAGTAGGTTAACTAGAGGTCACATTGTGTAACATTGCAATCTCAGTGGCGTCCATGATAAAGTGTTTGTAGTTAGCAAGGTTAACTATGTTAAACAGTAGGTTAACTAGAGGTCACATTGTGTAACATTGCAATCTTAGTGACGTCCAAAATAAAGTGTTTGTGGTTAGCAAGGTTAACTATGTTAAACAGTAGGTTAACTAGAGGTCACATTGTGTAACATTGCAATCTTAGTGACGTCCAAGATAAAGTGTTTGTAGTTAGCAAGGTTAACTATGTTAAACATTAGGTTAACTAGAGGTCACATTGTGTAACATTGCAATCTCAGTGGCGTCCATGATAAAGTGTTTGTGGTTAGCAGGGTTAACTATGTTAAACAGTAGGTTAACTAGAGGTCACATTGTGTAACATTGCAATCTTAGTGATGTCCAAGATAAAGTGTTTGTGGTTAGCAAGGTTAACTATGTTAAACAGTAGGTTAACTAGAGGTCACATTGTGTAACATTGCAATCTTAGTGACGTCCAAGATAAAGTGTTTGTAGTTAGCAGGGTTAACTATGTTAAACAGTAGGTTAACTAGGGGTCACATTGTGTAACATTGCAATCTTAGTGACGTCCATGATAAAGTGTTTGTAGTTATCAAGGTTAACTATGTTAAACAGTAGGTTAACTAGAGGTCACATAGTGTAACATTGCAATCTTAGTGGCGTCCAAGATAAAGTGTTTGTGGTTAGCAAGGTTAACTATGTTAAACAGTAGGTTAACTAGAGGTCACATTGTGTAACATTGCAATCTTAGTGACGTCCAAGATAAAGTGTTTGTAGTTAGCAAGGTTAACTATGTTAAACAGTAGGTTAACTAGAGGTCACATAGTGTAACATTGCAATCTTAGTGACGTCCAAGATAAAGTGTTTGTAGTTAGCATGGTTAACTATGTTAAACAGTATGTTAACTAGGGGTCATATTGTGTAACATTGCAATCTTAGTGACGTCCAAGATAAAATGCTTGTAGTTAGCAAGGTTAACTATGTTAAACAGTATGTTAACTAGGGGTCACATTGTGTAACATTGCAATCTTAGTGTCGTCCAAAATAAAATGCTTGTAGTTAGCATGGTTAACTATGTTAAACAGTATGTTAACTAGGGGTCCTATTGTGTAACATTGCAATCTTAGTGACGTCCAAGATAAAATGCTTGTAGTTAGCATGGTTAACTATGTTAAACAGTATGTTAACTAGGGGTCATATTGTGTAACATTGCAATCTTAGTGACGTCCAAAATAAAATGCTTGTAGTTAGCATGGTTAACTATGTTAAACAGTATGTTAACTAGGGGTCATATTGTGTAACATTGCAATCTTAGTGACGTCCAAGATAAAATGCTTGTAGTTAGCAGGGTTAACTATGTTAAACAGTAGGTTAACTAGAGGTCACATTGTGTGACATTGCAATCTTAGTGACGTCCAAGATAAAGTGTTTGTAGTTAGCAAGGATAACTATGTTAAACAGTAGGTTAACTAGAGGTCACATTGTGTAACATTGCAATCTTAGTGGCGTCCATGATAAAGTGTTTGTGGTTAGCAAGGTTAACTATGTTAAACAGTAGGTTAACTAGAGGTCACATAGTGTAACATTGCAATCTTAGTGACGTCCAAGATAAAGTGTTTGTAGTTAGCAAGGTTAACTATGTTAAACAGTAGGTTAACTAGAGGTCACATTGTGTAACATTGCAATCTCAGTGGCGTCCATGATAAAGTGTTTGTGGTTAGCAAGGTTAACTATGTTAAACAGTAGGTTAACTAGGGGTCACATAGTGTAACATTGCAATCTTAGTGACGTCCAAGATAAAGTGTTTGTAGTTATCAAGGTTAACTATGTTAAACAGTAGGTTAACTAGAGGTCACATTGTGTAACATTGCAATCTCAGTGGCGTCCATGATAAAGTGTTTGTAGTTAGCAAGGTTAACTATGTTAAACAGTAGGTTAACTAGAGGTCACATTGTGTAACATTGCAATCTTAGTGACGTCCAAAATAAAGTGTTTGTGGTTAGCAAGGTTAACTATGTTAAACAGTAGGTTAACTAGAGGTCACATTGTGTAACATTGCAATCTTAGTGACGTCCAAGATAAAGTGTTTGTAGTTAGCAAGGTTAACTATGTTAAACAGTAGGTTAACTAGAGGTCACATTGTGTAACATTGCAATCTCAGTGGCGTCCATGATAAAGTGTTTGTAGTTAGCAAGGTTAACTATGTTAAACAGTAGGTTAACTAGAGGTCACATTGTGTAACATTGCAATCTTAGTGACGTCCAAGATAAAGTGTTTGTAGTTAGCAAGGTTAACTATGTTAAACAGTAGGTTAACTAGGGGTCACATAGTGTAACATTGCAATCTTAGTGACGTCCAAGATAAAGTGTTTGTAGTTAGCAAGGTTAACTATGTTAAACAGTAGGTTAACTAGAGGTCACATAGTGTAACATTGCAATCTTAGTGACGTCCAAGATAAAGTGTTTGTAGTTAGCAGGGTTAACTAAGTTAAACAGTAGGTTAACTAGGGGTCATATTGCGTAACATTGCAATCTCAGTGACGTCCAACATAAAATGCTTGTAGTTAGCATGGTTAACTATGTTAAACAGTAGGTTAACTAGGGGTCACATTGTGTAACATTGCAATCTTAGTGACGTCCAAAATAAAATGCTTGTAGTTAGCAGGGTTAACTATGTTAAACAGTAGGTTAACTAGGGGTCATATTGTGTAACATTGCAATCTTAGTGACGTCCAAAATAAAATGCTTGTAGTTAGCAGGGTTAACTATGTTAAACAGTAGGTTAACTAGGGGTCATATTGTGTAACATTGCAATCTTAGTGACGTCCAAAATAAAATGCTTGTAGTTAGCAGGGTTAACTATGTTAAACAGTAGGTTAACTAGAGGTCACTTTGTGTAACATTGCAATCTTAGTGAAGTCCAAGATAAAATGCTTGTAGTTAGCAGGGTTAACTATGTTAAACAGTAGGTTAACTAGGGGTCATATTGTGTAACATTGCAATCTCAGTGGCGTCCATGATAAAGTGTTTGTAGTTAGCAAGGTTAACTATGTTAAACAGTAGGTTAACTAGAGGTCACATTGTGTAACATTGCAATCTCAGTGGCGTCCGTGATAAAGTGTTTGTGGTTAGCAGGGTTAACTATGTTAAACAGTAGGTTAACTAGAGGTCACATTGTGTAACATTGCAATCTTAGTGACGTCCATGATAAAGTGTTTGTAGTTAGCAAGGTTAACTATGTTAAACAGTAGGTTAACTAGAGGTCACATTGTGTAACATTGCAATCTTAGTGACGTCCAAGATAAAGTGTTTGTAGTTAGCAAGGTTAACTATGTTAAACAGTAGGTTAACTAGAGGTCACATTGTGTAACATTGCAATCTCAGTGGCGTCCATGATAAAGTGCTTTTAGTTAGCAGGGTTAACTATGTTAAACAGTAGGTTAACTAGGGGTCATATTGTGTAACTTTGCAATCTTAGTGACGTCCAAGATAAAGTGTTTGTAGTTAGCAAGGTTAACTATGTTAAACAGTAGGTTAACTAGAGGTCACATAGTGTAACATTGCAATCTTAGTGACGTCCATGATAAAGTGTTTGTAGTTAGCAAGGTTAACTATGTTAAACAGTAGGTTAACTAGAGGTCACATTGTGTAACATTGCAATCTCAGTGACATCCAAAATAAAGTGTTTGTAGTTAGCAAGGTTAACTATGTTAAACAGTATGTTAACTAGGGGTCATATTGTGTAACATTGCAATCTTAGTGACGTCCAAGATAAAATGCTTGTAGTTAGCAAGGTTAACTATGTTAAACAGTATGTTAACTAGGGGTCACATTGTGTAACATTGCAATCTTAGTGTCGTCCAAAATAAAATGCTTGTAGTTAGCATGGTTAACTATGTTAAACAGTATGTTAACTAGGGGTCATATTGTGTAACATTGCAATCTTAGTGACGTCCAAGATAAAATGCTTGTAGTTAGCATGGTTAACTATGTTAAACAGTATGTTAACTAGGGGTCATATTGTGTAACATTGCAATCTTAGTGACGTCCAAGATAAAATGCTTGTAGTTAGCAGGGTTAACTATGTTAAACAGTAGGTTAACTAGAGGTCACATTGTGTAACATTGCAATCTTAGTGACGTCCAAGATAAAGTGTTTGTAGTTAGCAAGGTTAACTATGTTAAACAGTAGGTTAACTAGAGGTCACATTGTGTAACATTGCAATCTTAGTGACGTCCAAGATAAAGTGTTTGTGGTTAGCAAGGTTAACTATGTTAAACAGTAGGTTAACTAGAGGTCACATTGTGTAACATTGCAATCTTAGTGACGTCCAAGATAAAGTGTTTGTAGTTAGCAGGGTTAACTATGTTAAACAGTAGGTTAACTAGGGGTCACATTGTGTAACATTGCAATCTTAGTGACGTCCATGATAAAGTGTTTGTAGTTATCAAGGTTAACTATGTTAAACAGTAGGTTAACTAGAGGTCACATAGTGTAACATTGCAATCTTAGTGGCGTCCAAGATAAAGTGTTTGTGGTTAGCAAGGTTAACTATGTTAAACAGTAGGTTAACTAGAGGTCACATTGTGTAACATTGCAATCTTAGTGACGTCCAAGATAAAGTGTTTGTAGTTAGCAAGGTTAACTATGTTAAACAGTAGGTTAACTAGAGGTCACATAGTGTAACATTGCAATCTTAGTGACGTCCAAGATAAAGTGTTTGTAGTTAGCAAGGTTAACTATGTTAAACAGTATGTTAACTAGGGGTCATATTGTGTAACATTGCAATCTTAGTGACGTCCAAGATAAAATGCTTGTAGTTAGCAAGGTTAACTATGTTAAACAGTATGTTAACTAGGGGTCACATTGTGTAACATTGCAATCTTAGTGTCGTCCAAAATAAAATGCTTGTAGTTAGCATGGTTAACTATGTTAAACAGTATGTTAACTAGGGGTCATATTGTGTAACATTGCAATCTTAGTGACGTCCAAGATAAAATGCTTGTAGTTAGCATGGTTAACTATGTTAAACAGTATGTTAACTAGGGGTCATATTGTGTAACATTGCAATCTTAGTGACGTCCAAAATAAAATGCTTGTAGTCAGCATGGTTAACTATGTTAAACAGTATGTTAACTAGGGGTCATATTGTGTAACATTGCAATCTTAGTGACGTCCAAGATAAAATGCTTGTAGTTAGCAGGGTTAACTATGTTAAACAGTAGGTTAACTAGAGGTCACATTGTGTAACATTGCAATCTTAGTGACGTCCAAGATAAAGTGTTTGTAGTTAGCAAGGTTAACTATGTTAAACAGTAGGTTAACTAGAGGTCACATTGTGTAACATTGCAATCTTAGTGACGTCCAAAATAAAGTGTTTTTAGTTAGCAAGGTTAACTATGTTAAACAGTAGGTTAACTAGAGGTCACATTGTGTAACATTGCAATCTTAGTGATGTCCAAGATAAAGTGATTGTAGTTAGCAAGGTTAACTATGTTAAACAGTAGGTTAAATAGGGGTCACATTGTGTAACATTGCAATCTTAGTGACGTCCAAGATAAAGTGTTTGTAGTTAGCAGGGTTAACTATGTTAAACAGTAGGTTAACTAGAGGTCACATTGTGTAACATTGCAATCTTAGTGACCTCCAAGATAAAGTGTTTGTAGTTAGCAAGGTTAACTATGTTAAACAGTAGGTTAACTAGAGGTCACATTGTGTAACATTGCAATCTTAGTGACGTCCAAGATAAAGTGTTTGTGGTTAGCAGGGTTAACTATGTTAAACAGTAGGTTAACTAGAGGTCACATTGTGTAACATTGCAATCTTAGTGACGTCCAAGATAAAGTGTTTGTAGTTAGCAAGGTTAACTATGTTAAACAGTAGGTTAACTAGAGGTCACATAGTGTAACATTGCAATCTTAGTGACGTCCAAGATAAAGTGTTTGTAGTTAGCAGGGTTAACTAAGTTAAACAGTAGGTTAACTAGGGGTCATATTGCGTAACATTGCAATCTCAGTGACGTCCAACATAAAATGCTTGTAGTTAGCATGGTTAACTATGTTAAACAGTAGGTTAACTAGGGGTCACATTGTGTAACATTGCAATCTTAGTGACGTCCAAAATAAAATGCTTGTAGTTAGCAGGGTTAACTATGTTAAACAGTAGGTTAACTAGGGGTCATATTGTGTAACATTGCAATCTTAGTGACGTCCAAAATAAAATGCTTGTAGTTAGCAGGGTTAACTATGTTAAACAGTAGGTTAACTAGGGGTCATATTGTGTAACATTGCAATCTTAGTGACGTCCAAAATAAAATGCTTGTAGTTAGCAGGGTTAACTATGTTAAACAGTAGGTTAACTAGAGGTCACTTTGTGTAACATTGCAATCTTAGTGAAGTCCAAGATAAAATGCTTGTAGTTAGCAGGGTTAACTATATTAAACAGTAGGTTAACTAGGGGTCATATTGTGTAACATTGCAATCTCAGTGGCGTCCATGATAAAGTGTTTGTAGTTAGCAAGGTTAACTATGTTAAACAGTAGGTTAACTAGAGGTCACATTGTGTAACATTGCAATCTCAGTGGCGTCCATGATAAAGTGTTTGTGGTTAGCAGGGTTAACTATGTTAAACAGTAGGTTAACTAGAGGTCACATTGTGTAACATTGCAATCTTAGTGACGTCCATGATAAAGTGTTTGTAGTTAGCAAGGTTAACTATGTTAAACAGTAGGTTAACGAGAGGTCACATTGTGTAACATTGCAATCTTAGTGACGTCCAAGATAAAGTGTTTGTAGTTAGCAAGGTTAACTATGTTAAACAGTAGGTTAACTAGAGGTCACATTGTGTAACATTGCAATCTCAGTGGCGTCCATGATAAAGTGCTTTTAGTTAGCAGGGTTAACTATGTTAAACAGTAGGTTAACTAGGGGTCATATTGTGTAACTTTGCAATCTTAGTGACGTCCAAGATAAAGTGTTTGTAGTTAGCAAGGTTAACTATGTTAAACAGTAGGTTAACTAGAGGTCACATAGTGTAACATTGCAATCTTAGTGACGTCCATGATAAAGTGTTTGTAGTTAGCAAGGTTAACTATGTTAAACAGTAGGTTAACTAGAGGTCACATTGTGTAACATTGCAATCTCAGTGACATCCAAAATAAAGTGTTTGTAGTTAGCAAGGTTAACTATGTTAAACAGTATGTTAACTAGGGGTCATATTGTGTAACATTGCAATCTTAGTGACGTCCAAGATAAAATGCTTGTAGTTAGCAAGGTTAACTATGTTAAACAGTATGTTAACTAGGGGTCACATTGTGTAACATTGCAATCTTAGTGTCGTCCAAAATAAAATGCTTGTAGTTAGCATGGTTAACTATGTTAAACAGTATGTTAACTAGGGGTCATATTGTGTAACATTGCAATCTTAGTGACGTCCAAGATAAAATGCTTGTAGTTAGCAGGGTTAACTATGTTAAACAGTAGGTTAACTAGAGGTCACATTGTGTAACATTGCAATCTTAGTGACGTCCAAGATAAAGTGTTTGTAGTTAGCAAGGTTAACTATGTTAAACAGTAGGTTAACTAGAGGTCACATTGTGTAACATTGCAATCTTAGTGACGTCCAAAATAAAGTGTTTGTAGTTAGCAAGGTTAACTATGTTAAACAGTAGGTTAACTAGAGGTCACATTGTGTAACATTGCAATCTTAGTGATGTCCAAGATAAAGTGTTTGTAGTTAGCAAGGTTAACTATGTTAAACAGTAGGTTAACTAGAGGTCACATTGTGTAACATTGCAATCTTAGTGACGTCCAAGATAAAGTGTTTGTAGTTAGCAGGGTTAACTATGTTAAACAGTAGGTTAACTAGAGGTCACATTGTGTAACATTGCAATCTTAGTGACGTCCAAGATAAAGTGTTTGTAGTTAGCAAGGTTAACTATGTTAAACAGTAGGTTAACTAGGGGTCACATTGTGTAACATTGCAATCTTAGTGACGTCCAAGATAAAGTGTTTGTGGTTAGCAAGGTTAACTATGTTAAACAGTAGGTTAACTAGAGGTCACAATGTGTAACATTGCAATCTTAGTGACGTCCAAGATAAAGTGTTTGTGGTTAGCAGGGTTAACTATGTTAAACAGTAGGTTAACTAGGGGTCACATTGTGTAACATTGCAATCTTAGTGACGTCCATGATAAAGTGTTTGTGGTTAGCAAGGTTAACTATGTTAAACAGTAGGTTAACTAGAGGTCACATTGTGTAACATTGCAATCTTAGTGACGTCCAAGATAAAGTGTTTGTGGTTAGCAAGGTTAACTATGTTAAACAGTAGGTTAACTAGAGGTCATATTGTGTAACATTGCAATCTCAGTGACGTCCAAGATAAAGTGTTTATGGTTAGCAAGGTTAACTATGTTAAACAGTAGGTTAACTAGAGGTCACATTGTGTAACATTGCAATCTTAGTGACGTCCAAGATAAAGTGTTTGTGGTTAGCAAGGTTAACTATGTTAAACAGTAGGTTAACTAGAGGTCACATTGTGTAACATTGCAATCTTAGTGACGTCCATGATAAAGTGTTTGTGGTTAGCAAGGTTAACTATGTTAAACAGTAGGTTAACTAGAGGTCACATTGTGTAACATTGCAATCTTAGTGACGTCCAAGATAAAGTGTTTGTAGTTAGCAAGGTTAACTATGTTAAACAGTAGGTTAACTAGAGGTCACATTGTGTAACATTGCAATCTTAGTGACGTCCAAGATAAAGTGTTTGTAGTTAGCAAGGTTAACTATGTTAAACAGTAGGTTAACTAGAGGTCACATTGTGTAACATTGCAATCTTAGTGACGTCCAAGATAAAGTGTTTGTGGTTAGCAGGGTTAACTATGTTAAACAGTAGGTTAACTAGAGGTCACATTGTGTAACATTGCAATCTTAGTGACGTCCAAGATAAAGTGTTTGTAGTTAGCAAGGTTAACTATGTTAAACAGTAGGTTAACTAGAGGTCACATAGTGTAACATTGCAATCTTAGTGACGTCCAAGATAAAGTGTTTGTAGTTAGCAGGGTTAACTAAGTTAAACAGTAGGTTAACTAGGGGTCATATTGCGTAACATTGCAATCTCAGTGACGTCCAACATAAAATGCTTGTAGTTAGCATGGTTAACTATGTTAAACAGTAGGTTAACTAGGGGTCACATTGTGTAACATTGCAATCTTAGTGACGTCCAAAATAAAATGCTTGTAGTTAGCAGGGTTAACTATGTTAAACAGTAGGTTAACTAGGGGTCATATTGTGTAACATTGCAATCTTAGTGACGTCCAAAATAAAATGCTTGTAGTTAGCAGGGTTAACTATGTTAAACAGTAGGTTAACTAGGGGTCATATTGTGTAACATTGCAATCTTAGTGACGTCCAAAATAAAATGCTTGTAGTTAGCAGGGTTAACTATGTTAAACAGTAGGTTAACTAGAGGTCACTTTGTGTAACATTGCAATCTTAGTGAAGTCCAAGATAAAATGCTTGTAGTTAGCAGGGTTAACTATATTAAACAGTAGGTTAACTAGGGGTCATATTGTGTAACATTGCAATCTCAGTGGCGTCCATGATAAAGTGTTTGTAGTTAGCAAGGTTAACTATGTTAAACAGTAGGTTAACTAGAGGTCACATTGTGTAACATTGTAATCTCAGTGGCGTCCATGATAAAGTGTTTGTGGTTAGCAGGGTTAACTATGTTAAACAGTAGGTTAACTAGAGGTCACATTGTGTAACATTGCAATCTTAGTGACGTCCATGATAAAGTGTTTGTAGTTAGCAAGGTTAACTATGTTAAACAGTAGGTAAACTAGAGGTCACATTGTGTAACATTGCAATCTTAGTGACGTCCAAGATAAAGTGTTTGTAGTTAGCAAGGTTAACTATGTTAAACAGTAGGTTAACTAGAGGTCACATTGTGTAACATTGCAATCTCAGTGGCGTCCATGATAAAGTGCTTTTAGTTAGCAGGGTTAACTATGTTAAACAGTAGGTTAACTAGGGGTCATATTGTGTAACTTTGCAATCTTAGTGACGTCCAAGATAAAGTGTTTGTAGTTAGCAAGGTTAACTATGTTAAACAGTAGGTTAACTAGAGGTCACATAGTGTAACATTGCAATCTTAGTGACGTCCATGATAAAGTGTTTGTAGTTACCAAGGTTAACTATGTTAAACAGTAGGTTAACTAGAGGTCACATTGTGTAACATTGCAATCTCAGTGACATCCAAAATAAAGTGTTTGTAGTTAGCAAGGTTAACTATGTTAAACAGTATGTTAACTAGGGGTCATATTGTGTAACATTGCAATCTTAGTGACGTCCAAGATAAAATGCTTGTAGTTAGCAAGGTTAACTATGTTAAACAGTATGTTAACTAGGGGTCACATTGTGTAACATTGCAATCTTAGTGTCGTCCAAAATAAAATGCTTGTAGTTAGCATGGTTAACTATGTTAAACAGTATGTTAACTAGGGGTCATATTGTGTAACATTGCAATCTTAGTGACGTCCAAGATAAAATGCTTGTAGTTAGCATGGTTAACTATGTTAAACAGTATGTTAACTAGGGGTCATATTGTGTAACATTGCAATCTTAGTGACGTCCAAGATAAAATGCTTGTAGTTAGCAGGGTTAACTATGTTAAACAGTAGGTTAACTAGAGGTCACATTGTGTAACATTGCAATCTTAGTGACGTCCAAGATAAAGTGTTTGTAGTTAGCAAGGTTAACTATGTTAAACAGTAGGTTAACTAGAGGTCACATTGTGTAACATTGCAATCTTAGTGACGTCCAAAATAAAGTGTTTGTAGTTAGCAAGGTTAACTATGTTAAACAGTAGGTTAACTAGAGGTCACATTGTGTAACATTGCAATCTTAGTGATGTCCAAGATAAAGTGTTTGTAGTTAGCAAGGTTAACTATGTTAAACAGTAGGTTAACTAGAGGTCACATTGTGTAACATTGCAATCTTAGTGACGTCCAAGATAAAGTGTTTGTAGTTAGCAGGGTTAACTATGTTAAACAGTAGGTTAACTAGAGGTCACATTGTGTAACATTGCAATCTTAGTGACGTCCAAGATAAAGTGTTTGTAGTTAGCAAGGTTAACTATGTTAAACAGTAGGTTAACTAGGGGTCACATTGTGTAACATTGCAATCTTAGTGACGTCCAAGATAAAGTGTTTGTGGTTAGCAAGGTTAACTATGTTAAACAGTAGGTTAACTAGAGGTCACAATGTGTAACATTGCAATCTTAGTGACGTCCAAGATAAAGTGTTTGTGGTTAGCAGGGTTAACTATGTTAAACAGTAGGTTAACTAGGGGTCACATTGTGTAACATTGCAATCTTAGTGACGTCCATGATAAAGTGTTTGTAGTTAGCAAGGTTAACTATGTTAAACAGTAGGTTAACTAGAGGTCACATTGTGTAACATTGCAATCTTAGTGACGTCCAAGATAAAGTGTTTGTGGTTAGCAAGGTTAACTATGTTAAACAGTAGGTTAACTAGAGGTCATATTGTGTAACATTGCAATCTCAGTGACGTCCAAGATAAAGTGTTTATGGTTAGCAAGGTTAACTATGTTAAACAGTAGGTTAACTAGAGGTCACATTGTGTAACATTGCAATCTTAGTGACGTCCAAGATAAAGTGTTTGTGGTTAGCAAGGTTAACTATGTTAAACAGTAGGTTAACTAGAGGTCACATTGTGTAACATTGCAATCTTAGTGACGTCCATGATAAAGTGTTTGTGGTTAGCAAGGTTAACTATGTTAAACAGTAGGTTAACTAGAGGTCACATTGTGTAACATTGCAATCTTAGTGACGTCCAAGATAAAGTGTTTGTAGTTAGCAAGGTTAACTATGTTAAACAGTAGGTTAACTAGAGGTCACATTGTGTAACATTGCAATCTTAGTGTCGTCCAAGATAAAGTGTTTGTAGTTAGCAGGGTTAACTATGTTAAACAGTAGGTGAACTAGAGGTCACATTGTGTAACATTGAAATCTTAGTGACGTCCATGATTAAGTGTTTGTAGTTAGCAAGGTTAACTATGTTAAACAGTAGGTTAACTAGAGGTCACATTGTGTAACATTGCAATCTCAGTGGCGTCCATGATAAAGTGTTTGTGGTTAGCAGGGTTAACTATGTTAAACAGTAGGTTAACTAGAGGTCACATTGTGTAACATTGCAATCTTAGTGACGTCCAAAATAAAATGCTTGTAGTTAGCATGGTTAACTGTTAAACAGTAGGTTAACTAGGGGTCATATTGTGTAACATTGCAATCTTAGTGACGTCCAAGATAAAATGCTTGTAGTTAGCAGGGTTAACTATGTTAAACAGTAGGTTAACTAGGGGTCATAATTTGTAACATTGCAATCTTAGTGACGTCCAAAATAAAATGCTTGTAGTTAGCAGGGTTAACTATGTTAAACAGTAGGTTAACTAGAGGTCACTTTGTGTAACATTGCAATCTTAGTGAAGTCCAAGATAAAATGCTTGTAGTTAGCAGGGTTAACTATGTTAAACAGTAGGTTAACTAGGGGTCATATTGTGTAACATTGCAATCTCAGTGGCGTCCATGATAAAGTGTTTGTAGTTAGCAAGGTTAACTATGTTAAACAGTAGGTTAACTAGAGGTCACATTGTGTAACATTGCAATCTCAGTGGCGTCCATGATAAAGTGTTTGTGGTTAGCAGGGTTAACTATGTTAAACAGTAGGTTAACTAGAGGTCACATTGTGTAACATTGCAATCTTAGTGACGTCCATGATAAAGTGTTTGTAGTTAGCAAGGTTAACTATGTTAAACAGTAGGTTAACTAGAGGTCACATTGTTTAACATTGCAATCTTAGTGACGTCCAAGATAAAGTGTTTGTAGTTAGCAAGGTTAACTATGTTAAACAGTAGGTTAACTAGAGGTCACATTGTGTAACATTGCAATCTCAGTGGCGTCCATGATAAAGTGCTTTTAGTTAGCAGGGTTAACTATGTTAAACAGTAGGTTAACTAGGGGTCATATTGTGTAACTTTGCAATCTTAGTGACGTCCATGATAAAGTGTTTGTAGTTAGCAAGGTTAACTATGTTAAACAGTAGGTTAACTAGAGGTCACATTGTGTAACATTGCAATCTTAGTGACGTCCAAGATAAAGTGTTTGTAGTTAGCAAGGTTAACTATGTTAAACAGTAGGTTAACTAGAGGTCACATTGTGTAACATTGCAATCTCAGTGGCGTCCATGATAAAGTGTTTTTAGTTAGCATGGTTAACTATGTTAAACAGTAGGTTAACTAGGGGTCACATTGTGTAACATTGCAATCTTAGTGACGTCCAAAATAAAATGCTTGTAGTTAGCATGGTTAACTATGTTAAACAGTAGGTTAACTAGAGGTCACATTGTGTAACATTGCAATCTTAGTGACGTGCAAGATAAAATGCTTGTAGTTAGCAGGGTTAACTATGTTAAACTGTAGGTTAACTAGGGGTCATATTGTGTCTGTATATTCATACTTGTGTATTACTTGCTTTTGAGAAGGTGAAACAATGTTTAAACATTCAATCTGATTTTCCTTCCCTAAATTCAATTCCACGTTTTTATGCAATAGAGGGGAACATAGCCGTTGTTTTGAGTTATGCTCTACCGGTACAGTGCTGCCACTACACTGACTCACTAAAGATAATTAGATTTGGAATCCCCTCTGTTCCAAGTCTTGGATTGCTGGAGAGAGCCTTGTTCCTCTTTGTTACCCATCTTTATGCCTTGATTTTATGAACCCCCTTATCGCGAATACTTGTGGTCTATTGTTTATAGCGAGGGTTACTTATCTAGAGATCAGCTGAATACTGGAATGTTCAAGATACCACACAAAACACAAAAGTCAGGCTTTTATTTTATTTTGTGCCCTTTGAAGAAATAACTACCGTTCTATATGTAAATAGGCCTACTGATCCAGACCGTCTGTGTTGTATTACGTTTGGAAGAAATAACTACCATTCTCTATGCAAATTGGCCTACTGATCTAGACCGTCTGTGTTGTATTACGTTTGGAAGAAATAACTACTGTTCTTCATGTAAATAGGCCTACTGATCCAGACCGCCTGTGTTATATTACGTTTGGAAGAAACCAAAGGAAATGGATTCCTGTTAAATGTTTATTTTATTCTAAGATTCCTGTATCGTAATTTTTCACGTCAGATGCCTGATAAAACTCCACCAATGTAAAGGAACATTTGTGAGACAAGTCATTTCTCTGCAGGGCGATACTCGCCATAGGAGGGATATTAAGATTGAAGAAAGTCCTCCACGGCAGATTGTTCCATGCAATAAAGCAGGATGTTCTACACCGGAGATTGTTCCATGGATCAAAGTAGAATCAGCGTCTTCAGTTGTGAAAGGAGTCAGTACCTTATCGAGTTAATACTCTATGCCTCTTTAAAACACAAGACCTGTTCATCTCCTAATCACCAAATGGTATTTAGGGATTCCAGAATTGTATTTTCACAACTGTGTTGCTGACAAATTGTCTATTTAGCCCAGGCATTGAAGTCAAAATATCGCCTTAACCTCAAAAAATTTTTATAAAGCTAATTTTTTCAGAATCTATTAATTCGACCCTAGGGAACAACATATCAAAATACTCGGCCGTACATGTGCCGGCTTCCTTGAATTCCAGGCCTGGAAACATGGAATTCCAGTAATTTTTCATCGCTGTCCTGGAACACCCGTAAAAACCGAGCGACTTGGCCTAGGTAGACAAAAGCGGTGTCAAATGAAAGATAAAATCACGCAGACTCCATATATAAAGCTTTAGGCAACGTTTTTCTCATTTCGGGGGTAGATCGTAACCAAAACAACGAGCGAAATTCAAACTTTTTGTAACGTTGAATTTATTTGCACGTTTATTGGAGGCTAAGACGGCAGCTCATGCAAAAAATGCACCTGAAATAAGAAAGAGCATCGTTTTAGCTTTATAGATGTGGTCTTATTTTTGTTTTACGTCTAATAATTCAACAGTTACAGAAGAAACAAATTTAACCCGAAGGTAAGTTGGTATTACCGGACGGGAGTAAACACCAAACAACTCTGCGTAGTTAAACGAAAGTGGTATCAAATGAACGATAAAAGCATGCAGATTCCATAAATGTTTTCTCTGCTTTCGGGGTAGATTCGTAACAAGAAACAAAAGGAAAATTTTAATTTTTGGGTTAGAATTTGTTTGCACGTTTAGCAGACTAAGACGGCTACTTACGCAAAGCAATATACCTCACATAAGACATAGCATCCTTTAAGCTTTACAGAGGTGCTCTTGTTTTTGTTCTGCGTCTTATAGTTCAACACTTACAGAATTTATCCCGAACGTGCATTCCCCCTAGCTTCAGAAAATTTCCATTCTCTCGGTACTGGCGTCGTTGCAAATAAAAAAGTAAACTGCGACATGGCGTTTGAAATCGGCGAGTTAGAAACATGATTTGCAAGTCTTCCGCTGAAATGAAAATTTCTAGAAGGTCAAAGGTTGTCCTCCTATCAGCTATGAATGGTACTGTGACGATCAGAAATGAAGTAACGCCCGTAAACTCGAGTCAGCTATTTATGAGAATAGTATGTGTTTTAAAAAACGAAACTGAAAAAGCGGAGTAGGCCTACTTTCAGTATGGGCTACCGCCAACTCCACCCTCTCTTTTTGACCGATGTTCAATGCGCAAAACAGACAAGTCAGCGTTTGCGTCTCCCTTTAAGCACTTAGAAATTGGCGATCAACTTTGTCCAGAGACCACGTATATCATTGACGGAGGCTATCTCATGTACGCTGTTAGTTGGCCTCGACAGGCAACATACGGATAAATTTGCGACCTTTACGTAAGACACGTTATGACTCGATACCCATCTGCAGTTGTTGTTTTCGACAGATACAATGGCCAGCCAACTACGAAAGAAGCGGAGCAAAGGCGACGCGCTGCAAGATATCGACTTTACCGAACATTCGACATCGACTGCATCACAGGCGGACTTTCTGACAAACAGGAGAAAAAAATCTCGATTTATTGATGTACATGTTTCAAGATTTGAAGCTGTAAAAGTTCGAGTATACCAGGTAAATGGGGACGCCGATCATCTCATCGTGCACACTGCTTTGTAGATAGAGAGCTTGGGGAAGTCTGTAGTTGTAGTCGGCAACGTTACCGATCTTCTGGCAATGCTGATTGCCAGGCGTCAGACGGGAGATGTCGTCATGCTGCACCCAGGGACTTCCAAGTGCCCCGGAAAGCTGTACGATATTGGTGCTATTCAAGATGAAATAGGTGACATGCAGAAATGCGTGCTGTACTCCCATGCTGTCTCAGGTGGTGATAAAACATTTGCAATCTACGTGAAGGGGAATAAGAAGGCTTAAAAATTGCTTAAAAAAAAGTGGACCTCCGGGAAGAAACTGTCAAAACATACACCATCTGCGAGTCGCGAAGAAGTTTGCACTGTTGGAGAAAAGTTCATAAGGGCACTGTATCCTGGAGGAAATGAATTGGAGAATTTCGATTATCTTCGACATCGTCTGTACCAGATGACCGTTGTGCGCCAAGCTCTGACTTCTCAGTTTGAACTTGCGACTCTTCCTCCAACAAGGGAAGCTCTGCGGCAGCACTCAATGTGGACTTACTTGCAGGTAATTTTCATTGTTTTCCTTTACACTACACGTATACAATATTTTTCTAGTATTTCTCAGGAGAGTTAAATATGTTGAGTTTGATTTAAGGTTCAAGAATGGCTGGGAAGGAACCTCAATCCAACAGAGTGGGGCTGGCAAGCCATTGACAACTCTCTTTTGCCCATTCCCACAACCCTACCACCAGCTCCTGACTATCTTCTCCTCCTAATTTTCGGCGATTGCAAGACGGACTGCGGAGTACATTGTGGATGTAGACCATCCGGCCAAGAGTGCTCAGAAATGTGCTCTCAATGTCACAAACAAAATTGTGATAACACAGTACATAGTTATGAAACAGATCAGTATCTAGATACACCCGATGTCACTTAAACTACCAGTTTCCTGTATTACCCCTTTTCATCCAATGCCTTTGTTTATGATTTCGAAGGCTTAACTCATACTTAATTATTATGTGTGTAAATAAACATTTCATCTTGTGTTGCTTCCGTAGAAAAAAAAACCATTAGCTGAACCTTTACTTTTCAGGTGCTAACCGAATAGGCTAAACCCCCGACGATACAAAGCAATCATGCACTGTCAGCTGACAGCTACTACACGTTTAATTTTAGCTATAACTTTTCAATAATAAACGTAAAGCAAACATGACAGATGGTCTGAAAAGCTAACAAGAAGTTCCGTGAAGAACTATACAGCCTATTTTCATATATCCTACTTATGTTAATTGCCACTATCAACATACACAATTTCTGTTTGATTGCTGTAATAGATTCGTAGATATTAAGAACCGACTAAATATTTCGGATGGTCGCCATGATGGATTTTATATATGTAGGTCCTAGAGTTATGTACTGTTACATGCAGATTATTGTGAACGTGTAGTATTCAAACTTCAATCGCTTAGTTAGGACACAAGAAAAAACAAGGAGATTTTAAAATTTTTTACAGCTGCCATCTTGAGGTTATGGAAACAATTGAAATAAATTAGATGCCAGTGGATTAACATTCGTATAAGGATTTACTGTACCAAGTTTCACTGCACTCGGATGGTTAAATTGCGAGAAACGTCCATGTGAATATTTATAATTCGCGTCACCGCCATGTTGGATTTGTGATCACCAGGTTATTTAAAGTCCTATAGTGAACTTAAGTTCATAGCCCCTATGAACATTAAAAAATGCAGTTTGATTGCTAAAATAGATTCGTAGATATTCAGTATCGTCTAAATATTTCGGATGGTCGCCATGTTGGATTGTTAAATGTATAGGCCATAGAGTCATGTACCATTAAAGGAAAATTATTGCGTAGGTTCATTATTCAAACTTTCACTTCGATCGCATTACTACATCAAAAGATATAAAAACTTAATTTTAAAATTCGCACTGCCGCCATCTTGAGGTTATGTAAACAATTGAACTAAATTAGATACCAGTGGATTACAATGTGTATAAATATTTCCTGTACCAGGTTTCACTGCGCTTGGAACATTAAATCGCGAGAAAGGTCTATTTAAAATTTTCAAATTCGCTTGGCCGCCATGTTCGTTTTGTAGTTAACCGGTTTTTGAAAGTCTTATAGATGGACTTCCAGTAGTGCCCTTTATCTCCGTACAAAATTTTAGGGAGATACCGCTAATAGTTTCAGAGATATAGAATGCCGGTGAAATATTTCGCACATCCGCCATCTTGTGATTATGTAAACAATTGAACGAAGTTAGATGTCGGTGCATTACAATGTATATAAACATATTCTGTACCAAGTTTCATTGCATTTGCTTGGTCAAATCACGAGAAACGTCTATTTAAAAGTGGCAAATTTGCTTGGCCTCCATGTTGGTTTTGTAGTTACCAGGTTTTCAAAAGTCACATAAGTGAACTTATAGTAGTTCCCTCTATCACCATAGAAAATTGGTGGATAATATCGGTAATAGTTTCGGAGATATTGAATGCTGGTTAAATATTTCGCACAGCCGCCATGTTGGATTGGTGAGTCGTAACAAAATTTGAAGGGCACGGTCGAGGTCGCCGGGAATAGTGCTATGAACTCTCCGAGTTTCATTGAAATCGCTCCTGCTGTTTAGATTTTATTAGGGGGGGACACACACGAATCACACACGCACACACACACACGCACACACACACGGACAAAAGGTGATCTCATAAGCCTATTTTTTCAAAATTGAAAATAGGCTAAAAATGTGCTCTTTGTTATATTACGCATGATTACTTCATTTTCAGTCGTTGCTGTACCTGCAGCAAAATCAAACCTCAAAAATTTTGAATTTCGCGCGTTATTTTGTTACAATCTACCCCGAAAGGAGAAAAGCATTGCCCCAAGTCTTATATATGGAATCTGCATGCTTTCTTCTATCATTTGATACTATCGTTCGGTTTTTACGGGCGTTCCAGGACGGTCATGAAGAATTCCTGGAATTCCATGTTTCCAGGCCTGGAAATCAAGGAAGTCGGCACATGTGCGCCCGAGTATTTGGATATGTTGTTCCCTAGGGTCGAATTAATGGGTTCTGAAAAAATTAGCTTTATAACATTTTTTTGGACCTAAAAATCTTATTTTCCTGGGCTAATTCTACAGAAAGCACAAACCTTTTGATGGGGCCTAATTTGTACCGGACATCCTACTTCCTTCCTTTTGCCAGCTTAAGGTCAACACTTGCCACAATCTGTGCAGGCTACTGAGTACCGTTTGACCCTCCTCGGGGCCATGAGTCTGAGAGTCTAGCGCAACAACTGAAGGTCATGACGGTCGCCATGTCTGGCCACGATATGTTTTGGGGGGGGATTCCCATCGTGTGTATGTGAAATATACTTACATTCTCCTTAAATCCCAACATTTCCCTAAAAGTCTACAAGATTTGAATTTTCGCATTGTCTGACCATTATAAACAAAACACTTTGCCATGGTGACCTTGCAGCGGTCTGGTTATTCAGTGTTGCCAACCTGTGAGTGGTGAAAATCGCCTAGTGTTTTCACCCAAAATTCTCCTGATAATTAACATTCTTTTGGCTAACTGTGCAAACAAAAATGGGTTGCCATCGTGACCAAGTTGCAATGATCTTGAATAATCTGGTTTGCCAACCTGTGAGTTGTGAATTTCACGCAGATTCTCTCCATAGATCACCTAGATTTGAATGTTGGTACCATTTGGCACCCTCTATAAACTAAACGGGTTGCAACGGTAACCTCTCGTTCCCTCATTGGTCATGATGGTTGTCATGGTAACCAGGCACGTGGTGTTACGTTGGTCTGACAGGGAAATTACCTGACTTAACAATCAGGTGGAATCTTGTTTTGAGACAGCCCATGACGTCACGTTATGACAGTCTTTAGCAGTCTCATATCAGATGAGTTATTCGAGGATTAGGTTGGGGAAAGGCGGGTCAACTAAGTTGGTTCTTGGCTGTGGCCCAAGAGAAAGTAAGTAGCCAGCTTTTAAATTGTCCTAACAGCGCTGAATACTAGGCAGGAGGAAGAGGGCCGACCATATTAGGGTTTAGTGGCCACCATTTTGGTTCTTGGCTAGGATAAAAGAATCAGCTGGTTTATAGATTGTTAACCTGTGGTAATGTTGTCCGTATTGACCTGTGTCTGTTAATTTTAAAACATATATTTATATTGAATACATGTTCACTAGGAATGTTACTATGCTGCTCCCACTTCTCGTAATGCTTTGCTCTCTATTAATATTCAAATGTTTTCTCTCAATTCACGATTATTCCACAGCGAGAAATTACTTCATAGAGCTCAACTGAATATCATAATTAGGATGCTACCTAATAAAACAATCGTCTTCATTGAATGTATTTTGTTAACTAAAGAAAATAACCTGCATCTTTTATGTTAATGGATATTAAATTAAATAGGAACCAAGCAAATTTGGTCTTTTGATTATGTCAGTGTAAGTTATCAATTAATCTGTAAGTTGTATTAGCACCTATGCCAAGGAATATATTTGTGAAGCAAATCATTTATCTGCAGGATAATACTGACCTTACCGGGGATATTAAGACTGAAGAATGTCCCTCACCAGAGTTTGTTCCGTGCATTAAACTAGAAATAGCATCTTCGGATTTCAAACTGGTAAGTATTTTATCAAGTTACAACTTTATGCCCTTACCATCAAACGGTATTTAGAGATTCTAGAACTGAATTTCACAGCAGTATTGATAATGAATGGAAGCGTTCGGCTGTTAGGTTATGTAGAGTACAGAAATCGCAAGCCTTTTGTAGAAAGGCAACAAATATCTGACCTTTTTGGGGCTTGAACCTGCGGCTTCACACGCTGTTGCTCTGGGCACTGAGCTAATAGGGGATGCATCTAAATCTCATTGGCCAAAGTCATTTTATGTGAAGGGCTTAATACAATAGACTTGGAGGATTTTGATGGTATACCAATTTTTCTTGGTTTGGTCTAATATATTCTAGTCAGAGGGCTGAAATAAGATGCTCTCATGAGGGCAACTCAGGGTAGATGGGTTTCACTACATCAGCAAACCTTGAAGTGGTCTTCAGTGGTTTATTACTTCAACTTCCATCAGGCAATTGCTGGGATGATTTTAACAAATGACCGTGATTGCCCCCATCCCAATGCTGACCAATACAAGTTCATGCACATGGCTATGAACATAAAAGTAATTAATTAGGATAAGAGATGAAAATGAGAGAATTTTACAGACATATGCCGAACACAATTAACTCTAATGCTTTTTAGTAAATATTGACAAATCTTCTCTCTTACCAAATATCTTTATTGATGTCGCGTGAGGATAGGCCTTATTATTCCCATTCCTGGGAACCATGTAAAGCTTAGCCGAGGTACGTGATCATACCCACTTATCTTCTGGGCTTACAGACAGACTGACCATGTGGCTTGGCACATTAATCTAAAATGTGCTGAGCTCTTAGCCTGTTCTAAGGCAGGAACTATTAGGGTTCGATTCAATTCACAAGTTTCAAGCTAGGATTTCTAATTTCCTGAATATCTGTTTATACTACAGATCTCAGGAAATCTGTTCAATTAAATGACGTGTGACTACATTCATAACAGCATTTGAAATTAGACTTCTCTATTAGTTCACCAAACACTTCCTAGCCCTGTATCACCATTGCAAACTATGTGCTCCTGTACACCTGAAGACATATAGTGCTTGTAGCTAGTATAATCAAGTTGCTGCAATATTGATGTTATATACTCTACACCCCCTTCCAGGAGACATATAATGCTTGTAGCTAGTGGTATCAAGTTGCTGCAACATTGATGTTATATACTCTACATAACACTCCCCCTCCTACGACCCCTTCTGATCTTATTGTTACATTTTTTTAAATAAATGTTCATTTTTCCATTATTCTTAAGGATAATATTTCCATTAAGTTAGTGATGTCAGCATTTTCTCTCTCACTAAGATTCACTTGGTCTCTAATGGAGTGACGACTCGATGGTGTATTATACTTTACAGAACTAGGGAGGTCATAACGATCATCTCCATCAGTAAGATGTGATGGACAGTATGAAACTAGAGTCTGGTAGTTGTTAAGCGAATATATCTTTACTTCAGTTGAGCTGTGCTGTGCAATTACATATCTTGTAATTTGTGTGAAATGTATAAGTAGTTCGCAAAGCAATGAATTATTCCATCTTATTCCTAGGATATGAAAGAAGAAATCCAGGTTGAAGAAAGCGATGCAAGTGGAAGTCATTTGAATGAGTAAGTGGACAACATAATGAGAAATGTGTTCTTCCGCTTTTATGAATGTATAACTGAAAATTTTGAATTTGAATCAGGTTTATTTGGAGCAAAAGATAATTGTCTTATTGTATCTGCCAATGAAGTTATTTATCTTACTGCTTGTCTCATTATAGAGGTAGATATTAATATTAACTTTCCATTTAGCAACCCACAAAATATCCATTCCCTTTCAGTTCTCACTGACTGAAGTAATAAGTTACTTGTGGAAAACCCTTTTATAAGGTTGGAGGAAATATTCACACTGCAGTGAAAGCAATGTGACTGTGATATGAGTTTGTGAGGAACGTCCACTATTATAAAACTCCCCTAGTGTGTTGCTGATGACTCCTTCATAACCTCAAATACTGAGCGTAAATAGCTTCCTCTTCACCTGGTATTGGCACTTGTAAATCCAATCAAATATCTACTTCAACTAATCTTAAACACCGGGAGGATATAACTAATTTGCCAGGTATCAACATATCCCACGTAAGCTGCTGCGTTGATTGTAGGTTTACTGTTTAGAGCTTGGGAATTCCAGACAACATTATGTGGGTTTTTTCTGAGAGAACATAATGGTGGGTTGGGGTTTGGTTATGCAGCATAAAGTTCACCAGCTTCTCGGCCCAACTGAGAGTTGTCCCTTCCTTGTGTCTGAGGAGTCTTTCTTGGGCACCTTGCTCATGTACACATTGGGCAGACAGGTCTTGCTGTAGTGTTTACCCACGAGCACAACAGGTACGTTAGTCTAAATCAGCTAGATAATTCAATTCTTGCGAATAATGATATTTTTATTGGAATATATGCTTTCGTGTCTACATCATGAAGCTCCAGCAAATATTCTACGATTTTGCCGTGTGTGTTGCGGGGTTTTGCCTAGGTGCATAAAGTCAGGCTCGTCAGCGAGCACTTGGTCCACACTGCCCGGACCGCTGGAGGGGTAGCGGACTTCTGGGCCATGCTTTTTATTAGCGTCTTGATGTTCTTTTTGCCTTAAGCCTGAGGCGTGGAAGTTACCAACCCAAGATATTGAGTGACTGTGTTATGCAACCCGCCTTGCTAACACTATGTGCATGCTTCGATATGACAATTGTGTCTTCTTCAGCGTTAATAGAAACTGAGATGGAGATCTTTACAAATTTGAATTAAAATAAGATGAAAATTTCCACATAAAAATTTAATTTTTCGACACTAGAAACATGTGGTTACTAAAACGGAGTTGCGATTGATTCCGGTGAAATGTTAAAACAATGGCTTATCACCGTTGTAGCTGTAGTGGTAACGTGTCCGGCAAGTGCGGTGGTACAGGAGCCATACCGAGGTGGCTGTGGGGGTCTATAACCCGAGACCAAGGCTGTAGTGGTGACGTGTCCGGCAAGTGTGGTGGAGGACTGTGGTGGTACAGGAGCGATACCGAGGTGGCTGTGGGGGTCTATAACCCAGGACCAAGGCTGTAGTGGTGACGTGTCCAGCAAGTGTGGTGGTACAGGAGCCATACCGAGGTGGCTGTGGGGGTCTATAACCCGGGACCAAGCTGGTAGTGGTGACGTGTCCAGCATGTGTGGTCGAGGACTGTGGTGGTACAGGAGCCATATTGAGGTGGCTGTGGGGGGCTACAACCCGGGACCAAGCTGGTAGTGGTGATGTGTCCTGCAAGTGTGGTGGAGGACTGTTGTGGTACAGGAGCCATACCGAGGTGGCTGTGGGGGTCTATAACCCGGGACCAAGGCTGTAGTTGTGACGTGTCCGGCAAGTGTGGTGGAGGACTGTGGTTGTACAGGGGCCATACCGAGGTGGCTGTGGTGGTCTATAACCCAGGACCAAGGCTGTAGTGGTCACGTGTCCGGCAAGTGTGGTGGAGGACTGTGGTGGTACAGGAGCCTTACCAAGTTGGCTGTGGGGGTCTATAACCCAGGACCAAGGCTGTAGTGGTGACGTGTCCAGCAAGTGTGGTGGTACAGGAGCCATACCGAGGTGGCTGTGGGGGTCTATAACCCAGGACCAAGGCTGTAGTGGTGACGTGTCCAGCAAGTGTGGTGGTACAGGAGCCATACCGAGGTGGCTGTGGTGGTCTATAACCCGGGACCAAGGCTGTAGTTGTGACGTGTCCAGCAAGTGTGGTGGAGGACTGTGGTGGTACAGGAGCCATACCGAGGTGGCTGTGGGGGTCTATAACCCAGGACCAAGGCTGTAGTGGTGACGTGTCCAGCAAGTGTGGTGGTACAGGAGCCATACTGAGGTGGCTGTGGGGGTCTATAACCCGGGACCAAGCTGGTAGTGGTGACGTGTCCACCAAGTGTGGTGGAGGACTGTGGTGGTACAGGAGCCTTACCAAGTTGGCTGTGGGGGTCTATAACCCGGGACCAAGGCTGTAGTGGTGACGTGTCCAGCAAGTGTGGTGGTACAGGAGCCATACTGAGGTGGCTGTGGGGGTCTATAACCCGGGACCAAGCTGGTAGTGGTGACGTGTCCACCAAGTGTGGTCGAGGACTGTGGTGGTACAGGAGCCATATTGAGGTGGCTGTGGGGGTCTACAACCCAGGACCAAGCTGGTAGTGGTGATGTGTCCTGCAAGTGTAGTGGAGGACTGTTGTGGTACAGGAGCCATACCGAGGTGGATGTGGGGGGGTCTATAACCCAGGACCAAGGCTGTAGTGGTGTTGTGTCCAGCAAGTGTGGTGGAGGACTGTGGTGGTACAGGAGCCATACCGAGGTGGCTGTGGGGGTCTATAACCCGGGACCAAGGCTGTAGTGGTGATGGGTCCAGCAAGTGTGGTGGAGGACTGTGGTGGTACAGGAGCCATACCGAGGTGGCTGTGGGGGTCTATAACCCAGGACCAAGGCTGTAGTGGTGACGTGTCCAGCAAGTGTGGTGGTACAGGAGCCATACTGAGGTGGCTGTGGGGGTCTATAACCCGGGACCAAGCTGGTAGTGGTGACGTGTCCACCAAGTGTGGTCGAGGACTGTGGTGGTACAGGAGCCATATTGAGGTGGCTGTGGGGGTCTACAACCCAGGACCAAGCTGGTAGTGGTGATGTGTCCTGCAAGTGTAGTGGAGGACTGTTGTGGTACAGGAGCCATACCGAGGTGGATGTGGGGGGGTCTATAACCCAGGACCAAGGCTGTAGTGGTGTTGTGTCCAGCAAGTGTGGTGGAGGACTGTGGTGGTACAGGAGCCATACCGAGGTGGCTGTGGGGGTCTATAACCCGGGACCAAGGCTGTAGTGGTGATGGGTCCAGCAAGTGTGGTGGAGGATTGTGGTGGTACAGGAGCCATACCGAGGTGGCTGTGGTGGTCTATAACCCGGGACCAAGCTGTAGTGGTGACGTGTCCAGCAAGTGTGGTGGAGGACTGTGGTGGTACAGGAGCCATATCGTGGTGGCTGTGGGGGTCTATAACCCAGGACCAAGGCTGTAGTGGTGACGTGTCCGGCAAGTGTGGTGGTACAGGAGCCTTACCGAGGTGGCTGTGGGAGTCTTTAACCCGGGACCAAGCTGTAGCGTGACGTGTCCGGCAAGTGTGGTGGAGGACTGCGATTGTAGCGGAGGTGCTGCACTCATGTGGTGAACTAAATCCTCGCTGAGCGGTATTGTGGTTGTTGAGACCTAGTCCAAGAAGAGGCGCAAACTGAAGGGCAGAGGATCTGGAAAGTACCTGTGTTGTGCCTGTGCAGACCCGTCTGCGAGCAGACAACGCACATGTTAACTTAGGAAGGAGTCCAGGACACCGCCACAGAGCGTTAGCTGGCTCCGGTGAAAACTTGCAGAGCTTGTAACGCGCAGGTTAGCTTAGGGAGGAGTCCGGGAGACCGCCACAGAGCGGTAGCTGGCTCCGGTGAAGACTTGCCGAGCTGGTAACGCGCAGGTTAGCTTAGGGAGGAGTCCAGGAGACCGCCACAGAGCGGTAGCTGGCTCTGGTGAAAACTTGCAGAGCAGGTAACGAGCAGGTTAGCTTAGGAAGGAGTCCGGGAGACCGCCACAGAGCAGTAGCTGGCTCCGGTGAAATCTTGCAGAGCTGGTAACGTGCAGGTTAATTTAAGGAGGAGTCCGGGAGACCGCCACAGAGTGGTAGCTGGCTCCGGTGAAAACTTGCAATGCTGGTAACGTGCAGGTTAGCTTAGGGAGGAGTCCAGGAGACCGCCACAGAGTGGTAGCTGGCTCCGGTGAAAACTTGCAGAGCTGGTAACGGGCAGGTTAGCTTAGGGGGGAGTCCAGGAGACCGCCACAGAGCGGTAGCCGGCTCCGGTGAAAACTTGCAGAGCAGGTAACGAGCAGGTTAGCTTAGGGAGGAGTCCGGGAGACCGCCACAGAGGAGTAGCTGGCTCCGTTGAAAACTTGCAGAGCTGGTAACGTGCAGGTTAGCTTAGGGAGGAGTCCGGGAGACCGCCACAGAGTGGTAGCTGGCTCCGGTGAAAACTTGCAGAGCTGGTAACGCGCAGGTTAGCTTAGGGAGGAGTCCAGGAGACCGCCACAGAGCGGTAGCCGGCTCCGGTGAAAACTTGCAGAGCAGGTAACGAGCAGGTTAGCTTAGGGAGGAGTCCGGGAGACTGCCACAGAGCAGTAGCTGGCTCCGGTGAAAACTTGCAGAGCTGGTAACGTGCAGGTTAGCTTAGGGAGGAGTCCGGGAGACCGCCACAGAGTGGTAGCTGGCTCCGGTTAAAACTTGCAGAGCTGGTAACGCGCAGGTTAGCTTAGGGAGGAGTGTGGGAGACCGCCACAGAGCGGTAGTTGGTTCCGGTGAAAACTTGCAGAGATGGTAGAACGCAACTACTTACCGCTGTGTCGCATGAAGATTGTGCACTAGAGCCACGGAACCCCGCTCTCTCGTTTGTAATAAATGTGATATCCAAGCTCAGGGTAGCGTAACGATGTACTAATATACACTTACTTATTAATAACTAAACTAGATACACAACACAGTGACAGTTCAAATGCAAATACCCTGATGTAAGGTTTAAATCACAAACATTTAATAATAAAAATTATTCTCCACTTACAAATTCTTTTTTCTGGTTGTTCTCTGGCAATCGATACTATCAATACTTGTTTGTGAACATGTAAGCAAGCTTCCATTACCTGCATCTCTTGTGCAGTGTCCACAGAAACTCTCATGAAGAAAGGGCCCCTCACATTATTTAATATCCTTCTGCTCCTTTCTTTTCTTCTTACGTTTTCTTAAACGTCTCTTTCTACACCAGCATACCTCTAGACATAAAATCTATTTATCCAAAACATAACATTGCCATACCTCAGAACATAACATAATCTTGAATAAAACATGACATCACCATAGTAACAAAGCCACCTGTCACCCACTGCTGGACCACCACAAAACACTAGACTCTCTGTGGTGCTCCAGCAATAGGTGGCCGTGGTAGGGGGTGTATTCTTGGAATACACGGTACGAGAGATTATAATTTTCAATGCTTTTGCATGTTCTTTCCTTCCTCTTTGTCAAACACCAACAGTGATCTTCTGTTTCTTCCTTGATGGGCAAATCTCTTATGTCTTCATGAGTCTGTTCTAGATATATATTCTCTGTGACTCACCTAGCGTCGTCTAGCAGCGAATCTCTGAAGCTCTTCAACTCTTCCTGGTGCAAGATGACTTACTTATCCATTTGGCCACCAGATCCTGTTACCATCGCCAGCTATTATCTCCATGAGCAAGACAACTACGTCTACTCTTTTACTCACCATGCTGCGCTAGTATCGCCTGTTATCAACTCTTTGAAGACCAGCTCAGCTAGAGAAGATCAATTTTTTGTTGTAACATTGGCAATGCTTATATGTTCTCCTTTTGTCTCCTACTCCCCACTTTTTTCCCCTTCCTTGGACCCTCCGTGCTCCGTTGAGCTGGTCTCACTTCTCAGTCGGCAGTTGACTCGGTCAGTTAAGGCTCCTCTCGAGCCAGCCTCCTCAGACCAAGAGGCATACTCTCTTCTACGCCATGTTGGCAAAATAGTTATCGTCAAAAGGAACTTCAACTTCAACATGAAATCAAGATAAGTACCATCTTAAAGTTTTAACCTCATCTTCATGGTTTTAACATTCACCTGCTTTTAACGATACTTTTATAGACAGTGTGAGATTATTTATTTTGGGGCAAAAATCATTCTTCGTGGGATTTGCCATGTTGAGCTTTTGTTCGTACAAGCCAACCTTACTAAAAAAGAGCTTTTCTTAAGCTATTCAAATGAGAAATCCTCTCACTACGTGGGATATTATCTAATACCCGCTGTCTATAATTCACCAAGCTAGTTCCTCCGTTGGATTTTCTCAACCCCATTTTTCTACTAAGGTCGTTCTGGAACCTTCTAGATTCTGTATTTCATCTACAAGTCCTGCCGTTATGAAATTTTCACTCACTTGTGAGAATGCTATTTAAAATTGAAGAATCTCAGTTCTGAATTAAAAGCTTAATAGATAACTTTCTTCCACCGCTGGAACCGCTGGAATGTTCTATGGCGCATTTAACTGTAATCCACCATTTTCTCAAGGAATAGACTTTCGTTCATCTAGTGCAACCAGTCATTTTGTTCAAATTGAAATAACTTTCTTTGCCAAAAACTTTCGTGTTTCTATAGTGAACTTTTCATATATTTCAACGAACTATAGTGAAAATCAGTGCTTGTTCAACTTTCTACCGCGTCGCGATCGTCCGTTTACATATAAATAAGGCCATGAACATTTTTCCCCAATCCCTATTTCTCTTTCCTAAACCTCTTACTAGCAATCCGTAATAAACTTTTAAATTTAGTTCTGTTTCAACGAGGTGTCAATCTATAGATGTGCCCTCCCATTTTTTCTCATGTGTAATTAATTAATTTCTGTATAAATTACGTGTCCAGCACACGTTTCAAACTTACATTGTTTCTCCCTTATAATCAGGGAAAACAATTCTTTTAACTCTTGAGTGAGTTATTTCTAGGTCTCACGAAATGGAAACTGCCCCATTTGGTTCATGATTCCTATTTAAAACATAGGAGGTCGAGAACCTTCCTTTTGATTATCTCTTCAGGTTTCACAGTAAGTGACCTGCCCTTATTTGCATAATAACCAACATTAATTCTGTATAAATATAAGAAGTTGTAGGAACTTCTATTTTATTTTTCATGTTTTTCTTATTGTTATTTTAGAAGTTTTCACTCTTTCTAGAATATTCTCTCAGAAATTTCTTAAGGTACACTCTTTGTACTCCAATTAACGTTCAAACTTTAATTACTTCATTGGTTATTTGTTTAAATCTTATAAAGATTTTAGAAACATGTAAGGTTTTAAACCTTGTAAATTGTCAATTGCCTGGAGCAAACGTTTAATGTTGAGAGGTCTGCGACCCCATTTGTTAAAAAGTTCAAATGAACTATGTTTGTCAAAAATATATTACATACTTATTAAATTCATTAACCTTCTTTGAATTGTTTAATAAATTAAATATTTGTTTTTGGATTCATCATTTCTCTGATACTACAGTTAGGCAAGATCCTGGCTTTCCTAGCTCTTCCTAGGTTCATGCCCTCGTTCATACTCAATAAAGCTTTTACTATTTGTCTTGCCAGACTATCACCCTTCCCCATAGTACTTTTATGCATGATTGGGAGGAAATACACTAAAGCCTTTCTCTGGCAAAACGCCCAAGTCCTAGCTGCGGTTCCCGTTAGCTTCGACCAAGCTCGTACCTACTTTAGGTATCAGAGAGTTAATTTTCAGTGGCAACCGCCTCTAAGTGTATTGAAAGTCAAATTCATAACTTTTGTGGAACTCTCCTCCTATTTTTCTATCCTTTTTCTCCAATCCAAAATCTACTTCCTTCTCTTAATCATCTTCCCTTGGTGGGTGGGTTATTCCTTATCCAATAATCTACCCAAAAATTGGTCCCGGAAACCCGGGAGAGTCCATTTTCCATTTTTTCTCTTTAAAAAGTGTCATTTGACAATACTTTGCAAATTATTAATATCTGCTTTGAATTTTTCAGCTATAACTACATCGTGCAAAGCCTGTGAAGGGGAAAGAGGCTGCTCCTGTCTCCTTTGGTGTGTCCCATTCTGTCTACTCATTCGCTGCTGCCAGCTTGACAGCATTTCCAAGGTTCCACAGTTTCGTGAGTTACATTTTCATTTACCTTCTTTAATATGGCTCCCACTGATAAGGATAAGGATGAAAAACTTACTTCTAAACGAGCATCCTATAAAGGGAAAATTACCCGATTCAGAAGGTACATAAAAGAATTGGATCCCTCAGAAGCTCAATTAGACTTGCTGAAACATCGTGTAAGGGATTTTGAACGTTCTTATGAAAACTACTGCAACATTCAAACTGAAATAGAAACTTGCATGCTCAATCAAAGAGAAGATCGAGTCGAAGTAGAAAACCAATATTACGAAGGCATAGGTTCTGCTTTCAAAATAATACGCCAACTCGAAGAGGAGCAGAAAAAGGACGCTTCTGTTCTTGGTTCCCTTCACGAACCACAAACTTCTTTCCGTGAGGGCACTCACAAGCCCAAACCAACTTTACCGAAAATTGATTTACCCCATTTTTCTGGAGATGAATCTGCTTGGGATTCTTTCTATGAATTATTTTGCTCCCTTGTTCATGACAATGAAGACATTCAAGTCATTTACAAGTTTCATTATTTGAGATCTATCCTCCGAGGTCAAGCTTTGCAGTTAGTCGAAGCACTTCCTCTGCGTGCCGAAAATTACCCCATTGCCTTTAACTTATTAAAGGAAAGATATGGAAATTTACGGTTACGTATTCAGCGCCATATAAGGGCTCTATTCAATCTACCTGCGTCACAGCACAATGACGTAACTAGTTTACGTACTCTAGTTGACACTACACAACTTCACGTTAAGGCTTTGTCCCAATTAGATCAACCTACTAATTATTGGGATACTTTCCTAATACATTTAGTGGTTTCTAAAGTTGATGCTGCTACCCTCAAAGCTTGGGAAATTGAAGTTTCTAAAGAAGACGATTACACTTACGAGCATTTAGTTACTTTCATAAACGCTAGATGCCAACTTTTAACCGCTCTAGCTAATCAAGGTGAACCTTCATCTCCTAGTTCTAAATTCGAATTAATGTCCATCAAACCCAAAAGTGAACGCTCAGCGTCCAATACCCAAAAACCCGTGTTCAGATCATCCAAATTTAAATCAAACACTACTGGTTACCCAACTAGGTCTAGTGAACGTCGTGTTGCTAGCTCCATTGTTTTAAACACGCAAAGCGAACCTCGCAGGAGTTTAAACGAACCTGTAAAGTGCATACTTTGTAAAGATCCCCGTGCCCTATACCTCTGCAAATCTTTTAAAGAAATGTCAGTCGACGACAGACGAAAATTAGTCGCTCAAAACAAACATTGTTTCAACTGCCTAGCGCCCACGCATTCTGCTTCTAATTGTAAGTCCACAAGACTTTGCTACCATTGTGAAAAGGCTCACCCTACTTTGCTACATCGTCATGATCAGGCAAGGTCATCGACGACATCTACTTCTCCGAAAAATGATAGTGCTAACAGTTCTAATGCGTCATCGTATATTCAAAATGCCAAGTCCATTCGCAGTGCTCAAGTATTGTTGTCTACTGTTCAAATTGAAGTTCAGGATAACTTTGGCAACTGGGTCCGTGCACGCGGTCTTCTAGATTGAGCGGCAACTCATGATTTTGTGTCTAATTCCTTGATTAAAAAACTAGGCCTACCCGTAAACCCCACTTCTATCAATGTGTCGGGCATCTACAGCTCAAAATCACAAGCTTTACAATTCTCAAAACTAACCATAAGAGATATTTGTCATAGAAACAACTTCTTTAAACTTAATTGTCTAATTCTCAATAGCATTGGAGAAGACACTCCAAGTCACTCTGTGGATATTTCAGGGTTAAACATTCCCTCGTATTTAAGGCTAGCCGATCCTTCGTTCAATATGCAGAACCCTATTGACATACTCTTTAGTGCCAATGTTTTCTGGAATTGCCTACGTAAACAGGTTCGTAAGTTATCCTCAAACGTGGTCACTAATTTTGGATGGATCGTCACAGGGCAACTTCCCCATTATTCTCCCCAACCTGCACCGCAATGTTACTTCTCCAATACTGACCTGGAACAGTTCTGGAGGCTTGAAAATGTTGATTCTCCTAATGTGACCTCTTCAGAAAATGAATTATGTGAGCAACTTTTTTTGAACACCACCACTCGTTCTTCTGATGGCCGGTTCGTTGTTCAAATGCCAAGATTAAACAATCCTCCCAAACTTATCAACTCTCAGCCTAAAGCTCGCAAAGCTCTCTTTGCTATCGAGAGCAAATTCAAAAAAGAACCCCTTGTCAAACAGCAGTACACTGATTTCATGGATGAGTATGAAAGTTTGGATCATATGGAAGTTGTTAACAAATCTGATGATGAATCGCACCCCCCAATTGAAACGGTTTATTTAAATCATCATCCCGTGTGGAAGAACCCTCTTGTAAAAGATAAAATCCGAGTTGTTTTCAATGGTTCATCGCCCGACGTTAATGGCAACAGCCTTAACGACACTCTTTATTCTGGTCCTGCTATTCAGTCTGATCTATCCGCTATACTTTTAAACTTTCGGTTATTTCCCATAGCTGTTATAGCCGACATAAAACAGATGTACCGTCAAGTGTTAATTCAACCAGAACAACGAGATCTTCAAAGAATCTTGTGGCGTGATGAAATCAGTAAGCCCATTAAGGTATTTCGCTTAAAAACGGTTACTTATGGCTTAAAACCCTCTGCTTTCCTTGCTATCCGATCCCTACACTTGCTAACCTCACAAGATGGTCATTTATTTAATTCCAAAGCCTCTGAAGCACTAACTACGTCATTCTATGTTGACGATTATTTGCAGTCCTTCCCCTCTTTGGAGGAAGCTTCTTTTGTGTCTTTAGAACTTCAGGCATTGTTAAGAAATGGAGGTTTTCCACTTCATAAGTGGAACTCCAACTCCCCTGAGTTTCTTGCTCAGTTTCCCATCGAAGACGTAGATCCTTCTTCTGTCGAAATTTGTGGAAACCCCGAATCTATAAAAACTCTAGGAGTTCACTGGTGCACTAGCACTGACACTCTTATTTATAAAGTTTCACTCGCAGAAGAGCTTCCTAATACAAAAAGACAAATCCTATCTGAAATTGCAAAAATTTTTGATCCGCTTCAATTCCTTGCCCCAGTTATCGTTATCGCCAAACTCTTCATGCAAGAGCTGTGGTCGCTTAAATGTGAATGGGATGATACTGTCCCTCTTTCTTTTCTTAATCGTTGGCTCTCGTTTCGCAGCAATTTGCTGGATCTTTCCCTTATTGAAATTCCCAGGAATTTAATCAGCTCTCATTCTAATGCATCCTTTTTCCTTCATGTGTTCGCGGACAGTTCGAAAAAGCTTATGGTTGCTGTGCATATGTAGTTCATCACGATTCACTCTATGGATCTCCAGTTTCCAACCTTGTTTGTGCCAAATCGAAGGTCGCTCCTCTTAAAACTATGACTTTGCCTAGGCTCGAACTGTGCGCTGCACTCATGGCTGCAGAACTTGTTAAGAAATTACGGGAAGTATTAAAAATCGAATTCTCGCAAATATATCTCTGGAGCGATTCCATGATCACCCTTTCTTGGATCGCCAAGAACCCCTCTCACTGGCAAACTTTCGTTGCAAACAGGGTTTCCGAAATTCAAACTCTTTCTTCTGGATGTCAATGGAGGCATGTGCCCAGTGCGGATAATCCAGCCGATATTATCTCTCGTGGTTGTTTACCCTCTCAATTGGCAGCTTCCCAATTGTACTGGCATGGGCCCTCGTGGCTAATCGAAGACTCTTCTTCATGGCCTTCTAAACCTCCAGTTACAAATACCAACCTGCCAGACGCTAAAGTACCTCTATCAATTGCTTCGTGTCTTGTTTCCAACGCTTCTCATCACTTGTTGTCCCGCTATTCTTCTTTTCATAAATTAATACGAATCGTTGGCTATCTCCTTAGATGGAAAATTACTTGTGGTTGATCAGCCTCTTCTTCCCAAACCACACCTTACCAATCATGAATTGAATCTCGCTACCGTTAAGGTTTTACAACTGACACAGCAAGAAGCCTTTTCTTCTGAATTATCTTTGCTTTCTTCTAAAAGGGATCTTCCCAAATCCAGCCGTCTTCGTGCTTTAGCCCCGTTCCTTGATGACCATGGGTTACTCAGGGTAGGTGGAAGGCTCTCGCAATCTTTACTCTCTGAGGACAAAAAGCATCCCGTTATTTTGCCTTCTAAACATCACGTAACTTCCTTAATTATACGTGACTTTCATTATCGTAATCTTCATGTTGGTACACGCACTCTGCTTTGCCTCTTAGGGGAAAAGTACTGGATTATAAATGGAATTCATGAAGTTTCTTCTGTAATTCACAAGAGCATTCCTTGTTTCAAAGCGAAACCTAAAATCAAAACTCAATTAATGAGCGATCTGCCCTCTTTTCGCTCTTCTCCTATACGCCCATTTGCTTTAACTGGTGTGGACTATATGGGTCCGTTCCAATATCAACGAAATTCTCCTGAAGCTAAACGCAAATTGTTTGGTAAGCTTTATGTTTCTCTCTTTGTTTGCATGGTTACTGGCGCAATCCACTTGGAACTAGTAACGAATGCTTCTACTTCTTATTTTTTATCAGCTGTCTCTCGCTTCACCGCTAGGCGTGGTGTTCCTTCAGAGATGTTCTCAGATAACGCTTCCACTTTTCAGGGCGCAGCTTCCCTTTGGAAGAAAGCTCTCACTGCCTCTCCTGCCATGGAACAAATTTCTAATTTTTCCTATTCAAAAGGTTTCAAATGGCGCTTTATACCTCCCTACGCTCCTCATCTCGGTGGTAGGGGGGAATCTTGCGTAAAGCTCACTAAACGTCATTTAAGAAAAGTCTTAGGTAATCGAATTCTGACTTATGAAGAATTCAATTCACTATCTGTTCTGATTGAAGGTGTTGTTAATTCTCGTCCTTTAACTCCGCTTTCCAATGACCCTGATGACCTGCTTCCGCTCACCCCTGGTCACTTCCTTATCGGCACTTCTCTTTCTGCCCCTCCTCCTCTTCCCAATTCTTACAGGGATTCTAATCTACCTATCGCTTGGCGTAAACTTGAAGCCCTCCGTAATTCTTTTTGGAAGAGGTGGAACTTGGAATATTTAACTTCCTTGCAACGGAGACAGAAGTGGTTTCTTTCCAGTCCCGACATTAAAGTGGGAGACTTGGTCTTGGTTAGGGATGTTTCTCCCCCTCTAGTATGGATCTCTGGTAGAGTGACCGAGTGTTATCCTGGAAGAGAAGGGAGAGTCAGGGTGGTCAGAGTCTTGACCACTAACGGTCCGATCACAAGACCCCAGTCTTTGATCGCTCCTCTTCCTTTAAATGTCTAACTGCTTATTTGTTCTCTGTTGGTGTTTGACCCTCCCAGTATGGTGTATTCTTGGAATACACGGTACGAGAGATTATAATTTTCAATGCTTTTGCATGTTCTTTCCTTCCTCTTTGTCAAACACCAACAGTGATCTTCTGTTTCTTCCTTGATGGGCAAATCTCTTATGTCTTCATGAGTCTGTTCTAGATATATATTCTCTGTGACTCACCTAGCGTCGTCTAGCAGCGAATCTCTGAAGCTCTTCAACTCTTCCTGGTGCAAGATGACTTACTTATCCATTTGGCCACCAGATCCTGTTACCATCGCCAGCTATTATCTCCATGAGCAAGACAACTACGTCTACTCTTTTACTCACCATGCTGCGCTAGTATCGCCTGTTACCAACTCTTTGAAGACCAGCTCAGCTAGAGAAGATCAATTTTTTGTTGTAACATTGGCAATGCTTATATGTTCTCCTTTTGTCTCCTACCCCCCACTTTTTTCCCCTTCCTTGGACCCTCCGTGCTCCGTTGAGCTGGTCTCACTTCTCAGTCGGCAGTTGACTCGGTCAGTTAAGGCTCCTCTCGAGCCAGCCTCCTCAGACCAAGAGGCATACTCTCTTCTACGCCATGTTGGCAAAATAGTTATCGTCAAAAGGAACTTCAACTTCAACATGAAATCAAGATAAGTACCATCTTAAAGTTTTAACCTCATCTTCATGGTTTTAACTTTCACGTGCTTTTAACGATACTTTTATAGACAGTGTGAGATTATTTATTTTGGGGGCAAAAATCATTCTTCGTGGGATTTGCCATGTTGAGCTTTTGTTCGTACAAGCCAACCTTACTAAAAAAGAGCTTTTCTTAAGCTATTCAAATGAGAAATCCTCTCACTACGTGGGATATTATCTAATACCCGCTGTCTATAATTCACCAAGCTAGTTCCTCCGTTGGATTTTCTCAACCCCATTTTTCTACTAAGGTCGTTCTGGAACCTTCTAGATTCTGTATTTCATCTACAAGTCCTGCCGTTATGAAATTTTCACTCACTTGTGAGAATGCTATTTAAAATTGAAGAATCTCAGTTCTGAATTAAAAGCTTAATAGCTAACTTTCTTCCACGGCTGAAACCGCTGGAATGTTCTATGGCGCATTTAACTGTAATCCACCATTTTCTCAAGCAATAGACTTTCGTTCATCTAGTGCAACCAGTCATTTTGTTCAAATTGAAATAACTTTCTTTGCCAAAAACTTTCGTGTTTCTATAATGAACTTTTCATATATTTCAACGAACTATAGTGAAAATCAGTGCTTGTTCAACTTTCTACCGCGTCGCGATCGTCCGTTTACATATAAATAAGGCCATGAACATTTTTCCTCAATCCCTATTTCTCTTTCCTAAGCCTCTTACTAACAATCCGCAATAAACTTTTAAATTTAGTTCTGTTTCAACGAGGTGTCAATCTATAGATGTGCCCTCCCATTTTTTCTCATGTGTAATTAATTAATTTCTGTATAAATTACGTGTCCAGCACACGTTTCAAACTTACATTGTTTCTCCTTTATAATCAGGGAAAACAATTCTTTTAACTCTTGAGTGAGTTATTTCTAGGTCTCACGAAATGGAAACTGCCCCATTTGGTTCGTGATTCCTATTTAAAACATAGGAGGTCGAGAACCTTCCTTTTGATTATCTCTTCAGGTTTCACAGTAAGTGACCTGCCCTTATTTGCATAATAACCAACATTAATTCTGTATAAATATAAGAAGTTGTAGGAACTTCTATCTTATTTTTCATGTTTTTCTTATTGTTATTTTAGAAGTTTTCACTCTTTCTAGAATATTCTCTCAGAAATTTCTTAAGGTACACTCTTTGTACTCCAATTAACGTTCAAACTTTAATTACTTCATTGGTTATTTGTTTAAATCTTATAAAGATTTTAGAAACATGTAAGGTTTTAAACCTTGTAAATTGTCAATTGCCTGGAGCAAACGTTTAATGTTGAGAGGTCTGCGACCCCATTTGTTAAAAAGTTCAAATGAACTATGTTTGTCAAAAATATATTACATACTTATTAAATTCATTAACCTTCTTTGAATTGTTTAATAAATTAAATATTTGTTTTTGGATTCATCATTTCTCTGATACTACAGTTAGGCAAGATCCTGGCTTTCCTAGCTCTTCCTAGGTTCATGCCCTCGTTCATACTCAATAAAGCTTTTACTATTTGTCTTGCCAGACTATCACCCTTCCCCATAGTACTTTTATGCACGCTTGGGAGGAAATACACTAAAGCCTTTCTCTGGCAAAACGCCCAAGTCCTAGCTGCGGTTCCTGTTAGTTTCGACCAAGCTCGTACCTACTTTAGGTATCAGAGAGTTAATTTTCAGTGGCAACCGCCTCTAAGTGTATTGAAAGTCAAATTCATAACTTTTGTGGAACTCTCCTCCTATTTTTCTATCCTTTTTCTCCAATCCAAAATCTACTTCCTTCTCTTAATCATCTTCCCTTGGTGGGTGGGTTATTCCTTATCCAATAATCTACCCAGTAGGTAGCTCCTTTACCCACATCACACACCATGGCGCTAATACATACTTACAGAAACCCAAGGGTGGGTTATGTAACCAAAGGTTTTGGTTACAGTCTACTTATCTGCTGTGTCACACTCGACTGATTCGCATTAGCCCACTTTGTTGACTGTACCGTCGTACACACATCACTGAACTTTGCTGAGTGGCGTCCTTACATATTTGGAGGGATAGTGTAGGCCTTTCCAGGTGGATTTGAAATTCTAGACCTTACGAGACCTAGCATTAGCTTTTGGGACTTTCCTGAGATTCTCTCGGCATCTCTTGAGACCTTTCGGAGCTTCTTCTCATGAGTACCTCCTCCCGTTAGAACCACCTATGTATGTCGTCCACCCACAGGCCATTTGTCCAGCGCGCTCTGTCAGGTGTTGAGGCAAACTGATAGATTTAAGGCTTTAGGGGACGGAAGTAAGACAAAATGGTGGATTCGCCACCATATAATATAATTATTTTGACTAAATTATTGGGAAGACTGAGAGTATCTTAATATTTCATACAGAAGCTTTGCAGATACTTCATGTAATGTTATAATGGTTTATCATCTTGGCTTACAGGATTGAGCCGCGTCGCTTATCGGTAATTATTTCCCGACGTTTCGGCTGACATTGCAGCAGCCTTAATCATGGGTAGGTACGAGTTGGTGTCCGTACTCAAACTAACGGTTATTGCCAGTCAGATGTGCTTGCTTGCCCTGCATTGTCGTCACGCTGCTCGCTGATTGGTCCCCGCCCCTGGCAGTCGCGCGCTAGGAGAACTTTCCAAATGTTGCAAAGTTTGAAACCATCTTCGCGATTGAAATTATTGGGATGCTTCACGACCTCTATTGCCTCTCTAATTAATCTGTTGTGATATCTGGGAATTTTAGCAACAGTTTCGGCCTTAAATTCGATGGCGTGTCTCGTGACGTCAGCATGTCAGGTATTGCAGATCTGTAGTTTATCTGTTTCGTGTCTCGAATGTGCTCTGAAATCCTAATGGAAACGCGTCTTTTTGTTTGCCCTATGTAAACCTGTCCACGGGAGCAAGGTACTTTGTAAACTCCTGCGTCCTGGTTTGGCAGCTTTATCTCGTTTGATTTACGCACCACTTGCGTCAGCTTGTTTATAGGATGCTTCACAGTTGTCACATCGTGTTTCTTAAGCAGCCTGGCGATTCTATCTGTCAACCCCTGTACGTACGGCAGAAAGGCTTTATGGTAGGTCCTATCTTCGTTCTTTTTGCCAGTTCTTCGGCTTTGTTCTAACTTCCGAGTGGCCCTATTTATTTGTCCTTTGCTGTAGCCATTAGCTAGTAGCGTGTTCCAAACATGTTTCTTCTCTTCACTCATGCTGTCCTTATCGCAAATGTGATTGGCTCTGGTGAGGAGTGTTCTAGCTACCATCTCTTTCTGCGATGGAGGATGACTTGAGTTAGCATGTAGGTACCGATCTGTGTGAGTATCTTTCCTATAGATCCGGTGTCCGAGCGTGTTATCTGTTCGTTCATAGAGCAGGACGTCTAAGAAGGCCAGCTGATTATTTTCTTCTACTTCCATTATGAAGTTGATGCTCGGATGTCTGGAGCACATGACGTCTAGAAAGTTCTGAAGTGTGGTGCGTCCATGTTCCCATATCAAAAAAGACGTTGTCTACGTATCTGTACCAACACTTAGGCTTCAATGGGCTCTCCTTTATCGCTTCTTCTTCGAAGTTAGCCATAAACACGTTAGCCAGTAGTGGAGAGAGGGGGGAACCCATGGCTGCTCCCTCCGTTTGCTGAAACATCTGCCCATTGAATACGAAGACTGTGGAGTTAACGCAGTGTTCAGATAAATCCACTAAGTCCGTTGGACCTCCTGTGGCTGTAAGTTTTTCCCTGATTAACTGTGTGGCGTCAGGTACAGGAACACTGGTAAATAGGGTCCCCACATCGAAGCTTGCCAGTAGATTACCGTCACTCAGGTTTATTCTCGCTATGATATCTGTAAAGAGCTGCGAGTTTTTCACGTGAGAGGCTGGCGTAGGGAATAATGGCTGCAGTACCTGGTTCAAACATTTAGCCAGGGGTGAGTTGGAGACGCTATGGCGCTAACTATTGGCCTCAGAAGCACATCGGGCTTGTGTATTTTAGGTAGGCCGTAAAACGTTGGAGTTCTTGAGTAGCAAGGTACTAGGGATTTCTGCTTCTCTTCTGGAATAGATGACTCCTCAATTAGCCGCGTGGTCGTTAGATCTATCTTCCTTATGGGGTTCTTCGGGAGTAGGAATAAAAGGCCGATTCTGGCGCAGGGGCTAATGCGCAAGATGGCCGCCACGCGCAACCAGCTCTATATTATTCTTATGGAGGGGTCTGTCAGAGTTGGCGCAGTGGCTAATGGGCAATGTGGCCGCCACGCCCTGAGACCGTGTGTGACGTCACAGAGAGAGGTCGGCCATTGAGTTGCTAAATGGAATATTTATTATTATTAATATTATTATTATTATTATTAGGTAATAATTGATTGATCATGTACAATCAAGAGCAGCCTTATGCTGTCCACCTCTTGGTGTAGTGGCTAGCATTCTTGGATGTTACTGCAAAGGCCTGGGTTCGATTCCTGGCTCTGCCAAGAAATTTAATTTCTGGTCTCGAGAGTGGAACGGGGTACACTCAGCCTTGTTAGGCAAAACTGACAGGAGCTAGAGTTTCGTTTCATACCTCAGCCATTCTGCCTAACCAAACTTCACCTAACCTAACCTAACCTAACCAAACCTAACCAAACCTAACCTAACCTAACTTAACCTAACCTTACTTAACCTAACTTCAAAGTCAGAGCAAAAAAGTAAGAGGAAATGAGAGAGCACAAATAATAAACTTAGTTATAACCTAACCTAACCTAACCCGCAGAAACTTCATTTAAAGATTTTAGATTTTACATTTTAACATTTTACATTTTTGATTATTTATTTTACATTTTTTAGATTTTACATTTTTGAATTTTTTGTATTTTAAATTTTAGTTTTTTTAGATTTTACATTTTAAATTTTAGATTTTTTGATTTTAGATTTTACATTTTACATTTTCCGAAAAGAGTAAACTACAAGGTCACATACCTAACCTCACCAACCCTAACTTAAGCTAATCTAAAGGCTAATGCACATACACAAAGTATATAAGGGCACATGCAACTATCCTTATGCTAGTCTTATAGGCTACTGTACAACATGATCACTACCCCAACCGGGTGTTTTTGTATTTTTTCATTTTGTTGTTTACACATTTGTCAATTTACCAATTTCAAATTTTCAGTTTTTTTAATGTCAGTTTTATGTTTTTCAATTTCATAATATGGAAACATGGAATTTGCATTTTGTTGTTTACACATTTGTCAATTTTCCAATGTCCCATTTTCTGTATTTTAAAAATGTCAGTTTTTAGTTTTTCAATTATATAATATGGAAACATGGATTTTTGCATTTTGTTGTTTACACATGTATCAATTTCACAATTTCCCATTTACAGTTTTTAAAATGTCAGTTTAAAGTTTTTCATTTTCATGATATAGAAACATGGATTTTCCAATTTGTTGTTTACACATTTGTCAATTTACCAAATTCCCATTTACAGTTTTTAAAAATTCAGCTTAATGTTTTTTCTATTTTATCAATATGGAAACATGGATTTTCCAATTTGTGTTTTACATGTTCATTTTGCATTAGGAGTGGTGAGAGGTGGGTAGTAATTAGAAATGTACAAGCAGTGTCCATACAATATTTTTATTTTAAATACATGTACACTATTTACACTTAATACATTTTTATATATATTCTTTTTTATTTTGTTTTCTATTTTTTTATTTTTGTAGTGCTATTGTTTTATTTCCTAAATTGTTTTGTTTTATGTATTTGCTAGTTGCAGGCAGACGATTTTGATATTCATAACTTAACTCTTTAAGTATAGTCAATGATTGAGTAATGACCATAGGCAGGTGTACCTATACCATCAGCATCAATCACTCTTTTATCATCACCAGGACACAAAGCAATTTTGTTTAGTCTTATAGATGATATGTCATGTTGTTTAAAAGCGATAATGTTCATGGGTATTCTTTTTACATTGTTTTTCATGACACAATCCTTATAATCTTGAAAGCTTATACAATTTTTGACAACACCTCTGTTAATACCTTTAATCTTCTTGATTTCTTTACCATTTATGTCTAAAGCGTACATTTTTGCTCTAAGTCCAAGAAATGCTTTTATAATTTGTCCACAAGCCTCGTCTTTAAATTTCCCCAACGTTTTCTTGTTTGATGTAGAGTAACATATGTGATTAGTAGGATAATCTGATGTGTCCAGGTTTTCTAGGAAATCCTACTTGTCTTGATATACATCTGGGGTGTTAACCAAATAAATGAACGATTCGGTATCCATATACATGAGTTTAAGATTGTTCATTCCATAATAGGTTAGCAGGACATCATAGTGGTGGGAATACATAAGTGTTTTTGAAATATCCAGTATACACATTCCAATATATATAGGCTTATTGAATACAATGTTATGTTTAACCATGTGGAAAGCAGCTAGGTTAGGACCATAAATTGTTCTGTCAATAAATGTTGGCTTTGCTATTAGCTTTTCTGCCTTTTTGCTGTCAGTCACAAGACGTATGTCTATTCTTTTACGGATATTTTCCATTGTTTTTCCAAAAATGGCATTTTGAATAATTTGTACAGATTTTTCTCAAAATGATTTTTGGCTTGTTTTCGAAGGTTGTTATTAAAATCAACGTATGCCTTTAACCAAGGTCTTTGCTTAAACTTTAACACACGATGAATTTTTATCAATTTTATTCCATGATCTAAAGCATGTTTTAATGCCATGTTGTGAACAACATATCGCCTTCGATTTCCAAGATGAGGAATTAGTTTTTTCAGAGACGAACCCTTAGGTTGTGTACACTCTGGTAGGAAAGGTAAATCGTTATGTAGATCATGAAGGTCAGATGGGTAATCAACATCAACGTCTAGAATGTATCCCACAGGATGGTCTTCCTTTAGTTTTTCTAGATCAACAGTATCTGGAGAAACCCACTGAAATCCACCATAAGGAAGAGAGTGACACATAGCCCACCCGTATTGGTTGTTTGCATCATCATAGGTAATAAACTGCGATGGTTTCTCAGAATCATAGGTTTCCATGTATTTATTGTTAGCTTCAGCATACCGATGAGACACCTGGCATATGCCTCCACGCATTCCAGACTCGATTGGAAGAATCTGATCGTAATCCTCTAGCAATTCCAGTTCAATGCCTGTGTAAAGGAGCATTGCCTCGAAACTTAAACCAGGCGAAGTAAAAAAGTGTGCAGCATCCACTCGGTGTGTTTCTAGTGTTTTGTTTCTAAACGATTCAATGCTGTCTGCTAGAAGGAGTACATCTGAAGTTAGGTAGAGGTCACTATATTCCCCTAGAGTTTTAATGTTGAACTGATTCCACACATGTTTGGCATGTTCATAGTCTTCTTGACTAACATCTTCTTGACTTAATTTGTTAAAGAATACCTCTTTTAGAGATAAACACGTTTCACTTAACTTTTCCCAGGAATCAATGTAGTCATAACAAAATACCCCTTTACGAGTCATGAGTATTGCATTTTCTTTTCCAAAGTACCTGTCTGTTTCAGGGTATGATGTTAAGTTGGAAACTAAGTTTTCCAAACTACTCGGCATTAACCGAAACGTGTCCACAAATCGAAGCTTAACATTTCCTACATATTTGGTGAAGGAAATGTACTTTCCTTTGGAGTTAGCGATAACATCCACTCTCTCAGTAGTACATCCCAATTGCTTTACAATGAAATTTGCGTCGTAGCCACTCATATTATGTAGAAATACAGCAACGGGGTTACGTGTTTTACACCTCAAATTACAGTTATTGTGAGCACTTCCACGGTATTCCCCTGTAATATGGCAATGGTCTCGAACTTTCCAGTCCTCTTTGGTAAATGGTTTTTCACACAAATAACAGGTTTCAGAACATTGGAACTCTGCTTCTTGATCCTGAGTTAAGGCCTTTGGAACATTTAAGCTGTAAGGGCGATCAATTTCATTAGCTATTGATATCAAACAGTCCATAAACTTTTCTGCAGCGTCAGGTCCACGATAAATGACAGGTTTGCTTGGAAGGTTTGTCTTTATGTGTTCGACAGCAGGTGAGGGTTTAACGTATAAACCAAAGCTCATAGGAACATGACTCTGGTATGGCACTGTATAACTTGCGTCAGGATTGGGTAAACATGTTTGATATGGTAAGAGTATACTTTCGAAATCTGCATAGATAACGTAAGGTAGTCTCAGCATTTTTTCAACATTGAAAAATTGCACAATTGAGTTTTTAATAGGCATTTCAACCCCAGCAATGTCATGCTGGACACACAAAGCTCTATGTTCTTTTAATTTTTCCATTCCTTGTTGTCCATATCGATTATCGAAGTGAGTAGAACACCGTTTACACGTATATATCTTATGTTGATGGTGGGTAATCTGATGTCTTACTAGTTTATCAAAATCTTTGATAAAGACGTAGTGGTTCTGTCCGGATGATGAACTTAGCAGAAGGAGGTCGCTATGGTCTTGTAGCTCTTGATCCACAACCTTTAGAGGGAGCAGTTTTTTGTCTTGTTCCAGTCCAAATACATTAATGGATATGTCGTTGGCTTTCTCAAATTTGGGAATGTCAGCTAGTAATGTAGGAAATGATATTACAGAAAAATCATACTTGTTGTCCAGGTCCTTGTATTTACTAATGCGTTGTGCATCCTTTTTAACTAATTGTGCTAAAATGGCATACATAAAACACTTTTCATCTTTCAAATTTTCAGGATTTGCAGGCTTTTCTTGCTTGTATAGCTGCTGGTAATGGAATATATGTGCTTCCACGCAAGGGATTGTACTTATTTATTTTCAATCGTACTCCTTCCACTGCTAACAAAGCCCAATTACTGCCTTTTAACTCAGATTCTTCCATTTCCCTAGTTAACTTTGTAAATTGTGTTTCCTAAAAAACTTCTTAAGTCTGTTTCCAAAAATAGAGCCTGATTTCGTGTTTTAAAAGCCCGATCTGTAATTTTGTTGGTGGACGTATGAATGAATCTACATTCTGCCACAAGATTAACTTTGATTGACTTGTGCATTGATAGTTCTTTCTGCATAGCTTGTATTATATGCTGTTTGGACTCTTTAAGGTATGAATTTAAATCCTTACACGTATCAAAACGAATTAAATAGGATTTAAGTCGACCTTAAAAGGATGTTTCAAATTCAATAAGTCCATTTTTGTCTGGGACCAATGACAGTAGGTAATGTTTTGTAGGCTCCGCTTTTTGTCTTGTAGCTGCCGACACAACATTACAACATTCTTCATGCCGACGTCCATTGTAGGCATTGTTGAATTTACAGCCACACGTTTTACACTCATGAAATTCCTCACACGAAACTTCATGACGCTTTCTATCATAGTCCCGAAGAAAAGTTTTTCCACACTGTTTAAACATATAGCTAGGAATTGGTTCTTCCATCATGAGACTTGATTTCTGCAAACAGCTGATTACTGCGTATCACAGTGCTAGAGGTTGGTCGGTGAGGCGTTCTTTCACGATGTGAATACCGAGAGAGGTAGTAGTCAACTGGTGATATTCTTGTTAAGGGTCCTCTAATATACCCCTAGTGTAGACAAACAGCTCTTTACAGCGTATGACAAGGCTGTAGACTGGACAGTAAGACGGTCTTTCACGATGTGGACGCTGTGACAAGTAGTAGTCTACTGATTATATACTTGCTAAGGGTTCTCTAATATACAATAGTCTAGACCAACAGCTACTTACTGTGTAGTACAAGGCTGTACAGTAGTTGTTTTGACAATCTTTCACGATGTGGTCATTGTGAGTGTTGGTAGTCAACTGATGATATTCTTGCTAAGGGTCCTCTAATATACCCCTAGTTTAGGGTAACAGCTGCTCACTGCTTATGACGAAGCTAAAGACTGGTTGTTTCAATGGTCTTTCACAATGTAAACACTGCGTAGTTAGTAGTCAACTGAAAATATTCTTACACCATTCTCAAGGTTATCAGGTACTTACTGCATATCAAAAGGCTGTACACTCATGTGTTAGACAGTCTTTTTTTTTTTTGCTAAAGACCCTCTATATTCTCTACACAATGCTATACATGTTAGTTCTAAACACTTAGTGGTTAATTGTATAATACATTTAAATACACAACACATACGAGCACGTTTTCACTCGGTAAAACTTTACCAAATAGTCAAAATGCGACACGTAAAGTATGTTGCCGCTATCTAGCGGTGACTATGAGAACTACTTGAACGACCAGCATGCTACCTAGTGCTCCATTTCAACACTCGCTCACTGAACGACCAGCATGCTATCTAGCGTTGGATATCAATACTCACTCAACTACCAGTCTGCTACCTATCGGTGAATATAACAACTCACTCAACTACCAGCATGCTACATGGCTTTTTTTCGTCAGTTTTTTGTTGGCTTTTGTTGGCTTTTGTTGGATTTTGTACTAGCTCTTTCATATTTGCTCTTGCTTGTTGGGGCTTATTTGGTCTTGGAAAGTTTGTGAGTCCTTTTTTATGGCTGCATAATTCTTACAGCCATGTTTGTAAGCAGCAACAACAACTACAACAAGAACACACAAAATTCAAAAAAAAAGTACTCTAAGGTTTATCAATGACTCTCAACTCTTACACTTACCTCTATCCCATGCCTAGTAAAAAAAATAGTGTATTTTTCAAATTTTTCAAAAAAGATTTTGAAAGTAGGCTATATCATTGCACAAAAATCCTAAAAAGACATATGTTAACTCCAACACCTACGTCTATACCACTCTCAGTCCAAAAATAGTGTATTTTTCAAATTTTCCAAAACATATTTCCAAAATGGGGTATATTTCCAAAATTAGAAATTTTACAAAAATTGTTTGACATAAATGAATAGCCTTTGTCCCCTCTACTGTCGTACAAAATACCAGGTCTCTAGGTCAAACAAAAATAAAATTTTGAAAATGGGCTATATTTCCAAAATTAGGAATTCTATAAAATGGATTGTTTGACATAAATCATTGGCCTTTATCCCCTCTACCTGTAAACCAAGTCTCAGGTCTCTAGAACAATAAAAATAAAACTTTGAAAATGGGCTATATTTCCAGAATTAGGAATTCTACAAAAACGTTTGTTTGACATAAATCAATGGTCTTTACCTCCTCTAGCACCATACCAAATTTCAAGTTTCTAGGTCAAAAGAAAAATAATTTTGAAAAATTGTCACTATTTTGGAAACTAGGGATTCTACAAAAGAAGTATGTTTAACATAAATGAAACGTCACTATCCCCTCTACCTGTAAACTAAGTCCCAGGTCTGTAGGATAAATATGAAAAAAGTTCAATTGGGAAAGTTGGCCATCTTTCATAAAACCAAACATTCTAAAAAGTGTTCTATTGGCATAAAGAATGGTCTCTATGTCTTTTAATTTTTATAATAAAACTTTTTTATTTTTCGTGTTTTTTTTGAAAAAAGTGTAATTTTGAAATTCCTATATTTTGGAAACTAGGAAATGCACCAAAAACTTTGTGTGACGTAAATCAATGGTCCCTTTCCCCTCTACCACCAAAATAAATTTCAAATCTCTAGGACAAAAACTGTGCAGTAGTGGTTTTTGGGCGTTTCTAGCGCCCCCCTCCTCCTCACAAGATGGCGGCCGCGTAAGTCAAACTACTTACATGGCAAGCACACCTATGTTCCCACGGCCGAGGACCGCGCCCAACATAGGTTTGTGCCGTTGGAACATAGGTGTGCGCGCCATGTAAGTAGTTGGACTCACTCGGCCGCCATCTTGTGAGGTGGAGGTGGTGTCAGAACCCCCCAAAAACCACTACTGCACAGTGTTTGTCCTAGAGATTTGAAATTTATTTTGGGAGTAGAGGGGAAAGGGATCATTGATTTACGTCAAACAAAGTTTTTTGTGAACTTCCTAGTTTCCAAATTATAGGAATTTCAAAATTACACTTTTTTCAAAAAAAACACGAAAAATAAAAAAGTTTTATTATAAAAATTAAAGGACATAGAAACCATTCTTTTATGCCCATAGAACACTTTTTAGAATGTTTGGTTTTATGAAAGATGGCCAACTTTCCCAATTGAACTTTTTTCATTTTTATTCTACAGACCTGGGACTTACTTTACAGGTAGAGGGGATAGAGACCTTTCATTTATGTTAAACATACTTTTTTGTAGATTTCCTAGTTTCCAAAATAGTGACCATTTTTCAAAATTATTTTTCTTTTGTCCTAGAAACTTGAAATTTGGTATGGTGCTAGAGGAGGTAAAGACCATTGATTTATATCAAACAAACTTTTTTGTAGAATTCCGAATTTTGGAAATATAGCCCATTTTCAAAGTTTTATTTTTATGTTCTAAAGACCTGAGACTTGGTTTACAGGTAGAGGGGATAAAGGCCAATGATTTATATCAAACAATCTTTTTTATAGAAGTCCTAATGTTGGAAATATAGCCCATTTTCAAAATTTTATTTTTGTTGTCCTAGAGACCTGGTACTTTGTACGGCAGTAGAGGAGACAAAGGCCATTAATTTATATCCCACAAACATTTTTGTAAAATTTCTAATTTTGGAAATTTTAGAAATGTTTTGGAAAATTTGTAAAATACACTACTTTTGGACTGAGAGTGGTATTGAGGTAGGTGTTGGAGTTAACATATGTCTTTTTAGGATTTTTTGTTTAATGATATAGCCTACTTTCAAAATCTTTTTTGAAAAATTTGAAAAATACACTATTTTTTGACTAGGCATGGGATAGAGGTAGGCTAAGTGTACGAGTTGAGCGTCATTGATAAACCTTAGAGTATTTTTTTCTTTGGAATTTTGTGTGTTCTTGTTGTTGTTGTTGTTGCTGCTGCTTACAAACATGGCTGTAAGCATTATGCAGCCATAAAAAAGTACTGACATACTTTCCAAGACCAAATAAGCCCCATCAAGCAAGAGCAAATATGAAAGAGCTAATACAAAATCCAACAAAAGCCAACAAAAAGCCAACAAAAAAGCCAACAAAAAAAATGACGAAGAAAAGCCATGTAGCATGCTGGTAGTTGAGTGAGTTGTTATATTGACCGATAGGTAGCAGGCTGGTAGTTGAGTGAGCATTGATATCGACCGCTAGATAGCATGCTGGTCGTTCGGTGAAAGAGTGTTGAAATGGAGCACTAGGTAGCATGCTGGTCGTTCAAGTAGTTCTCATAGTCACCGCTAGATAGCTGCAACATACTTTACGTGTCGCATTTTGACTATTTGGTAAAGTTTTACCGAGTGAAAACGTGCTCGTATGTGCTGTGTATTTAAAAGTATTATACAATTAACCACTACTTGTTTAGAACTAACATGTATAGCCTTGTGTTGGGAATATAGAGGGTCTTTAGCAAAAGAAAAATGACTTTCTAACACATGAGTGTACAGCCTTTTGATACGCAGTAAGTACCTGATAACATTGAGTATGGTGTAAGAATATTTTCAGTTGACTACTACCTATCGCAGTGTTTACATTGTGAAAGACCATTGAAACAACCATTCTTTAGCTTTGTCAAAGCGGTGAGCAGCTGTTACCCTTAACTAGGGGTATATTAGTGGACCCTTAGCAAGAATATCAATCAGTTGACTACCACCACTCACAGTGACCACATCGTGAAAGATTGTCAAAACAACTATTGTACAGCCTTGTACTACACAGTAAGTAGCTGTTGGTCTTGACTATTGTATATTAGAGAACCCTTAGCAAGTATATAATCAGTTGACTACTACTTGTTACAGTGTTCACATCGTGAAAGACCGTCTTGGGTAGATTATTGGCTGAGGAATAACCTAACCACCAAGGGAAGATGATTAAGAAAAGGAGGTAGGTTTCGGACTGGAGAAAAAGGATAGAAAAATAGGAGGAGAGTCCCACAAAAGTTATGAATTTAACTTTAAATGCACTTAGAGGCTGTTGCCACTGCAAATCCGCTCTCTGATACCTAAAGTGGGTAAGGACTTGGTCGAAGCTGACGGGAACCGCAACTAGAACTTGGACGGTTTGCAAGAGAGTGGCTTTAGTGTATTCCCTCTCAAGCATGCATATGCCTACTATGGGGAGGGGTGATGGTCTGGCAAGACTGAGAGTAACAGATTTATTGTATGTCTGTTCAAAACAATTCGTTTTTGCGAAGTAATTCGAAGAATGCCAATAATTTAAATCAGGTTTGGTATTTCCAATTTTCGAAGTTATGGAGTTCCTGAAAAAGCGACCAAGTGCCTCTAAGAAGGATAGTGACAAGAAATTATACCTTGGGAAGTAATTTTGGTAAATAAACCAATGGTTGCATTTGGAAATGGCTAAGCTTTTACTCAGCGAGGAGCCGGCTAAAAGTTTAGACAAAGAAAAACACTTATCTTTTGGAAAACTGACCATAAGTTTTCGGAGAGGATCTCCACAAGCAGGTAGCTGGCGTAGTGAGCTTTACTTGCCTTACTGGCCAGTTAGAATTAGCTATTAAAGCTAAGAGAAACTTTAACGAGATTACCACTAAGAGTTCTTGCTCAAATGCAACGAGTGGTGAAAGCCCTATTAATGGATTTAATGGCATTGAGTAGGGAGAGCCAAGGAAGACAGGATCTTGCCTAACCGTTGTACTAGAAAAATGAGAAAGCGAAAAGAAACGCTTAATTTATTTAACAATTCAAAAGAAGTTGATAACTTTAACAAATATATATTTTCAATTTGGTTAACAATTTATGGTTCACAGACCTCAGAAAACATTAAACGTTTGATCCAGGCAATTGACAATTTATGAGGTTTCAAACCTTATATATGTTCTAAAATCTTTATAAGATTAAAAAAAGACAAATGAAGTAATTAAAGTTTAAACATTAAATTGAGTACAAGGAGTGTACTTTAAGAAATTTCTGAGAGAATATTCTAGAGAGAGTGACAACTTTGAAAATAATAATAAGAAAAACATGAAGAATAAGATAGAAGTTCCTATAACTTCTTATATTTAAGCTGAATACAAATAAGGGCAGGTCACTTACTGTGAAACCTGAAGAGAAAATCAAAAGGAAAGTTCTCGACCTCCTATGGTTTAGTAGGAATCACAAGCCAAATGGGGCAGTTTCCATTTCGTGAGACCTAGAAATAACTCAATCAGGAGTTGAAAGAATTGTTTTCCCTGATTATAGGGAAGAAACAATGTAAGCTTGAACCGTGTATAAAACACGTAGTTATACAGAGATTAATTAATGATAAACAAGCAAAATGGAAGGGCACTTTGTTAGAGTGACACCTTATAGAAAAGTTACAATTTTTATTAATATGGTTTGTTAGTAGAAGGTTGTGGAAAGATAATTGGGATTTAGGATCAATGTTCATGACCTTATTTAATGTAAACGGACGATCGCGACGCTGTAGAAAAGTTGAACAAGCACTAGTTTTGACTATAGTCTGTTAAATAGATGAAAAGTTCACTGTAGAAACACGAAAGTTTATGAGAAAGAAAGTTATTGCAATAATGAAAATAACTGGTTGCACTAGGTAGGCGAGAGTCTATTTCTTGAGAAGGTTGTGGATTACAATTAAAGCGCCATAGAACATTCCAACGGTGGAAGAAAATTCGCTATTGCAGTAATTTATAAGGAAGATTCCTCATTTTAAATAGTATTCCCACAAGGGAGTGAAAAATACATGACGGCAGGACTTGCAGATAGAGTACAGGATCTGGAAGGTTCCAGAACGATCTTAATAGAAGAATGGGGTCAAAGTTAATCCAGCGGAGGAACTAGCTTGGTGATTTATAGACAGCGGGTATTAGATAATATCCCACGTAGTGAGAAGATTTCCCATTTAAATAGCTTAAGAAAAGCTCCTTGCTAGTAAGGTTGGCTTATACAAACAAAAGCTCAACATGGCAAATCCCGCGAAGAATGATTTTTGCCCCAAGTAAGTAATCTCACGCTGTCTATAAAATATCGTTAAAAGCATGTAGAAGTTAAAACGGATGAAGATGAAGTTAAAACTTGAAGTAGGTACTTATCTTTGTTGCATGTCGAAGGTGAAGTTTCCTTTGACGGATGCCTAATGTGCCAACATGGCGTAGAGCGTAGAGAGTGTCTCTTGGTTTGAGGAGACTGGCTCTGGTTGAGCCTTGACTGACCGAGTCAACTGCCGACTTACAAGTGAGACCCACTCAGCTAAGCACGGAGGGTCCAAGGAAGGGAAAGAGTGGGAGTAGGAGACAAAAGGAGAACATATAAGCATGACCAACATTGTAAACTTAAATTCTCTTGAGGAAATGGTCTTCAGAGAGTTGATAGCAGGCGATACTAGCACAGTCTGGTGGGTGAAAAAGTAGACGAAGATCTCTTGATCACGGAGATAATAGCTGGCGATGGCAACGAGATCTGGTGGCCAGATGGATAAGGAAGTCCTCTTGCACCAGGAAGAATTGAGGAGTTTCAGAGATTCGCTGCTAGATGACGCTAGGTGGGTCATGGAAGATATATATCTAGAACAGACTCACAATGACATAAGAGATATGACCATCAAAGAGAAAATAGAAGATCGCTGTTGGTGTTTGATAAAGAGGAAGGAATGAACATGCAAAGAGCATTAAAATTTATTCTCTCGTACCGTGTATTCCAAGAATACACCATACTGGGAGGGGTAAACACCAACAGAGAACAAAGAAGCAGTTAAACATTTAAGGGTAATGGAGCGATCAAAGACAGTGGTCTTGTGATCGGACCATTAGTGGTCATGATTTTGGCCACCCTGACTCTCCCATCCCTTCCAGGATAAATCTCGGTCACTCTACCAGAGGTCCAGACTAGGGGGGGAGAAACATCCCTAACCAAGACCAAGACCCCCACTTTAATGTCGGGACTGGAAAGAAACCACTTCTGTCTCCGTTGCAAGGACGTTAAATATTCCAAGTTCCACCTCTTCCAAAAAGAATTACGGAGGGCTTCAAATTTACGCCAAACGATAGGTAGATTAGAATCCCTGTAAGAATTGGGAAGAGGAGGAGGGGCAGAAAGAGAAGTGCCGATAAGGAAGTGACCAGGTGTGAGTGGAAGCGAGTCATCAGGGTCATTGGAAAGAGGGGTTAAAGGGCGAGAAATAACAACACCCTCAATCAGAACGGATAGTGAATTGAATTCTTCATAAGTCAGAATGCGATTACCTAAGACTTTTCTGAAATGACGTTTAGTGAGCTTTACGCAAGATTCCCACCTACCACCGTGATGAGGAGCGTAGGGAGGTATAAAGCGCCATTTGAAACCCTTTGAGTAGGAAAAATTAGAAATTTGTTCCATGGCAGGGGAGGAAGTGAGAGCTTTCTTCCACAGGGAAGTTGCGCCCTGAAAAGTGGAAGCGTTATCAGAGAACATCTCTGAAGGAACACCACGCCTAGCAGTGAAGCGAGAGACAGCTGATAAAAAGTAAGAAGTAGAAGCATTCGTTACTAGTTCCAAATGGATTGCGCCAGTAACCATGCAAACAAAGAGAGAAACATAAAGCTTACCAAACAATTTGCGTTTAGCTTCAGGAGAATTTCGTTGATATTGGAACGGACCCATATAGTCCACACCAGTTAAAGCAAATGGGCGTATAGGAGAAGAGCGAAAAGAGGGCAGATCGCTCATTAATTGAGTATTGATTTTAGGTTTCGCTTTGAAACAAGGAATGCACTTATGAATTACAGAAGATACTTCATGAATTCCATTTATGATCCAGTACTTTTCCCTTAAGAGGCAAAGCAGAGTGCGTGTGCCAACATGCAGATTACGATAATGAAAGTCACGTATAATTAAGGAAGTTACGTGATGTTTAGAAGGCAAAATAACGGGATGCTTTTTGTCCTCAGAGAGCAAAGATTGCGAGAGCCTTCCACCTACCCTGAGTAACCCATGGTCATCAAGGAACGGGGCTAAAGCACGTAGACGACTGGATTTGGGAAGATCCCTTTTAGAAGAAAGTAAAGACAATTCAGAAGAAAAGGCTTCTTGCTGTGTCAGTTGTAAAACCTTAATGGTAGCGAGATTCAATTCATAATTGGTAAGGTGTGGTTTAGGGAGAGGAGGTTGGTCAACCACAAGATATTTCCATCTAAGGAGATAGGCGACAATTCGTATTAATTTATGAAAAGAAGAATAGCGGGACAACAAGGGATGAGAAGCGTTGGAAACAAGACACGAAGAAATAGATAGAGGTACTTTAGCGTCAGGCAAGTTGGAGTTTGTAGCTGGAGGTTTAGAAGGCCATGAAGAAGAGTCTTTGATTAACCACGAGGGCCCATGCCAGTACAATTGGGAAGCTGCCAATTGAGAGGGTAAACAACCACGAGAGATAAAATCGGCTGGATTATCAGCACTGGGCACATGCCTCCATTGACATCCAGAAGAAAGAATTTGAATTTTGGAAACTCTGTTTGCAACAAAAGTTTGCCAGTGAGAAGGGTTCTTGGCGATCCAAGAAAGGGTGATCATGGAATCGCTCCAGAGATAGATTTGCGAGAATTCGACTTTTAATACTTCCCGTAATTTCTTAACAAGTTCTGCAGCCATGAGTGCAGCACACAATTCAAGCCTAGGCAAGGTGATAGTTTTAAGAGGAGCGACCTTCGATTTGGCACAAACAAGGTTGGAAACTGAAGATCCATAGAATGAACCGTGATAAACTAAATATGCGCAGCAACCGTAAGCTTTTTCTGAACTGTCCGCGAACACATGAAGGAAAAAAGATGCATTAGAATGAGAGCTAATTAAATTCCTGGGAATTTCAATAAGGGAAAGATCCAGCAAATTGCTGCGAAAAGATAGCCATCTGTTCAGAAATGAGAGGGGAACAATGTCATCCCATTCACATTTGAGCGACCACAGCTCTTGCATGAAGAGTTTGGCTATAACGATAACTGGGGCAAGGAATTGAAGCGGATCGAAAATTTTTGCAATTTCAGAGAGAATTTGTCTTTTTGTGTTAGGAAGCTCCTCTGCGAGCGAAACTTTATAGATGAGAGTGTCAGTGCTAGTGCACCAATGAACTCCTAGAGTTTTTATGGATTCGGAGTTTCCACAAATTTCGACAGAAGAAGGATCTACGTCTTCGATGGGAAACTGAGCAAGAAACTCAGGGGAGTTGGAATTCCACTTATGAAGTGGGAAACCTCCATTCCTTAGCAATGCCTGAAGTTCTAAAGACACAAAACAAGCTTCCTCCAAAGTGGGGAAGACTGCAAATAATCGTCAACATAGAATGACGTAGTTAGTGCTTCAGAGCAGGGGGATGAAACTACTATAGATCCTTCGCTTCCAAGGCCTCGCTGCCAACTGACAGGTTCACTGCCTGAGCACTCGCTGCGCTGCGGTAGCGCTGCTGTCCAACTCGATTGCTATTGGTTGAAGCTCATGTGGGGTGGATACGCCGGTTACATTTAAACATGGCGCTGGCAACTGGCTATCCTACTCATGATCGTGTGTGTTTGTGCTTTTGAGGCTTCCAACATGACATTCCTTCGTAGGATATTGCAATAATACGGTAGGTATTTATTTCAATAGTTACTTCGCAGTTTTGCTGCCAGGATATGCTTTTAATATCTACCCATTATGATAGTGTTTCTGTTTACGAATTGTGGGCTTTATTGTGATTACTTCGTTCAGTGTAGTATTCTCAATTCAAAATGATTTTAGCTAGATGGAATATTAGAATGATTTTGTGAAGTATTGTGAACTATATGAATGGCTTTACATACCCTAACCCTACTTTATTGAAACAGAGCTAGGCCTACAGTATGTGCAGAATGGTTGTGAACTGGTTACCTTATTGTGTTTCTTTTCTCTTCTCAGGTAATGAGGCACTTCAAGGAAAGCAGATTATATACTACATTTGTCCAATAGCCTATAGACAGGAGTTGCCTGATTCTGTTGTCCGAACAGTTGTATACTAATCCTATTTCAGCAAAGGTAAGTTACCATATTGATGAAACTTTGATCTATTAATTTTACACCAGTACCGGTATAGGGTAGGCCCAGGTGTTATGTAGGTTTTGATTAGCAATACACTTAGTTCTTACCCCCCGCTGATAAATTCATATAGCCTATTGCACCCTGGCATACTGTTAGATGTGTGAGAAAGTCACTTGAGGAACTGGAATGTGCCCTACTTCTTTTGATAGTGCATGCCACGTGTCCTTATCTGTGAATGGCACACAGTAAACCTAACTGGAATCATGACACTATTGCAGGGAGATAATCAAAATATACAGGTGACGTTATTAGGAATAGTTGCAGTCTTTGCGTCATTTAGGGCTTTTAGACATAGTGAACATCAGCCTCGTATACTGCTTGATTGTGTGTAATCTGCCTGATAATATGTGTAATTATGATGAGATAAAGACTAGGTTGGAAATGAAATGCTATATGAAGCTGTTCGTATGAGCAGACTCGGATGGGTCATGCAAAGAGAATGGGGGAGAGAGATTACCTAAGAGGTTAATGAGCTCGGAGGTAGAGGATACGAGAAGCAGAGATAGACGTAGGAGGCTATAGTTAGTTAGTTTCAGTGTTTAACGATTTATTAAAGTGAGAGGTGTAGAAGCAGGGGATCATAGAGGTGACTTGTTTGCAAACAGAGGCTTGCAGACTGGACTATAAAAGGCAACATGTACAGTGTATAGCCTATATAACATTGCAGTGAATATAATGACTAGGCCTATCGGTTCCCCTTAAGTCAATCACAAAATTGAATTCAATGCATATTGCATCAAGAAATGCTTCAATCGGTTTACTGATTGGTAGGCTATTTGTGTAACAAATGAATTAATCCACAAATTAATATTGTTCATTTGAGATTTTTTTTTTCTCTCTTCTATGGATGTTTTTGGATGGGCTATATAATATCACAGTAAGAGGGGGGCATACACATAGATCTTACTGCTTACTGTGCTTGGGGTACATTGTGAACTTCCGAGATGGTGGATTTGTTCTTATGTAAGTTACTGGCTAGTGGAATTCTCCACTTCAAATAACATCTAATATTAGTTCCAGTTTATATATTTATTCTAAATGCACTTTTGTGCATTCATTAAAGCAGCATTATCCTAATATCGAGGCTACAGTGGCATTCACCCAGGGGGTGAGGCCTGTTAACACATCCAGGCCAATTAGGAAAGTAATAATATTGTATTATTAGTATTAATAACAATGGAATTAAAGTGATCGGGTAACTTAAGTTTATCCACACTACACTTGTCCCCTCCTATGAGCAGCAAAAGTTCTATATGTGCATGCTTAACATTGTAACCTAGAGAGTAGCTGTTTACTGTCCTTGTCACAAGTTGTTGCTTCAACATCTTTATTATGAGATGTATGTGTAACGACTATTTAGGTACACAATGTAATTTGTCGTAAGGAATTCACCTTCTGTGGTCTCGGGGTATAGATGTGCCGTGCGAGCCATAGAGTAGCAGCGCTGCACAGTCAATTGGCTACACCTGTTCATATTGAAACTTCATATCCCGAGGTCCTGGCTCCATTACAAATACACACACCTACTGCCATCACAATGTCATGGGTAATCAGACATATCCCATATACACTTTCCAAGTACCATAAAGCCACATGACCACGATATCGCAAAGCCCCTACAACATTATTAGGATTTTAATTGTATTTTTCTCTTACAGATTTGCAATGTGCGTGGCTCTACCATGTGATGACAATTATCTACTGGGACAATGACCTGATGAAATTAAATATTACTCTTTTCATGAAAATGTTCTGTGGATTTTATTATCTGTAAAAACTAAGAAAGAAGAATATAATATGAACATATAAACACTTATTTTTGTCCTCATTTTTTCCTTCAGAATTCTGTTTCCTTCCAGTATCGTATCTCATTCAACAGCGGTTAATAAGTTCATATTTTATAGGGTGTGCATGGTTTGTATTGGTTTATTACATTCTTCTTAGATTACTGTGATCCCACAACACTGGTGGCAACTAAACCTCTCTTCTACCTGTCCGATATTATAACTTATAGTACTGTGTAGTAGGTGAATGACTTTCTAGTGTTACAAGGCCATGGGTTCAAAGGCCGAACTCAGCTGAGACTTATGGAAGGAAATCCCGAGGACACCAGTTCATCTCGCATGACATCCTCTGCAAAAGTAACCTTTAAGCACTGCCATTAAAAAAAAATATAAACTATAAAAGAAATGTTAATGATAGAAAAACTATCATGAATAAAACATATAATACTAGAAAAATTAAGAGAGGGGACATGGGGAGAAAAGTGGGGGGAGTACTACGCAACTGCCGTGGTACAGGTTTCAAATAATAATAATAATAAAGGATATCCTGCGTCCTATCCTTCCCCCTAACCCTGTATCCCTCTCTTTGTAACTACACGTAGTAATATGATTTATGTCAATAAAATGTATTTATTCACTGTTCCTATTGTTCTGTTTTACGCAAGGTCAGATATCAAAACTAAAGATTTCAGGCTGGTATTTCTACTATATTAATAGTAATAATCCATTATTATGAGCCTTTGTTTTGATATCTGCTCTTAAATAAAATAGAACAAAAGGAACAGGAATAAATAAAATACGCTGACATATATCATATTACTACGTGTAAATACAAAGGGAGCGGTACAGGGTCAGGGGGGGGGGGGTTACCAGTACGCGATTAAATAAAATTCAAATCGCCCGCGCTTAAATTTTAGTACACTGCCTCACCGCTACCGCTAAGTAGCAGGCTAGGCTGGTTGAGGACGTAAACCTGACGGTTGTAATTGGAATCAAATTTTAAGCCTGAGTAAACTTTCTCCCCTATATTCTTTGCTTCAGAGGCTTTGGGATTAAATAAATGACCATCTTGGGAGGCTAGCAAGTGTAGGGATCGGATAGCAAGGAAAGCAGAGGGTTTTAAGCCATAAGTAACCGTTTTTAAGCGAAATACCTTAATGGGCTTACTGAATTCATCACGCCACAAGATTCTTTGGAGATCTCGTTGTTCCGGTTGAATTAACACTTGACGGTACATCTGTTTTATATCAGCTATGACAGCTATGGGAAATAATCGAAAGTTTAAGAGTATAGCAGATAGATCTGATTGAATAGCAGGACCAGAGTAAAGAGTGTCGTTAAGGCTGTTGCCATTAACGTCGGGTGATGAACCAGTGAAAACAACTCGGATTTTATCTTTTACAAGAGGGTTTTTCCACATGGGATGATGATTTAAATAAACCGTTTCAATTGGGGGGTGCAATTCATCATCAGATTTGTTAACAACTTCCATATGATCTAAGCTTTCATACTCATCCTTGAAATCAGTGTACTGCTGTTTAACAAGAGGTTCTTTCTTGAATTTGCTCTCGATAGCAAAGAGAGCTTTTCGAGCTTTGGGCTGAGAGTTAATAAGTTTGGGAGGATTATGTAATCTTGGCATTTGAACAACGAACCGGCCATCAGAAGAACGAGTGGTGGTGTTAAAAAAAAGTTGCTCACAGAATTCATTTTCTGAAGAGGTTACATTAGGAGGATCAACGCTTTCAAGCTTCCTGAACTGTTCCAGGTCAGTATTGGAGAAGTAACATTGCGATGCGGGTTTGGGAGAATAATGGGGAAGTTGACCTGTGACGATCCATCCAAAATTAGTGTCTCTAGCGACCACGTTTGAGGATAACTTGCGAAAGAGGAATCTCTGTTTCGCGGGCTTATAGGTCGTGTTCCAAGGACATTTTGTCGTCCTGACGTTTCGCTGAATACTGCGTTCAGCATGTTCACAGGTTACATAAAGCGAGGTAAAACAAGTAAACAGAAGATATATAAATAGTCAACAACCCACACATAGAGGCTACCATAGCAACGGCTTACCACATAAAAGTAATGCATCAAGGACAGGGCTGCTCGTCTGTTGCATCTTCTCGTCTACGACGGTCAATAAGGGCAGGCTTGAGGGGATTAAGGACTGGAAGCCAAGCTCTGTTCACACGTTCTGCTTCCTCCTTAAGATTGAAGCTGTTAGTATGCTTCAGGATTTCAATGGCCTCCCTTTGTAGCCTGGCATGATAAGACACCGTGGTGGACAGAACTTCGGTGTCTCCATATCTTATATCGTGACCTGCAAGTAGCGAGTGTGCTGCTACAGTGGATTTATCTGTTTGTCCCAGCCGGCTGTGTCGTTCGTGCTCCTTGAGGCGAGTGGCAATACTTCTTTTCGTTGTTCCAATATATACTTGGCCACAATCACACGGGATTTTATAAACCCCTGCCGCGGTATGAGGATGTCGCTTATCTTTAGCGGACCTAAACATGTCCTTAATTTTTCGTGTAGGCCTGTATATGGTCTTTATATCATGGGACTCGAGTAGCCTCCCTATTCTGTCCGTGACCTTTTTTATATATGGAAGAAAAGCTCTAGCCAGGGGCTGCTTGTCTCCAATTACCCTTGTAGTTGGACGTCTCGGATGGAGTGCTCGCTGGATATCTTTCTGGCTGTACCCATTTGCGCGTAAGGCCTCGTTGAGGTGTTCAAATTCTTGTTTTAGGCACTGCTTTTCACAAATTCTTTTAGCGCGGTCAGCCAGTGTTTTTATAACTCCGTATTTCTGTCGTGGGTGGTGGTTGGACGTCTTATGTAGATATCGGTCAGTATGGGTCGGCTTACGGTAAACTGTATGTCCCAAAGTTAGATCTGCGGTCTTCGTTACCATAACGTCGAGAAACGCGATTTTCAGTTCATTTTCTAACTCCATGGTAAACTGAATGTTCGAGTTCTGGCTGTTAAGATGTTGTAAAAACAGATTTAATTGATCTTTACCATGGCCCCATATTACAAAGGTATCGTCCACGTATCGTAGCCACACTTTAGGTTTCAAAGGTGCGGTCTCTAGTGCTATTTGTTCAAATTGTTCCATGAAGAAATTCGCGATCACCGGACTAAGGGGACTGCCCATGGCGACCCCATCAATTTGTTCATAGAAATCACCCTTCCACAGGAAATAGCTAGCGGTGAGGCAGTGGCGGAATAAGGCGGTGATATCATCAGGAAAAATCCGTGCGATGTATTCCAGGGCTACCTTTATAGGTACTTTCGTGAAAAGAGAGACCACGTCAAAACTTACTAGTAAGTCACCAGCTTCTAGTTGAATAGTTTTCAATTTTTCAATGAAATGGCCGGAATCTTTGACGAACGACTGTGTACCGCCGATATGTGGTTGAAGTAAGGTAGCTAAATGTTTGGCAATGCTATAAGTTGGTGATCCAATAGCACTCACGATAGGACGAAGAGGAACATTATCTTTGTGTATTTTAGGTAAACCATAAAGTCTTGGTGGTAAAGCTTCACTTCTGGTGGTTCCCTTCATTACGTTTTCAGGTAGCGAAGATACCTTGATCAGGCCGTTTGTTTCACGAAGAATCCGGTTGGTAGGATCTCTAAGTAGTTTGCGGTAGGTACCCGGGTCTAAAAGTTCCAAAACCTTGGCAGTGTAGTCGTCCATGTCCAAGATAACCGTTGCGTTCCCTTTGTCTGCAGGAAGAATGATTATGCTCTCGTCCATGTTGAGAGTCTTTATAGCCTTTCTCTCCTGAGGTGTGAGGTTACTCTGCGGTGCTGGTGCCTTCTTGATTATACGTGAGGCTTCATGACGGATTTCATCTGCTTGTTCAGATGGTAGCTCACGGATTGCCGCTTCAATATTGGCGACAATGTCTTCCACGGGAATCGAAGGAGGGGTCACTGCGTAATTTCCTCCTTTCGCTAGTATAGAGATTTCCCACTCTGACAGGTGGCGATTGGTCAGGTTAACAATTGTCCGTGAGATGTCCAGCGTAGGCGCAGGTACCGGCGCGGGTTGGTCTCTCTGTAACCGCTCAAACTTTTTCTTCTGCCGGATGCTAGACTGTTCAAATGTTGAACGCATAGAGTAGAAGGTGATACGATCTACATTTTCCCAGTCCTGATATGAGAGTGTGCTGCTGATGCGGTAGTGCAGCTGTAAGAGTGCCTGATCTGTAGTAGCGAGCCCCTTACGTGCAAAGCTTATGCGTTCACGTAATAGCGAACGTTCAGTTCGATCATATATTCTATGGGCTTTAGCTGAGGTTAGTGGTCTCTTCATTTTAATAAACTTGGGAATCATACCTGTGTCTCGGCATCGAAGAAGAAACGCGAGTGATGACAGAAGTTGCGACTTTTTCTTCCTTAACCTCTCAAAGCGACGAACTAAGTGTGATATTTCCTCCCCGTAGAGGCGAATTAAGTAAAAATGTAGACTTTCACGACCGGCGTTGAAATAGGAATCTCTGTTTCGCGGGCTTATAGGTCGTGTTCCAAGGACATTTTGTCGTCCTGACGTTTCGCTGAATACTGCGTTCAGCATGTTCACAGGTTACATAAAGCGAGGTAAAACAAGTAAACAGAAGATATATAAATAGTCAACAACCCACACATAGAGGCTACCATAGCAACGGCTTACCACATAAAAGTAATGCATCAAGGACAGGGCTGCTCGTCTGTTGCATCTTCTCGTCTACGACGGTCAATAAGGGCAGGCTTGAGGGGATTAAGGACTGGAAGCCAAGCTCTGTTCACACGTTCTGCTTCCTCCTTAAGATTGAAGCTGTTAGTATGCTTCAGGATTTCAATGGCCTCCCTTTGTAGCCTGGCATGATAAGACACCGTGGTGGACAGAACTTCGGTGTCTCCATATCTTATATCGTGACCTGCAAGTAGCGAGTGTGCAGCTACAGTGGATTTATCTGTTTGTCCCAGCCGGCTGTGTCGTTCGTGCTCCTTGAGGCGAGTGGCAATACTTCTTTTCGTTGTTCCAATATATACTTGGCCACAATCACACGGGATTTTATAAACCCCTGCCGCGGTATGAGGATGTCGCTTATCTTTAGCGGACCTAAACATGTCCTTAATTTTTCGTGTAGGCCTGTATATGGTCTTTATATCATGGGACTCGAGTAGCCTCCCTATTCTGTCCGTGACCTTTTTTATATATGGAAGAAAAGCTCTAGCCAGGGGCTGCTTGTCTCCAATTACCCTTGTAGTTGGACGTCTCGGATGGAGTGCTCGCTGGATATCTTTCTGGCTGTACCCATTTGCGCGTAAGGCCTCGTTGAGGTGTTCAAATTCTTGTTTTAGGCACTGCTTTTCACAAATTCTTTTAGCGCGGTCAGCCAGTGTTTTTATAACTCCGTATTTCTGTCGTGGGTGGTGGTTGGACGTCTTATGTAGATATCGGTCAGTATGGGTCGGCTTACGGTAAACTGTATGTCCCAAAGTTAGATCTGCGGTCTTCGTTACCATAACGTCGAGAAACGCGATTTTCAGTTCATTTTCTAACTCCATGGTAAACTGAATGTTCGAGTTCTGGCTGTTAAGATGTTGTAAAAACAGATTTAATTGATCTTTACCATGGCCCCATATTACAAAGGTATCGTCCACGTATCGTAGCCACACTTTAGGTTTCAAAGGTGCGGTCTCTAGTGCTATTTGTTCAAATTGTTCCATGAAGAAATTCGCGATCACCGGACTAAGGGGACTGCCCATGGCGACCCCATCAATTTGTTCATAGAAATCACCCTTCCACAGGAAATAGCTAGCGGTGAGGCAGTGGCGGAATAAGGCGGTGATATCATCAGGAAAAATCCGTGCGATGTATTCCAGGGCTACCTTTATAGGTACTTTCGTGAAAAGAGAGACCACGTCAAAACTTACTAGTAAGTCACCAGCTTCTAGTTGAATAGTTTTCAATTTTTCAATGAAATGGCCGGAATCTTTGACGAACGACTGTGTACCGCCGATATGTGGTTGAAGTAAGGTAGCTAAATGTTTGGCAATGCTATAAGTTGGTGATCCAATAGCACTCACGATAGGACGAAGAGGAACATTATCTTTGTGTATTTTAGGTAAACCATAAAGTCTTGGTGGTAAAGCTTCACTTCTGGTGGTTCCCTTCTTTACGTTTTCAGGTAGCGAAGATACCTTGATCAGGCCGTTTGTTTCACGAAGAATCCGGTTGGTAGGATCTCTAAGTAGTTTGCGGTAGGTACCCGGGTCTAAAAGTTCCAAAACCTTGGCAGTGTAGTCGTCCATGTCCAAGATAACCGTTGCGTTCCCTTTGTCTGCAGGAAGAATGATTATGCTCTCGTCCATGTTGAGAGTCTTTATAGCCTTTCTCTCCTGAGGTGTGAGGTTACTCTGCGGTGCTGGTGCCTTCTTGATTATACGTGAGGCTTCATGACGGATTTCATCTGCTTGTTCAGATGGTAGCTCACGGATTGCCGCTTCAATATTGGCGACAATGTCTTCCACGGTAATCGAAGGAGGGGTCACTGCGTAATTTCCTCCTTTCGCTAGTATAGAGATTTCCCACTCTGACAGGTGGCGATTGGTCAGGTTAACAATTGTCCGTGAGATGTCCAGCGTAGGCGCAGGTACCGGCGCGGGTTGGTCTCTCTGTAACCGCTCAAACTTTTTCTTCTGCCGGATGCTAGACTGTTCAAATGTTGAACGCATAGAGTAGAAGGTGATACGATCTACATTTTCCCAGTCCTGATATGAGAGTGTGCTGCTGATGCGGTAGTGCAGCTGTAAGAGTGCCTGATCTGTAGTAGCGAGCCCCTTACGTGCAAAGCTTATGCGTTCACGTAATAGCGAACGTTCAGTTCGATCATATATTCTATGGGCTTTAGCTGAGGTTAGTGGTCTCTTCATTTTAATAAACTTGGGAATCATACCTGTGTCTCGGCATCGAAGAAGAAACGCGAGTGATGACAGAAGTTGCGACTTTTTCTTCCTTAACCTCTCAAAGCGACGAACTAAGTGTGATATTTCCTCCCCGTAGAGGCGAATTAAGTAAAAATGTAGACTTTCACGACCGGCGTTGAAATAGGAATCTCTGTTTCGCGGGCTTATAGGTCGTGTTCCAAGGACATTTTGTCGTCCTGACGTTTCGCTGAATACTGCGTTCAGCATGTTCACAGGTTACATAAAGCGAGGTAAAACAAGTAAACAGAAGATATATAAATAGTCAACAACCCACACATAGAGGCTACCATAGCAACGGCTTACCACATAAAAGTAATGCATCAAGGACAGGGCTGCTCGTCTGTTGCATCTTCTCGTCTACGACGGTCAATAAGGGCAGGCTTGAGGGGATTAAGGACTGGAAGCCAAGCTCTGTTCACACGTTCTGCTTCCTCCTTAAGATTGAAGCTGTTAGTATGCTTCAGGATTTCAATGGCCTCCCTTTGTAGCCTGGCATGATAAGACACCGTGGTGGACAGAACTTCGGTGTCTCCATATCTTATATCGTGACCTGCAAGTAGCGAGTGTGCTGCTACAGTGGATTTATCTGTTTGTCCCAGCCGGCTGTGTCGTTCATGCTCCTTGAGGCGAGTGGCAATACTTCTTTTCGTTGTTCCAATATATACTTGGCCACAATCACACGGGATTTTATAAACTCCTGCCGCGGTATGAGGATGTCGCTTATCTTTAGCGGACCTAAACATGTCCTTAATTTTTCGTGTAGGCCTGTATATGGTCTTTATATCATGGGACTCGAGTAGCCTCCCTATTCTGTCCGTGACCTTTTTTATATATGGAAGAAAAGCTCTAGCCAGGGGCTGCTTGTCTCCAATTACCCTTGTAGTTGGACGTCTCGGATGGAGTGCTCGCTGGATATCTTTCTGGCTGTACCCATTTGCGCGTAAGGCCTCGTTGAGGTGTTCAAATTCTTGTTTTAGGCACTGCTTTTCACAAATTCTTTTAGCGCGGTCAGCCAGTGTTTTTATAACTCCGTTTCGCTGAATACTGCGTTCAGCATGTTCACAGGTTACATAAAGCGAGGTAAAACATGACGGCAGGACTAGCAGATAGAGTACAGGATCTGGAAGGTTCCAGAACGATCTTAATAGAAGAATGGGGTCAAAGTTAATCCAGCGGAGGAACTAGCTTGGTGATTTATAGACAGCGGGTATTAGATAATATCCCACGTAGTGAGAAGATTTCACATTTAAATAGCTTAAGAAAAGCTCCTTTCTGTTAAGGTTGGCTTATACAAACAAAAGCTCAACATGGCAAATCCCGCGAAGAATGATTTTTACCCCAAATAAGTAATCTCACGCTCTCTATAAAATATCGTTAAAAGCATGTAGAAGTTAAAACGGATGAAGATGAAGTTAAAACTTGAAGTAGGTACTTATCTTTGTTGCATGTCGAAGGTGAAGTTTCCTTTGACGGATGCCTAATGTGCCAACATGGCGTAGAGCGTAGAGAGTGTCTCTTGGTTTGAGGAGACTGGCTCTGGTTGAGCCTTGACTGACCGAGTCAACTGCCGACTTACAAGTGAGACCCACTCAGCTAAGCACGGAGGGTCCAAGGACGGGAAAGAGTGGGGGTAGGAGACAAAAGGAGAACATATAAGCATGACCAACATTGTAAACTTAAATTCTCTTGAGGAAATGGTCTTCAGAGAGTTGATAGCAGGCGATACTAGCACAGTCTGTTGGGTGAAAAAGTAGACGAAGATCTCTTGATCACGGAGATAATAGCTGGCGATGGCTACGAGATCTGGTGGCCAGATGGATAAGGAAGTCCTCTTGCACCAGGAAGAATTGAGGAGTTTCAGAGATTCGCTGCTAGATGACGCTAGGTGGGTCATGGAAGATATATATCTAGAACAGACTCACAATGACATAAGAGATATGACCATCAAAGAGAAAATAGAAGATCGCTGTTGGTGTTTGATAAAGAGGAAGGAATGAACATGCAAAGAGCATTAAACTTTATTCTCTCGTACCGTGTATTCCAAGAATACACCACGTCTCACTGTCCAGCCTTGTCATACGCTGTAAAGAGCTGTTTGTCTAGATTATGGGTATATTAGAGGACCCTTAACAAGAATATCACCAGTTGACTACTACCTCTCTCGGTATTCACATCGTGAAAGAACGCCTCACCAACCTCTAGCCCTGTGATACGCAGTAATCAGCTGTTTGCAGAAATCAAGTCTCATGATGGAAGAACCAATTCCTAGCTATATGTTTAAACAGTGTGGAAAAACTTTTCTTCGGGACTATGATAGAAAGCGTCATGAAGTTTCGTGTGGGGAATTTCATGAGTGTAAAACGTGTGGCAGTAAATTCAACAATGCCTGTAATGGACGTCGGCATGAAGAATGGTGTAATGTTGTGTCGACAGCTAAAAGACAAAAAGCGGAGCCTACAAAACATTACCTACTGTCATTGGTCCCAGACCAAAATGGACTTATTGAATATGAGACATCTTTTAAAGGTCGACTTAAATCCTATTTCATTCGTTGTGATACGTGTAAGGATTTAAATTCATACCTTAAAGAGTCCAAACAACAAATAATACAAGCTATGCAGAAAGATCTATCTATGCACAAGTCAATCAAAGTTAATCTTGTGGCTGAATGTAGATTCATTCATACGCCCACCAACGAAATTACAGATCGGGTTTTTAAAACACAAAATCAGGCTCTATTTTTGGAAACAGACTTAAGTAGTTTTTTGGAAACACAATTTACAAAGTTAACTACGGAAATGGAAGAATCTGAGTTAAAAGGCAGTAATTGGGCTGGGCTTTGTTTTAGCAGTGGAAGGAGTACGATTGAAAATAAATAAGTACAATCCCTTGCGTGGAAGCACATATATTCCATTACCAGCAGTTATACAAGCAAGAAAAGCCTGCATTAATCCTGAAAACTTGAAAGATAAAAAGTGTTTTATGTATGCCTTTTTAGCAAAACTGGTTAAAACGGATGCACAGCGCATTAGTAAATACAAGGACCTGGACAACAAGTATGATTTTTCTGTAATATCATTTCCTACATTACTAGCTGACATTCCCAAATTTGAGAAAGCCAACGACATATCCATTAATGTATTTGGACTGGAACAAGACAAAAAACTGTTCCCTCTAAAGGTTGTGGATCAAGAGCTACAAGACCATCGTGACCTCCTTCTGCTAAGTTCATCATCCGGACAGAACCACTACGTCTTTATCAAAGATTTTGATAAACTAGTAAGACATTAGATTACCCACCATCAACATAAGATATATACGTGTAAACGGTGTTTTACTCACTTCGATAATCGATATGGACAACAAGGAATGGAAAAATTAAAAGAACATAGAGCTTTGTGTGTCCAGCATGACATTTTGAAATTTTTCAATGTTGAAAAAATGCTGAGAATACCTTACGTTATCTATGCAGATTTCGAAAGTATACTCATACCATATCAAACATGTTTACCCAATCCTGAAGCAAGTTATACAGAGCCATGCCAGAGTCATGTTCCTATGAGCTTTGGTTTATACGTTAAACCCTCACCTGCTGTCGAACACATAGACGAACCATCCAAGCCAACCTGTTATTTGTCGTGGACCTGACGCTGCAGAAAAGTTTATGGACTGTTTGATCTCAATAGCTAATGAAATTGATCGCCTTTACAGCTTAAATGTTCCAAAGGCCTTAATTCAGGATCAAGAAGCAGAGTTCCAATGTTCTGAAACCTGTTATTTGTGTGAAAAACCATTTACCAAAGAGGACTGGAATGTTCGAGACCATTGCCATATTACAGGGGAATACCGTGGAAGTGCTCACAATAACTGTAATTAGAGGTGTAAAGCACGTAACCCCGTTCCTGTATGTCTACATAATATGAGTGGCTACGACGCAAATTTCATTGTAAAGTAATTGGGATGTACTACTGAGAGAGTGGATGTTATCGCTAACTCCAAAGGAAAGTACATTTCCTTCACCAAATATGTAGGAAATGTTAAGCTTCGATTTGTGGACACGTTTCGGTTAATGCCGAGTAGTTTGGAAAACTTAGTTTTCAACTTAACATCATACCCAGAAACAGACAAGTACTTTGGAAAAGAAAATGCAATACTCATGACTCGTAATGGGGTATTTTGTAATGACTACATTGATTCCTGGGAAAAGTTAAGTGAAACGTGTTTACCTCCAAAAGAGGTATTCTTTAACAAATTAAGTCAAGAAGATGTTAGTCATGAAAACTATGAACATGCCAAAAATGTGTGGAATCAGTTCAACATTAAAACTCTAGGGGAATATAGTGACCTCTACCTAACTTCAGATGTACTCCTTCTAGCAGACAGCTTTGAAACGTTTAGAAACAAAACACTAGAAACACACCTAATGGATGCTGCACACTTTTTTACTTCGCCTGGTTTAAGTTTCGAGGCAATGCTCCTTTACACAGGCATTGAACTGGAATTGCTACAGGATTACGATCAGATTCTTTTAATCTAGTCTGGAATACGTGGAGGCATATGCCAAGTGTCTCATCGGTATGCTGAAGCTAACAATAAATACATGGAAACCTATGATTCTGAGAAACCATCGCAGTTTATTACCTACGATGATGCCAACAACCAATACGGGTGGGCTATGAGCCACTCCCTTCCTTATGATGGATTTCAGTGGGTTTCTCCAGATACTGTTGATCTAGAAAAAAAGGAAGACGATCCTGTGGGATACATTCTAGGCGTTGATGTTGATTACCCATCTGACCCTCATGATCTACATAACGATTTACCTTTCCTACCGGAGTGTACACAACCTAAGGGTTCGTCTCTGAAAAAACTAATTCCTCATCTTGGAAATCGAAGGCGATATGTTGTTCACAACATGGCATTAAAACATGCTTTAGATCATGGAATAAAATTGATAAAAATTCATCGTGTGTTAAAGTTTAAGCAAAGACCTTGGTTAAAGGCATACGTTGATTTTAATAACAACCTTCGAAAACAAGCCAAAAATGATTTTGAGAAAAATCTGTACAAATTATTCAACAATGCCATTTTTGGAAAAAACAATGGAAAATATCCGCAAAAGAATAGACATACGTCTTGTGACTGACAGCCAAAAGGCAGAAAAGCTAATAGCAAAGCCGACATTTATCGACAGAACAATTTATGGTCCTAACCTAGCTGCTTTCCACATGGCTAAACGTAACATTGTATTCAATAAGCCTATATAGATATTGGAATGTGTATACTGGATATTTCAAAAACTCCCATGTATTCCCACTACTATGATGTCCTGTTACCCTATTATGGAATAAACAATCTTAAACTCATGTATATGGATACCGACTCGTTCATTTATTTGGTTAACACCCCAGATGTATATCAAGACAAGTTGGATTTCCTAGAACACCTGGGCACATCAGATTATCCCACTAATCACATATGTTTCTCTACATCAAACAAGAAAACGTTGGGGAAATTTAAAGACGAGGCTTGTGGACAAATTATAAAAGCATTTGTTGGACTTAGAGCTAAAATGTACGCTTTAGACATAAATGGTATAGAAATCAAAAAGATTAAAGGTATTAACAGAGGTGTTGTCAAAAATTGTATAAGCTTTCAAGATTATAAGGATTGTGTCATGAAAAACAATGTAAAAAGAATTCCCATGAACATTATCGCTTCTAAACAACATGACATATCATCTATAAGACTAAACAAAATTGCTTTGTGTCCTGGTGATGATAAAAGAGTGATTGATGCTGATGGTATAGGTACACCTGCCTATGGTCATTACTCAATCATTGACTATACTTAAAGAGTTAAGTTATGAATATCAAAATCGTCTGCCTGCAACTAGCAAATACATAAAACAAAACAATTTAGGGAATAAAACAATAGCACTACAAAAATAAAAAAAAATAAAAAAAAGAATATATATAAAAATGTATTAAGTGTAAATAGTGTACATGTATTTAAAATAAAAATATTGTATGGACACTGCTTGTACATTTCTAATTACTACCCACCTCTCCCCACTCCTAATGCAAAATGAACATGTAAAACACAAATTGGAAAATCCATGTTTCCATATTGATAAAATAGAAAAAACATTAAACTGAATTTTTAAAAACTGTAAATGGGAAGCTGTGAAATTGATACATGTGTAAACAACAAAATGCAAAAATCCATGTTTCCATGTTATGAAATTGAAAAACTAAATACTGACATTTTTAAAATACTGAAGATGGGAAATTGGAAAATTGACAAATGTGTAAACAACAAAATGCAAATTCCATGTTTCCATATTATGAAATTGAATAACTTAAAACTGACATAAAAAAACTGAAAATGGGAAATTGGAAAATTGACAAATGTGTAAACAACAAAATTAAAAAAAAAATACCCGGTTGGGGTAGGGGTCATGTTGTACAGTAGCCTATAAGACTAGCATAAGGATAGTTGCATGTGCCCTTATATACTTTGTGTATGTGCATTAGCCTTTGGATTAGCTTAAGTTAGGGTTGGTGAGGTTAGGTATGTGACCTTGTAGTTTACTCTTTTCGGAAAATGTAAAATGTAAAATCTAAAATAATAAAAAACTTAAATTTAAAATGTAAAATCTAAAAAAAACTAAAATTTAAAAAACAAAAAATTCAAAAATGTAAAATCTAAAAAATGTAAAATAAATAATCAAAAATGTAAAATGTTAAAATGTAAAATCTAAAATCTTGAAATGAAGTTTCTGCGGGTTAGGTTAGGTTAGGTTATAACTAAGTTTATTATTTGTGCTCTCTCATTTGCTCTTACTTCTTTTTTGCTCTGACTTAGAAGTTAGGTTAGGTTATGTTAGGTTAGGTTATAACTTAGATTATTATGTGTGCTCTCCCATTTGCTCTCATATTTGCCTTGACTTTGAAGTTAGGTTAGGTTAGGTTATAACTAAGTTTATTATTTGTGCTCTCTCATTTGCTCTTACGTTCTTGCTCTGACTTTGAAGTTAGGTTAGGTTAAGTTAGGTTAGGTTTGGTTAGGTTTGGTTAGGTTAGGTTAGGTTAGGTGAAGTTTGGTTAGGCAGAATGGCTGAGGTATGAAACGAAACTCTAGCTCCTGTCAGTTTTGCCTAACAAGGCTGAGTGTACCCCGTTCCACTCTTGAGACCGGAAATTAAATTTCTTGGCAGAGCCAAGAATCGAACCCAGGCCTTTGCTGTAAAATCCAAGAATGCTAGCCACTACACCAAGAGGTGGACAATATAAGGCTGCTCTTGATTGTACATGATCAATCAATTATTACCTAATAATAATAATAATTATAATAATAAATATTCCATTTAGCAACTTTACGGCCGACCTCTCTCTGTGACGTCACACACGGTATCAGGGCGTGGCGGCCATATTGCCCATTAGCCACTGCGCCAGCTCTGACTGACCCCTCCATAAGAATAACATAGAGCTGGTTGCGCATGGCGGCCATCTTGCGCATTAGCCCCTGCGCCAGAATCACCCTTTTATTCCTACTTTCGGGATCGCCTTATAAGCTGTGTCTGAAAGGAGGCTGTGAACTTTATCCACCTAGTCTTGAGTAACGAATACAACCGTAGCATTCTCTTTGTCTGCTGGCAAAATCGTAATGCTTTCATTGCTTCGTAGCTCTTTAAGGGCCTGACGTTCTTCCCTGCTGATGCTGCTTGAAACGGGCCTGGCATGTTTGATTATCTGAGAGGCCTCTGCTCTAATTTCTTCTGCTTCTAAGGCTTGTAGATGACGGATAGAAGCTTCTACCCCACAGATAAGATCTTCCGTATGAGGGCGTCTCGGCGTGATTGCGTAATTAAGTCCTTTGGCTAACAGGGCCTTAATTGGCTCGTCCAGTGGCTGGGATGACATGTTGATCACTATGCGCTTCCTGTCTTGTACATACGTTTAAGGTGATTTCTGCCTTTGTTGCAGCAAGTCAAATTTCTTTATATGTGTAGCCTAGCTGTTGTTTTCTGTATTAAGGAATCTGCTTGCCTTGCGGTTATGTTATCGTCCAATCGTCAGGAGAGAGTCGTAGCATTAGCTTGAACTGTATGTCATATAGTTTTCGCGTCACCATATCTAGTTCACGATGGCAGTTCCGGACTCGTTCATGTAATAAGGCACTTTCAGTTCGGAGTAAGATTCTCCTCGCTGCAGGCGAAGAAATATGATGTTTTACGTGGATAAACTTAGGTGAAATGTCGTTGTCTCTGCAGCGTTTCAAAAAGGCAAGTGAGCTCAGCAAGCGCGACCGTTTCTGGCGTAGAATGTCCAATTTCCTGCTGTAGGAGTGAGTTTCCTCCCCGTAGAGGCGTATATATTTAGATCGTAGACTTTCACGGCCGGTGTCTAGTTTATCATCTTGGCTTACAGGATTGAGCCGCGTCGCATATCGGTTATTATTTCTCGCCGTTTCGGCTGACATTGCAGCAGCCTTAATCATGGGTAGGTACGATTTGTTGTCCGTACTCAAACTAACGGTTTCTGATCTCCAGCCGAGGGCTACTCGAGAGGGGGTTAACATCACAAAGGTGACAAATGGGATGTCTGGCATTCTACTGGTTGAAACATGAATATTAGAAGTGTGATTATCCATAGGAAGGTTTAGGAACATGAAATTGGAAATAGATAGGTTGAAGTTGGATTAGTGACGTATGCAGGCAGGAAGAATGGGACTTCTGGCCAGGAGACTAGAAGATATTTAGCTCTAAATCAAATAACGGTTATGGAGAATAAGTCTCATATTGACTGGGGAACTTGGCCAGTGAGTAGAACTTTATGAGCATTATAGGCTTCATCATCATCATCATCTTGTACAGTTTCCAGCCCCAGGCTGGGTCTGTTTGGAACATAAGCCTGGCCACTTAGTCCTTTCTTCCCACCACCTCTCCGCTGTCACTCTGGTCCAGTCCTCGCCTCTCTTCTTGACACATTCCTCCACTCCTTTCAGCCATCTATCTCTTGGTCTTCCCCTTGGTCGTTTCTTCTGCATCTGCATCTCATGTATCCTCTTGGGAATCCTCTTCTCATCCATTCTCTTTAAGTGTCCATACCACCTGTCTTGACGTCTCAATCCTACCTTGCTAGGGCTCCTCTTTCACCATTTCCCTGACCTTTTCATTCCTCAACCTGTCTCTTCTTGTTACTCCGATCCTACTTCGCAGGAACTTCATCTCACCTGCCTGTATTCTGCTTATGTCTCTTTTCTTCATTGCCCACGTTTATGAAGCATAGGTCAGTTTCTGGATATAATAGCTTCTGTATAACACTTCCTTGCTTTTTTGTGGGACATCTTTATTCCACACTAAGCTCCTAATGCTTCTGCCTGTCAGCCACGTTCCGTAATCTCTTTGTCATTTCTCCCATTTTCCTCCACTAGACTCCCAAGTACTTGAGACTTTCCACCTTCTTCAGCTGTCCACCTCCAAGTGTTATCCCACTCATTGGTCTGTCCTTTTTCCTGGTCGTTAACAGGATCTCACATTTACTGATGTTGAACCTCCATCCGTACTCTCCCACTGTTTCTTCCCAAGCCTTCAGTTGCTCCTGAATTTCCTCCTCCTTGTTTCCCCAGACCATGAGATCATCTGCAAACACCATTGCTTTCATCTTATCTTCTCCTATCTTTCCTGCTATCCGTGTCATTACCTCGTCCATAACCACAATAAAGAGATGGGGTGACAGCGCACTACCCTGTTTCAGGCCACTCATTTGTCTGAACCAGTCTGTTCTTTCCCCTCCAACTTTCACACAACTCACACTTCCACAATACATCTCCTTCACTCTGCCTACAGTCCCTTTTTCCACTCCCATGTTTTCCATTGCTTCCCAAACCTTCTCCCTACAGACACTATAATAGGCCTTTTCGATGTCCAGGAAGGCCATCAACAGATCCTCTCCAAATTCATAGTGGTGTTCCTGGAGCTGTCTCACTGAAAATATGAGATCCACTGTTGATCTCCCAGGTCTGAATCCATACTGCTCCTCTCTCAATTTTCTCTCCACTTTGGCTCGTATTCTACTTTCTAATATCTTTTCATATATCTTGGCACAGTGAGATATTAGTGTGACTCCCCTGTAATTTCTGCACTCCTTTCTGCTTCCTTTCTTAAATATTGGGACAATTAATCGTTTCTTCCAATCTTCTGGGGTCTTTTTCTCCTTCCATATCACCCTCATCACACGGTACAGCCACTGTTTCCCAACCTCCCCTGCTGCCTTCACCATTTCAACACTCACTTCATCCACACCCGGTGCCCTTCCTCCTTTCATCTTGTCTATAGCCATCTCCAGTTCTCTCCAAGTCAGGTCCTTTTCCATTCCTGTGTTGTCTTCTCCATCTTCCAATGCATTGTCTTCCTCCCTATGACCATTTGGATTCAGCAAATCCTCAAAGTACTCTTTCCACACTGTCTTGAGTGTCTCTTTGTTGTGTACCTCATTTTCGTTTTTGTCCATCATTACCACATCCTCTCGCAGACCTCTTCTCTTACTTTTGACCATCCCATAAAGTACTTTCTTATTTCCTCTACTGTCTTCCTCCATCATCTCTGTCCACTTTACCATTCACTTCTTCCTCTCCTCTGCGACCATCTTGTTTGCTTCTTTCTTCTTTATCTTATAATCTTCCCTTGCCAGATCAGTTCGTTCCTGGAACCACACTCTGAAAGCCTTGTTCTTCCTTCCCACAGCTTCTTTTACTCTCTCATTCCACCATGGTGTCTCTTTACACCGCTTTCTGTTGCTTGTTCTTCCACACACTGCCACTGCAGCTTCCACCATTGTGTTTTTGAATTGCTTCCATTCCTCTTCCCCTGTTTTAGAATTGTCTGTTGGCATCCTTTCCCTTATTATCTTCTGGAATTCTTCCTTGACTTCCTATTCCTTGAGTTTCCATACTTTGATTCTCCTTTCCTGGTACTCTGTCCTCTTGCTATCCTTAACAACTCCCAGGTTCATTACAAGTATTCTGTGGTCGCTATCTAAGGCCTCTGATGGTATTACCTTTATATCTCTGACACTTCTCTTCACTTCCCAGTCGTACAGCATGTAATCTTCCAAAGATTTCTTTGTTCAATCACTGCTGTACCACGTTACCTTGTGGCTTTCTTTCTTCCGGAACCAGGAGTTGCCTACCACTAAACCGTTTCTCTTGCAAATATCCAGCAACTTTGTCCCTTCTTCATTCCTGCTACCCCATCCTTCTGCTCCCAATACATTTTCATATCCTTGCCTTTCACTTCCTACATGTGCATTCAAATCTCCCATGACAATGATGCTCTGACCATTCAACTGCTGTTGTAGCTCCTCCTCGAAGTCTTCCTTCTCTTGAGCTGTACATCTAACTTGAGGGTCATATACCTGGGCTATCTCCAGGCTTCTTCCCTTTACAGTTACTCTGATCTTCATGATCCTGTCACTTATTCCCTTTACCTCTTCCTTCATTCCATCTCTCACAACTACTCCTACTCCGCTGCTCCTTCCTTCACTGTTCCCACTCCAGTACAACCGGTACCCTTTCCTCAGTTCTCTGCGACCTTCTCCTTTCCATCCTGTTTCTGCCAAGCCCAGTACATCCAGTTTTCTTCTCTCCATCACATCTACAATCTCCTCCACCTTTCCTGTCAGTGTCTGTATGTTTAATGTCCCAACTCGTAGTCCATTAGCATATCCGGGTCGTCGTCGTTTGCATCCGTCCTTTCCGAGGCCTGTTCCTGTTTTGAAAGCAAATATGATATCCACTACTGGCTTGCTAGGCCTATCGTAGCTTCACCAGAGCCCCGTCAGCCGTCACTTTTCAGGGTTCCCATAGAGCCTTCACAGCTACCGCAGCGGTCCCGGGGTACACGAAGTCCCCACTGTACTTCACCCCTGCAGGCAATCCCCTACTTCATGCCGTTGCCCGTCTCCCACCACGTGGAGGAGGGGTTGGACTTGTAGCTTATTGTAGTTTAAATTAGAACGAAAACTACGTGCATTAGAGCAGTAAAATCTAGCAGGCTACCAATCAAAGAGATATTTAAGAAGATATAAAATTCTACTAACAAATACATAAGGTGTAATGCTGCAGATTGTAAATGTTGAAAAGTAGATTGAAATGCCGTGTTAAGAAGCGGAAGAGAAGAAAAGATAGCGGCGAAATATAGAATGCATGAAATAATCGAACGACTGAGCAGGCTGGTAGAATTCTGCACCGATAACTAGTAAGACATAGCTATCACGTTTCTAACAAACACAACAGAATTATAAACACTGGAATGAGACCAGGAGGTATAGGACGTTTATTAACTGATTTTATTGTGGTCAAGAAGAGATTCCAAAATCTGAATTGGGATTATAAAACGAACTCTGGGGGCAACACAAATTCTACCTACAATCTGGTTGTTATGAAGGGGATGAGTACTCCAATGAAAGGAACTTGAATTTTTGATAGAGAAATCTGTAGATGAGAACATTGTCAGAGAGGAAAGAAGGTACAGATTTTGGTTCGCTCAGAATATACTACAATATGAATGAAAGATGGATGAACAAGAGCGAATGACATGAAATAGAGAAAGCAGAAAATAACGTCTGAAAATTGAGGTAATGATGAAGTACAATAAAGCTAAGGAAAATGGTTCGAATAAATATGAGAATGACTATCTCAAGGTGTTGCGGATAGAGTAGGAGGTTTGGATTTGGTTGTTGGCCCAGACAAGGATTTTAATTATGGTCTGAGGACTGGGACTGGGTACGTTCAGCCTCATGAGGCCAAATTGAGAAGAGGTGGGCGTGATTTCCTCACCAGGTATCCTCGAACTCTTCATTTTGGATTTACTACTTCTACTCTAGGCAAACACGGGGATTGTTTTTAACTTCATGCCACACCCGCCTCCTTCCCAATCCTAGACATGATTCCAAATACACAATTTAATACAGACATCAGAATACACAGGTTATGAGAAATATTCAGTCTGGCTGCGTGGCTCAGAGGTAACGTTCTCGCTTGCTGAGCCCAAGGTTGCAGGTTCGAAACCTGGCGCAGTCAGCTGGCATTTGAGGGTGCGCAAATGCGAGGGAGCCGTGTCATTACATTTACTGGCACGTTAAAGATCCCCTTCGGGGTAAAATTCCGGCACCCCGGCGTCTCTAAAAGCCAGGGTAGTTAAAAGGACTTAAAACCAATAACAATATTATTATTATCAGAAATATTCAAACATTAAAAATGCAACCAAAGTACTCGGGGTTAAATGACCAAGATGTACATGCATCTTAAATGAAACTACAGAAATATCCAAGTGTTCATCATTGTTTTTAAGTAGGAATTGTGTATACAGCTTATCAAAAGATTAAGAAGTATTTCGGGCAAAGATGGCTTAAGTGCTCTAATGTTTGAGACTGAGTTGTAAACCTTTAATAGATATAGAATAGGAGGTATACTCGTAGAATGATCACATAGAGCGTTTGTATGGGGCTAAGAATATCAAGAATAATGAAGTGAAAGAGAAGTGGAAACCGCTGAGGATAAAAGAGAAGATTTAATATTGAAATCAGAATTGGTTGGCCGCTACGTAGTTAGGGACCACCAGACATCGGTTTTGTACGAACTGAGTTGCTACGATGCATAGGGGCTGAAGATCTGGTCAGTTTATTTCGCTTATTAATACTTTGGGTTTTTGACAGGTATGTGAAGGGTTATCGAATAGTATGCCATTGTCTCTACACTGAAGAAAGCAGGAGCTGACAGATTGGAAGGTTCTCCGACAATGAGTGTGATGGCTAACGCTTCCATGATTTTATTAGAAGGATAAACAAATGCTGATGATGAAGAAATGGAAGAAATGTGTGATCAAATAGGAGCATTGTTTGACATAGTAAAGGAGAATTTAAACATTATTTTAATGGGTCATTTTAATGCTTCCGTTGGCTCTCAAAACAATGTTAAGTATGCTAGAAAGTTTGGCTTGGGTGATGTCAATGTGAGAGGAAAAAGATTACTCGAATTCTGTGAGCAACATGAGATGGTAATAACATATACCTGTTTCGAAGTTCCCAAGAGAAAACGTTACACCTGGATAGCACCCGAGGATAGAAGAAGGTGGCAAATTGACTACATCATAGTAAAACAAAGGTATAGTAACCAAGTGAAAGCCAGCCATAGTTACCCTGGGGCGGAAATTGAGAGTGATCACATCCTAGTTGCAGCTAAATGTGATATAAGGTTCAAGAGGAATGAATCATTTGGACAAAAAGATGGTGTTTAAATAAGCTTCAGGATTCTAATGTAGTACAAAAATTTAAAGATGTTAGATAATTGGTTAAGGATGAGACTTTAGGAAGGGATGGTTTACGAAATGGCTTAGAATCAGCTGCAAGAGAGGTACTAGGCAAAGGGAAATTGGAACCGAAAAAGAAATGGACGACCCAGGAAATCCTAAAGCTTATTGAATAAAGGAGCAAATTTAGTAATATAGACACTCAAGCGTATTAGTCTCTAAAGAATCAAATAACAAGGAAATGTCGCAAGGAGGAAGAAAATTTGATGATGCGGGTATGCGTGGGTATTGAGGATGACCTGCAGAATGGGAAACCTGACAAAGATTATTTTAAAGTGAAATCTTTGAGCTATCAGCTACGCATCCCAAGCAACGTAGTTAAGGATTCCAAAGGGAAGCTATTGTTTGAAAATGAAAAGGTATGTGATCGATGGAAGGAATACCTTGAAGATTTGTATGATGGACCGGATATTACTGACAATAGTATTTATATAGAAAATGAAGAACTAATTGAAGAAGATGATAAAGGTCCAACTATAACTAAAGCAGATTTTTAAGCACCACTCACTAAACTGAAAGGAAATAAAGCAACTGGTGTAGATAACATTCCTGCAGAGCTCTTAAAATGTTGTGATGTAAGCATTAAGGAATGCCTTTTTCAAATCATTACAAAATGCTATGAGGACGGAATTGTACCTCCTGATTTTATTAAAATTTGAACAATCACACTGCCCAAGAAAGGAAATGCTTGTGAATGTTCTAATTATAGAACTTTAGCCATTCTTTCGCATGCATCAAAGATTGTATTGATCATCATCAAAGATAGACTAAGCGAAAAATTGAACAATATCTGGATAGTGATCAGTGTGGATTTTGAACAAGGAATGGGACTAGGGAGGCTATCCTCGCATTACGTCCGATTTTAGAAAGAAGACTGGAATTTAATCGAAAAACCTATCTAGTATTCATATAGAAAAGGCATTTAATAATGTCAATTGGAAGACCTTATTTCTTACATTTACCAAAGTCAGGATTGACTGGACACACAGGCGCCTAATTCTGAACTTATATAGAAATCAAACTACCGAAATAACAGTTGATGGCAATAAAAGAGGAGCAAAAATAAGAAGAGTTGTAAGGCAGAGTTGTACTCTATCACCATTTCTTTTTAATATCTATATAGGAGCTGCAGTAAATACATTAAAAGAGAAAACAAAAGAATTAAAATGTAATGGATTACAGGTACATAGCATTCGCTTTGCAGATAGCAATTTTAGCAAACTCTGCATGTGAAATGAATAGCATGTTAACAGTTTTTCAGAAATCCTTAGGAAAATTCGGGCTAAGATTTAATTCTCGGAAGACATAATTAATGGTAGTTGATTAAAAGAAACAACCAATTTTAGCTAATATAATGTTAAATGATAGTGCCATTGAACAAGTAACGGAATTTTGCTATTTGGGAAGTGTGATTAATTATGACAACAGATATATCTCAGAAATTAAGAAAAGAATAGCGTTGGCGAAGAAAGCCTTTCAAAATATGAAGAATTTGCTGCTCAATGGCCACCTCAACTTGAAGATAAGGAAGTCATTTCTAGAGACCTTTGTTTGGAGTGTGTTGACCTATGGTTATGAAACATGGACACTTGGGAAAGGAGAGGAATCAAAACTTGAGGGAGCTGAAGTGTGGTTTTGGAGACGAATGACCCGAACAAGCTGGATGGAAAGAAAGACAAATGAGCTTGCTCAGAACCAAATTCAGGAGAATCGATACCTGTTGAACACCATAAAGTAAAGGAATGCAAAATCCATGGGACACATACTTAGGCTTGACAATCTCCTCCAGGTAATCTTTTAAGGAAAAACTTTGGGGAAAAAACAAAGGGGACGACCAAGACAATCGTATCTCAAGAACATTGTCAAGGAGATGGAATGTGAAGAGGACTGCTGAAGACCGTAAGAAATGGCTGCAACGACAAGGCTTTTAGCCTTTAGAAGCTGATGACGATGATGAAACAGATGGATTGGATGACAGCCGAGTTAGGTAAAGACAAGTTCAGTGAACAAGAATCAGAGCAACAAGGGTAGTTGTATTAAGTATTAGAATGTTCTTGGTAGAATAAAGATCGAGAGGAAAACGTTCGTGGCATATTTAGTATAAATAAAGCTGTGTATATTGTTGGAGATATTGTTTGACAGATTGAAAAGTTTCGGAATACAATTCAGGTTTCTGAGTCTGTCTACAACCAGCTGGTATTTATTAGATTCGATAGACATGAGAGAGAAACTGGTATTAGAATGATATTAGGTAAGAATGCATTTTATCATTCGTACTTTTCAATCTATACATACGGCAAGTAACGAAGGAAATGGCAAAGAAATTTGAAGGGGAATTGAGGACGAAGATGAAGTAATTTCGACTCGGTGACTTACCAACGACAACGTTATCTTAGCCTCATCACCAGAAGATTTGATCATGTTTCTAAACGGTGTGTACGAGGTGTTGAGGAGAGATTTGATCATGTTTCTAAACGGAGTGTACGAGGTGCTGATGGAAGATTTCATGATAAAATCATTGTATTTGAAACAGAAAAAACGGAATGCAGCAGGAAGATTTAAAATAAAAATATTGAAATCGATTGGCTGTTGAAACACTAAGAGACGTTGGTGACTCCAACCTGGGCGCAGAATGGACAAAGCAAATAAGATATAAAGGTTGGGTTGACGTCTGTTTAAATAAAATATAGATCTAGGTATTAAATAGTCATTTTTGAAGCCATTGCCTGGAGTTTGGCGCTATATGGATGCGAATCTTGGATTCTTTTTGCTGCAGAATATAAAAAATAGAAATATTTGATTGTGGTGTTGTAGGAAAATAGTGATGATTTAAAGGTTAAATATAGTACTTATGAAGGGTATTAGGACGAGTGGGCGAGGGTAAATGATTCTGACGAGGGATTATGCATAAAACAGATACCTTGGTATGGCACATACTACGGCAACTGGAATTGAAACCTTACAGTTGTTATGGAAGGACGGGTCGAGTATAAGATCTCTAGGGGATACCCAATAATAGTTTATCTTGAACGAATTCCTTCGGATGTAGGGTGTGTAGGTTCTGCGGAGATAGAATGGTAATCTCAAGAATGAGTGATGTCACTCAACATATACGCCGCCCGTGTGGAAGCTCAGCCGCTTTTGCACGTGCGTTTACGGATTTGTTTAAGCAAATGCATCGATTTGTGCTAGAAGTCAAATCTCTTACTCTATTTCATCACTTTTAGGATATTGTGCCAAATTTGACAAACCTCTGTGATACTTACGTCAAATATTTTGAAACATAGAATGTAACATCGATTATTAATTTAGAATAACAGTGTACAAAGTGTGAATTTCTTGTCGTCTAAATAGAAGGTCGATATATTGAATCGTTGGGGGGAAAATTGCTAATTTTATGTTCCCAGTTTCAGTACGTGGTCAGATGGGAGTCGCATTGTGGTGTGCCAAGAGTTGGACAAATGTTCGCTATATGGAGTGGTTAATGTTAAAGAGTTACCACTTTCTGTATATTATAAAAAGCCACCGTTATAAATAGTATCTGATATTTTCTTGTACCTAAAGCTAATCACTCACCTCCACACAATTAATGTAGCTCTAAGAAACCATTCATCCGCGATTTATTCCAAAGTGAAGCATGATAGCCCGTATGGCTTCGAAATAACATGATTTGTATATCCAAAATTCCCACGTTAATCCAAATGCCAGCGCATGGCTATTCTGTAGGGAATATAAATGGACTATTCTGTCACCTGTACGAGCACGCGCTTCTTAACTCAGATGGATTTCAGTTATCCAGATTCGATTACATAGTCATATCCCCGTACATCCATGTTGTTAAAGCGGCACAATGTGGTGTAAAATAAGTTGAACACTTTCACTGCTAGTATGAAGTAGCACACAATTTCCGTAACCATTGAATAATTTCAATTATATAACTGATCAAGGACAAAGTTGACTTTTGGCAAACAGAATGTCCCTGGAAATAATTTGCCATTTCCATATATAATCATTAATTTTCAAATAGATACGGATTTCATATTTGTCAAGGAGACCTATGACTCCAAATACTCCGATGTGACGCACCATTTTGTTTGCTTAGTATATAAGTATTTGAAAATATTCAGACTGGATGATAAACATAGCATTAAATATTAAAACTGAGATCAGTTCCACGTATTAGATAAGGACAGTATTCCTGGTAGTGATATTAATGAATGTTGGTCCAGTTATCATTTCATAAGTTAGATTGCATTATTTTGAAAGTATTATTCACCATTCTCAGATAATTCAACATAATTATGAGCGCACTGCATTGTATTAATACCAATGATTTCAGGTTGGGATGTCCTGATACATCGGATCCTGTTGAAAAGAAGACATACGCATTATGTAATACTAGAGGACAGAACACCAGCACTGTACCTGAAAGAGATATTACAAATCTACCAAATTTGACGACCAATCCGTTAACCCATACAGGGGAGAAGCCATACTCCCGTGGCACGTGGGAAGCCAATTTTTGTCAATTTGGTAGTTTGAAGACGCACATGTTAACCCATACTGGAGAGAAGCGATACTCCTGTGGCACGTGCGAAGCCAAATTTTATCGGAAAGGAAGTTTGAATAAACACATTTTATTTCATACTGGAAAGAAGCCATTCTCGTGTCGTACATGCGGAGGCAAATTTGTCTACAAATATTTATTGAAGATACACATGATAACTCATACTGGAGAAAAGCCGTTTTCGTGTAGCACATGCGGAGCCAAATTTAGTCGGAAGGGTGGTTTGAAGGAACACTTGATCACCCATACTGCAGAGAAGCCATTCTCGTGTAGCACATGCGGAGTCAAATTTAGTCGGAAGGGTGATTTGAAGGTTCACTTGATAACTCATACTGCCGATAAGCCATTCTCGTGTAGCACATGCAAAGCCAAGTTTAAGCAGGAAGGTTATTTGAAGAAAAACATGTTTACCCATACTGGGGAGAAACCATACTCCTGTGGCACGTGCGAAGACAAATTTTACCATAAATTAAGTTTGAATAATCACATTTTAACTACAGGAGAACGATGAAGATCAGATGGGTAGATAGGGTTACAAACAAAGAGGTATTAAGACGAGTGGGAGAGGAGAGATGTTTCTGGCGACTGCTAATGAAGAGAAGAGATAGGTTGGTAGGACACATACTAAGACACCCAGGAATAGCAAGCTTAGTTATGGAAGGAAGGGTCGAGGACAAGAACTGTAGGGGTAGACCAAGGTTAGAATATGTTAAACAGATTGCCTCGGATGTAGGGTGTGGTAGCTATGTAGAGATGAAACGATTAGCTCAAGACAGGGAGAGCTGCATCAAACCAGTCAAAAGACTGAAGACTCAAACAACAACAACTCATACTGGAAAGAAGCCATTCTTGTGTCGTACATGCGGAGTCCAATTTGTCTACAAACATTCATTGAAGAAACACATGATAATCCATAGTGGAGAGAAGCCGTTTTCATATAGCACATGCGGAACCAAATTTATTCGGAAGGGTGGTTTGAAGAAACACTTGATTACCCATACTGCAGAGAAGCCATTCTCGTGTAGCACATGCGGAGCCAAATTTAGTCGGAAGGGTGGTTGGAAGGTTCACTTGATTACCCATATTGGAGAGAAGCCATTCTCGTGTAGCACATGCGGAGTCAAATTTAGCCGGAGAGATCATTTGAAGAAACACGTGTTTACCCATGTTCGGGAGGAGACAAAGTAGCAGATGCCGAGCCAAAATTGTTGGGACAGTTGAAGATACACTTTTACCCATACCTGTGTAGCATATGCGAAGCCAAATTTACTTATAAGGAATATTTGAAGGGAAGGTATTTGTAAGCACATGTGTTATTGCATAGCTGCAAAAGCCAAATTTTTTTCACAGAAAACTTTTGAAGACACAAGTGAGAACCCATAGCGTCAGGTACTATTCAATTGTAGCATATGTGAAGCCTATTTTGCTATCAACGAAGTTTCCAAGGCGCATATGTTCATGTACAATGTGCGTTGCAAAATGTATTGAGAAGTTGCATTAATTAATTGTTTGACATCAAAAGGGTTAAGATTTGATGAGATACTTCTTATCCCTTTTGCTGCCCAGCAATTAATAAGTGAATATGCTAAAATTACCAAGCCTAGTTCAGTGAAATTAAAAGTGTTACAAAATTATCTCCCACCTATATTTTTCAAGATAGTGTGTTTGTATTTTTTTTCTAGCAGGTAAACAAATTATTCACGTACTAGGAGCTAATTAATTGCAATTTCCTTCATTTGGGTGTTAATAAAATCTCTAAAAATAATCCTGTGAGAAGGAAAATAATAGGAATTATTAATATAAATTTGACAGCCTACAAAATCTAAATAGTATCTTTTGTGATGAAAATGTTAATATTTATTTAATTGTTTATATCCCCAGCATAGAGTAATTCTATCAAATAGGTATTGAGTACGATCAATTTCTACAATGATATACGTTGACAGTCCTCCGGCATAAGGTGGATTTTCGACAGTGAAATCAAAGCCGTTGCCATCAGTAGGATACACACTCTCACACAGTTCACTTAGCACTTAAACCGTATTAATATCCCCGTCGCTGAAGGAGCTAGCCACATTTAACTCCACGTATATTAATAAGCTCCAAACAAGATCATATACTTCAGACGATAACGCACACGGGATGTCAGTTGACTGCAGCGTGTTCAAAGAATACCTATTATAAATGCAGTTATTCGTGGAACTTTAACTTATCGAGATAATCTGAGAAGGAATGGTTTCCGCATTGTCTTCGTTACAATAGTTAAATCGCTGTGTATATGGAAATAAAACAAACAGAAATACATAGATCGGCCAGTGGCATTTTTATCAGATGCTCCCTCGGCCGATAAATTGGCACCATAAGGGCTAATCCATAGTGGCGAGAATCTGTAATCTACGAAGATAGATTAGTTTGTGGGAACAATACTATATTTGTTGATGGTATAGTCATATCTAAGATTTGCGATAATAAAATGAATAGTTCTTTTTTCAGCTTAATGTCTTAATATGTTTCAGTAATAGTTACCACACTCACTACGTTTCCTAACTGGTTTTCTTGTATTTTGTTTAGAGAGGGCAGTCACTGCAGGTTTGATGGTGTTTTGTAGAGCTATCTGTCTTGAATATTTGGATCTGATGATGCTCCTTTGACGAGCAAAACATGTCATTTCTTAGTTTTCTTCTTCAATAGTCCTCAATAATATATATTAATCTTAATCCTTTGTAATTTATTTCAGTTCCTTTTCACATTTTACAGTAATAGGAATGATTCTTAGACACAATATTAATTGTTAATGTGGCAACACTGAAGAATGGCTTCTAAGCTGTCGTTATTAGCCTATTTTCATTTATGAAAAAATAGGCTTATGAGATCACCTTTTGTCCGTGTGTCTGTCTGTGTGTGATGGTGTGTGTGTGTGATGGATTTTTGTTTGTCCTTCCCTAATAATTTCTAAACGGCTGGAGCGATTTTAATGAAACTAGTAAATTCATAGCACTATTCAGAGCAACCCCGGTCGTGCCCTTCAAATTTTGTTACGTCTCACCAATCCAGCATGGCGGCTTTGCGAAATATTTCACCAGCATTCAATATCTCCGAAATTATTACAGATGGAATTTTGTACGGTAATAAAGGGAACTATACTAAAAGTTCACCTATGAGACTTGAGAACCTGGTATCTACAAAACCAACATGGTGGCCAAGCGAAGTTGCGACTTTTATTGACCTTTCTTACGATTTAACCAACCAAACGCAATGAAACATGTTACAATATATGTTTGTACCCATTGCAATGCACCGACATCTAACTTTGTTCACGGGCTACCATTCCAGCACCCTTCTCCCTACATACTTTGTCACTTACAACGCCATCCAACACAAACACACAGACACATAAAAACAGCAAGACTAAATTTCAAAATACACATCGGGGTTGATAGACTTCATGCTCTTAACAAATCAAGGTATGCTACACCTTAGCCCTAAACGCCTACACCTGAATATTAGGGGTGAGTCGGAAACAATATCAAGCACAATGCACATCTCTGTGTAAAGAGATGAGGCCATACACATTCTCAAGATGGCGGCTGTGCGAAATATTTCACCGGGATTCTATATCTCTGAAACTATTACCGGTATCACCATGAAATTTTGTACGGAGATAAAGAGCACTAATGGAAGTTCATCTATGAGACTTTCAAAAACCGGTTAACTACAAAACGAACATGGCGTCCAAGCGAATTTGAAAGTTTTAAATAGATTTTTCTCGCGTTTTAACCCTCCAAACGCAATGAAACTTGGTACAGCAAATGTTTATACACATTGTAATACAGTGGTATCTAATGTAGTCCAAATTTGAATATATTAAAAGAAATTTGAGTTAAAAACAATTCAATGGTATCAACAATCACCATTTATTTGAGTACCACATGACATTCGCAACATATCATCCCTCTCTTGAACTTTACCAAATATGTATTTGTTTTCGCAAATCTCATGTACCACAAGCGTTAAAGACTACTGATCCATGCATTTCGAAATAGACTCCCAGCTATTCGATATCTTCAACAATTACTTGGGAACAATAACATTTATCATGCAACAATGCGAAGGGATTTTCATTATTGTCTCAATTGAGAATTTTAATTATTCATGAAGTGCGGATCTATAAGGCAACGGCAAGGATAAAGAATCAATATAAAACACGATACAGATTACCGTTACATTAAAAGGTTTAATACTTCAGAGCGCAGACATGGTCTGTCTCTGTCTGGGACCTACCCCAACCGACCTCCATTAAGAAAACGTCGAGACATTACGGCTTAATTTATGACATGGGGGATGGGTAGATTATTAGCTTGGGAATAACCTACCCCCAAGGGAAGATGAAAAAAAAAGGAAGTGGGTTTCGGACCGGAGAAAAAGGATGGAGAAATAGGAAGAGAGTTTGACATAAGTTATGACTAAGAGTTCTTGCTCAAATGCAACAAGTAGTACAAACCCTTTCAATAGATTTATTTGCATTAAGTGGGAAGAGTCAAGGAAGACAGGATCTTGCCCTACCGTTATGTTAGAGAAATGATAAATCCAAAAACAAATATTTAATTTATTTAACAATTAGGGTAGTAGTTTGGTAACAAATATATAATTTTGATTTTGTAAAAAATGGGGTCGCAGACCTCCAAAAACATTTAAAGCTTGCGCCAGGCAATTAACAATTCTTTTGGTTTCAAACCTTTATATGTTTTAAAATCTTCGCGCAAGATTTTGAAATGGCGAAGATAAAATGAAAACTTTAAAGATAATTGAAGTGATTAAAGTTAGACAATAAATCAAGTACAAGTTGTGTACTTTTAAGAAATTCTAGATAAATATCTTAGAAAGAGTAACAACTTCGAAAGTAACAACAACAAAAAGCAGGAAGAATAAAATAGAAGTTTATACAAATAGGGCAGGTTACTTATTGTGAAACCTGAAGAGAACAATCGAAAGGAAGTTTCTAGAATTCCTATGGTTAAGTAGGGATCACGAGAAAATGGGCCAAGTTTCCCTCTCGTGAAACCTAGAGATAACTCACTTATGAGTTGAAAGAATTGTATTCCCAAATTAGAAGGAAGAGACAATATAACTTAAGGCGTGTACTAGACATGAAGTTTTACAGACATTAATTCGTTTTACATAAGCAAAAGAGTGAGGGCGCATATTGAGAGTGACACCTCATTGAAAAAAGACCTGAGGGGCGCGGTGGCTCAGCGGTCTAGCTGTATGCCTCTCACCAAGGCGGTATGGGTTCGATTCCCGGTCAATGCATGTGAGATTTTCGAAGTGAAATTCCATGTCCTGTGGTTCGGATTCCACGTAAAAAGGAGGTCCCGTGGCTCATAATCACAAGATTCACGGTCACGTAAAACTACAATCTTCCTTCCTTTGAAAAAAAGACCTAAAGCAACAATTTTTATTATTTTGGTTTGTTACTAAAGGGTTTGGAAAAGGTCAAATGGGATTGAGGATAAGTGATCAAGGCCGTATTTATAGTATTCGGACGAACGCGACACGGATGAAATGTTGAACAAACACTGTTTTTCACTATAGTCTGTTGACATAGATGAAAAGATCACTGTAGTAGCACAAAAGGTTTATGGCAAAGAAAGTTATTGCAATGATGGAAAATAACTAGTTTCACTAGATATGCGAGAGTCTATTGCTTGAGAAAGTTGTAGATTATAGTTGAATACGGCAGAGAAAATCCCAACGGAGGAAGAAAAATTAGCTATTGATTAGTAGTTCATAAGGAAGATTCCTTAATTTGAAAAAGTATTCCCACATGTGAGTGTAAAATACATGACAGTATAACTGGTAGATAGAGTGCAGATTCGGGAAGGTTCCAGAGCAATGATGACTTGGTTAAATTGGGTAGAGAATCCCTCGGCGGAAAGCTAGATTCTATAGACAGTGGGTATTTTGGAAAAATCCCTCGATGTGAGATAGCATCTCAAAAAATCTTTCATGTTGAAAGTTAAACCTGATAGTTTAAGTAAGATCAAGAAGATCTCTTGAAAGCAGTTATTTTCACATAGCAAATTTAATTGTCTATAAAATCCAAATAAAACCATCGAGCTATTAAAAGACGATGAGAATGAGGTTAAAACCTGAAGTCGGTACTTATCTTTGCTTCATGTAGAAGGCGATGCTCCTTTTGACGGTTGATATTAAAATTCTAACATGTCGTGGAATTTGAAAGTTTGCCTCTCAAGTTGAGGAGGCGAGCTCTAGTTGAGCTCTAACTGACTGAGTCAACTTCCGACGTACAAGTGAAGGCTGCTAGACGCAGCGAAAGCACTAGCCTAGACGGCATGACCAACATGAAGTTGAGTGCACTTAAGAGAGTGAGTGAGCGGTTGCTCACGACGCGGAGAAGTGGAGAACTTGAAGTGTAGAACGTAAAGTGACCAAGCGGGCTGGCTGCGCGCGCGGTGGACAGCGCCGTAGGAGGAGGGGAGAAGAGGGGGAAGCGGGCGAGTGAGGGAAGGAACAAAGAGGTCGCACATAAACATGAAAAATCTTGACAAAAATAAAATTCTTCTTGGAGCGGTGTCTTCACGGAGTAATAGATTGGTGAAGAACACGACGCCCAGTGGATTGGTGTAAATGTCTTCATGGTTTGAAGCAATGGAATTTCGGAAGGCAGCGATGGGACGCTGTCAGGCTGGTTCAGCAGAATATGCGTTTCTGTAAAAGACTGACAGAAAAAATAAACAAATGCACGGGGCAAACGGGAGGTATCAGTTCGATGTTTGTGTGTGCGGGAAATAAATTTAAATAAATAGACTGATATAAAGTAATGAACAGGAAAAGCTAATTCTTTCTTTCCGTGTATTTGCAAAAATACACCATGTTGGGGGACAACAGCAAACACCAGCAAAAACAAGAACACAATATGAAAGAGGTCTTATAATAAACATTTGGGTAGTTGAGATCATTCTTTCTCTGACTCTTCCCTTCCCTCCTGGGTAACAATGGGTCATTACGCCAAAGATCTATGCTAAAGGGAGAAAGGGAAAAGGGGGTGGTACCTATGAGGAACTGACCAGGTGTAAGTGGAAGCAAGTTATCAGGGTTACTAGAATGCGGGGGCGACGGGCGCGAATTAACAACACTGTCAATCACAAAGTAGCTAGAAGCTGCGAGAAATAAAGCTCTAGTAAAGATCGCGACAAGATGCGAAAGGAGAGTTACGAACTTTAAACAAAGCGTATAGAAACAAGTACATCGATTAAGGATAAGAATATACCAAATAAACAAAGGAACTATGCGAGTAGAAAGCAAGAACACCATTGGTAACAACAATCTAGTAGCCATAAACAATGACCTTAAGTTATAATAAGCATCAAAGGGGTTAATCAGGAAAATACTTAAGTCCGCAAGAAACGTGACGTAACAAGCATAGATGCAAAAACACATCGAACGTAACGACGAGAGAAAACAAGTTTGTTCATCAATGACCAATAAAAATGCAAAATATGTAAGCAGGGTGCAATACATGAACGTATAAAAAATATGCAACGATGTTATGAAACAAGGATATAATAATAATGTTATTGGTTTTACGTCCCTTTTAACTACCCTGGCTTTTAGAGACGCTGGGGTGCCAGAATTTTTCTCCGAAGGGGATATTTTACGTGCCAGTAAATGTACTGACACGGCTCCCACGCATTTGCGCACCCTCAAGTGCCAGCTGACTGCGCCAGGTTTCGAACCTGCAACCTTGTGTTCAGCAAGCGAGAACGTTACCCCTGAGCCACGCAGCCAGACATGAAACAAGGATAGAAACAGCTATAGGATACGAGTGTGAACAAGTGGGAGAGATTGGTTAGATCGACCTTGACCCACATAGTACAGCGAGATAACGAATATAAATATCTGAAAGAGTCCTTGACCAGAACAAGTTTATTTTGGGAAGGAGGTGAGCAGCTTCTGAAATTACGGAAGCAACTCGCAAGACAATGGTTGGCAGTCAGCCAAAGTTGAGATAAGGAAAACTTGCTCTGACCTTTGTCAAGCATAGAGGTAGTAAAAGGTAGCTTGGCCTTACCCGAGCTTGTATACAAACAAGATTGACAAACAGGCAGTTCAAAATAAACAAACAAGGCAAGTGCAATAACCCGAGACTTAAAGTGGATATTCAAGTAACACGGCATGCAGTCATTCGTAGCTTGGACGTGATAAAACAACTTAAAGACATATGAAATAAAGTAAGTAATCAATTTCGCAAAATTTTGAAGATCACGGAAACCGACAATTTTCAAAAGAAAAAAGCTTAATTCTTCTGAACAAAGAAGAGAAGCTGGGACATTGAGAAGGAGTTTGTGCGTAAGAATAGTTATTCTAGATGCTAGAGAACTCAGATTTTCAAGCGGTTTCAAAGGCGGCTTCCGAGTGTGAGGAAGGGGGAAGGAGGCGGCCGTGGCCATCCTAATAAATAACGAAAGAAGTGAAACATAGCTTACAGCAAAATGATGGTGACAGATAGCCATGGTTTTACACAAGGGGAAGATAGTTTTCGATAGAAAGTTTAAACAATTACCTGCTATAAAAATGACATGAGAAGGTAAACCAAATGACACAAGGCGAAGCGAACATGAATTGCCATTTTGTGCGGGTATAAGGCAAAACCATTTAAAGAACTTGCAAAGGTGACGTAGTTGTTTACAATGAGACATCGTTTCGGCAAGTGTTTTTCAAATGTATTGAGATCAGAAACATAAGTATTCTCTTTTTCAGAAAAGGGATTTGAATCGGCAGTAACAAAATGACATTGCGATTTGGTTTGAAGACTGGGATGTTGGATTTCACCAGTAATAACCCAACCAAAATCGGTGTCTCTGGCGACCACGTTTGAAGATAGCCTAAGGGGTTTGTTTACGAAGGCAATTCCAGAAAATATTGGCACTGAAAAGTATATCAATGGGGCCTTGAGCATTAAGCTGAGGATCAGCTAACCTTAAATGCAAAGGAATCTTTAAACCGGAAGTATCAATAGAGCTGCTAGGAGTGTCCTTGCCAATACTGGTAAGAATGAGACAGTATAAGTTAAGATTGGTGTTTCTTTGACAAATGTCTCTGATTTTCAATTTTGAAGACTGCAAGGCTTGAGTTTTCAAATTGTCAATGCCGGATACATTGATGGAAGTAGGTGATGAAGAAAGACCTAGGTTTTCAATTAACGATTGCGAAACAAAGTTGTGAATTAAAGCGGAGTCGAGAAGACCGCGGGTTCGAAACCAGTTTCCAAATATATCTTGGATTTCGAATTGTACAGTGGACAAAAGGACTTGCGCACTGTGAGAAGTTTCGGCGTTAGAAATGCAGGAAAAAGCATTAGTTTGTTCGGAACTGCTCTTCATGGAGTATAAAGAAGCAGGTACTAGTGACCTCGATTGATCATGAAAGTGCAATAAAGAATGATGCGGTCTTTTGCAATGAAAACACAGGTTGGAAGACGTACAATTAGAAGAAGAATGCTTAGGTGACAAGCAGTGGAAGCAATGTTTACTATTGAAGACAAACTTCCTTTTGTCTTCAAAAGACTATTCTTTAAAGGATTTGCAGGAATACAACGTGTGAAACTTTTTACAGAGCGTGCATTTTAAAGATTTGTTGAGCGGCCTGATGTGTTCTCTTGGATGGTTGAAAGAGGCAGAACGGGTTTGCTTGTTCTCGACAGACGGGTGCTGATATCCATTTGAAGAGATAACTTTTTATCCAGAATGTGACACTGATGACTCGTTTCGACATTTTCGCACTGGAATGAGAGTGCTGTAAGGACTGGGCACCGGCTGTTCAGAAACGAGATGAGGTGTTCAAAAGAATATTCCTCCTTGCGAGTGAGTTCGATTTCCCAAGCCTTTAATGTCGAAAAATCGAATCTGGATGTAGCTAGATAAATAAGGACGGTGTCCCAAGTTTGGACTGGTTGCTTGAGTTGATATAACGCTCTAACATTTAATTGCAATGGAGACTAACATGTCTCTTAAAGAGGTGACGTCATTAGGTTTCACGACCGACAGGTTGAACAGACAGCGAAAGTGGCGAGCAACACAAAAACGTAAATTAACATATCTCTCTTTAAGGAGATTAAAGGCGATGTGGTAGTTATCTGCGCTTGAAGGCAGGGACTCAACCAAGGCCAAGGCCTGGCCTTCCAAAGACGAACGTAAGAAACAGAACTTGTGAATGTCGAGAATGCCTGTGTTTTCATGAATAAGGGAGCAGTAAAGTTCGTAAAAGGAATACCATTCACCTTCCTGGCCTGAGAAGTGAGGTAGGCTTATCTTAGGAAGTAAAGGTTTCGGTTTGTCCTTATGAACTGAAGCGGGTGCGAACTGGGCCGGATTGATGACCCTAGTGTCCGGTTCTGAGATACTGCGGATCAGTTGGTGGGCCTTGGCAATCCCTTCAAAATACAAGGGTTCAACCTCGTCCCGATCCGATTGAAGTTCTGGGCAAGCGGAATCAATGTCGGTTTGAATTTGATCATAGTAGTCATAGGACCGTTCGTACAACTTAAGGCGTTGTGTCAAGACGTCTAGATAAAAATCGGCGGGATTTATTTTATTTAGAAAATTTCTAAATCTGGTCAGTTGCCCTTTGTAGGAAGAACGTCTTTCAATGAGAGTGTCATCCTTTTCAGTTGACATGTTGAAATAGGTAAATTGAAGTACAACTTACGAAACTGTAGCGAGATTTTGAAAATGCTGTCAGGTTGGCAGCAGAAGACAGGTTGCAAGTAAGACAGGCTGAAGAAGACAGGAACGACCTCTATCACCTTCACCAGCTTTGCACTGCGAAGTTATAGCTGAAAAATTCAAAGAAGATATTAATGATTTGCAAAATATTGTCAAATGGACTTTGAACAATAAATAACGAATAGATTTTCATAAATAGACTCTGAGAAATGGACTCTCCCGGGTTTCTGGGACCAAATTTTGGGTAGATTATTAGCTTGGAAATAACCTAACCCCCAAGGGAAGATGATGAAAAAAAAGGAAGCGGGTTTCGGACCGGAGAAAAAGGATGGAGAAATAGGAAGAGAGTTTGACATAAGTTATAACTAAGAGTTCTTGTTCAAATGCAACAAGTGGTGAACACCCTATCAATAGATTTATTTTTATTAACGAGGGCATGAACCTAGGAAGAGATGGGGAAGACAGGATCTTGCCTAACCGTTATGTTTGAGAAATGATAAATCAAAGAACAAATCTTAAATTTATTTAACAATGTTGGGTAGTAGTTTGGTAACAAATATATAATTTTAATTTTGTAACAAATGGGGTCGCAGACCTCCAAAAACATAAAGCTTGTGCCAGGCAATTAACAATTCTTTTGGTTTCAAACCTTTATATGTTTTAAAATCTTCGCAAGATTTTGAAATGGCGAAGATAAAATGAAAACTTTAAAGATAATTGAAGTGATTAAAGTTAGACAATAAATCAAGTACAAGTTGCGTACTTTTAAGAAATTCTAGATAAATATCTTAGAAAGAGTAACAATTTCGAAAGTAACAACAACAAAAAGCAGGAAGAATAAAATAGAAGTTTACACAAATAGGGCAGATTACTTATTGTGAAACCTGAAGAGAACAATCGAAAGGAAATTTCTAGAATTCCTATGGTTAAGTATGGATCACGAGAAAATGGGGCAAGTTTTCCTTTCGTGAAACCTAGAGATAACTCACTTATGAGTTGAAAGAATTGTATTCCCAAATTAGAAGGAAGAGACAATATAACTTAAGGCGTGTACTAGACACGAAGTTTTACATACATTAATTCGTTTTACATAAGCAAAAGAGGGAGGGCACATATTGAGAGTGACACCTCATTGAAAAAAAGACCTAAAGCAACAATTTTTGTTATTTTGGTTTTGTTAGTAAAGGGTTTGGAAAATATCAAATGGGATTGAGGATAAGTGTTCATGGCCGTATTTATAGTATTCGGACGAACGCGACGCGGATGAAATGTCGAACAAACACTGTTTTTCACTATAGTCTGTTGACATAGATGAAAAGATCACTGTAGTAGCACAAAAGGTTTATGGCAAAGAAAGTTATTGCAATGATGGAAAATAACTAGTTACACTAGATATGCGAGAGTCTATTGCTTGTGAAAGTTGTAGATTATAGTTGAATGCGGCAGAGAAAATCCCAACGGTGGATGAAAAATTAGCTATTGATTAGTAGTTCATAAGGAAGATTCCTTAATTTGAAAAAGTATTCCCACATATGAGTGTAAAATACATGACAGTATAACTGGTAGATAGAGTGCAGATTCGGGAAGGTTCCAGAGCAATGATGACTTGGTTAAATTGGGTAGAGAATCCCTCGGCGGAAAGCTAGATTCTATGGACAGTGGGTATTTTGGAAATATCCCTCGATGTGAGATAGCATCTCAGAAAATCTTTCATGTTGAAAGTTAAACCTGATAGTTTAAGTAAGATCAAGAAGATCTCTTGAAAGCAGTTATTTTCACATAGCAACTTTCATTGTCTATAAAATCCAAATAAAACCATTGAGCTATTAAAAGACGATGAGAATGAGGTTAAAACCTGAAGTCGGTACTTATCTTTGCTTCATGTAGAAGGCGATGATCCTTTTGACGGTTGATATTAAAATTCTAACATGTCGTGGAATTTGAAAGTTTGCCTCTCAAGTTGAGGAGGCGAGCTCTAGTTGAGCTCTAACTGACTGAGTCAACTTCCGACGTACAAGTGAAGGCTGCTAGACGCAGAGAAAGTACTAGCCTTGACGGCTTGACCAACAAGAACTTGAGTGCACTTAAGAGAGTGAGTGAGCGGTTGCTCACGACGCGGAGAAGTGTAGAACTTGACGTGTAGAACGTGAAGTGACCGAGCGGGCTGGCTGCGCGCGCGGTGGAGAGCGCAGTAGGAGGAGGGGAGAAGAGGGGGAAGCCGGCGAGTGAGGGAAGGAACAAAGAGGTAACACATAAACATGAATAATCTTGACAAAAAAAATCTTCTTGGAGCGGTGTCTTCACGGAGTAGTAGATTGGTGAAGAACACGACGCCCAGCCAATTGGTGTAGAAGTCTTCATGGTTTGAAGCAATGGAAGTTCGGAAGCAGCAACGGGACGCTGTCAAGCTGGTTCAGCAGAATATGCGTTTCTGTAAAAGACTGACAGAAAAAATAAACAAATGCACGGGGCAAACGGGAGGTAACAGTTCGATGTTGGTGTGTGCGGGAAAGAAATTTAAATAAATAGACTGATATAAAGTAATGAACAGCAAAAGCTAATTCATTCATTCCGTGTATTTGCAAAAATACACCAGGGGAGAAGTCAATGCTCCCTCCTCTTTAAGACGGGACTTCAAAACACCGCTTTCAAACAAGCGTGAACAGAACTTGGAAAGGCTACACATCACATTAATATAACAACATTATTCTGAGGTTCCATTGACCTATTACTATAGCTCAGATATGATTATAATTTCGGAGTATTAACACTGGGATTAAGAATTCAAAACCAATCATAATTAAGGGGCTTCCGACGTGAGAGACATCTGGTTCGATTCTCTGGCCTGCCTCTAGGACACTTCCATTTTCGAGGGCTAGGGCTAATTCCATAGAGCGAGGGTATTTAACCACTCCTCCTAACAATAATAAAAGCAACTTTGGGAAAAGGTATTCGCACTCAATTCCATGCTTGACAATAATATATAGCACCCTTTTTAAAAGTTTGTTACAGCAAACACATACAAAATCAATTACTTCACCCAGCTGACCCCCGCAATTATAATTCCTGGCATTATCTTCACTGTAATTTTTAGCGTGACTATTTATTATTTAGCGCTCAAAGGCGACAGTCAATACACTCGTGATGCCTTCCAAAGTTTAATATTTATTTCAACGTAATTCATTTTTATCTTCGTCCATAATTAACAGATTTGCCTTATACTAAGTCTCGACTTTTCATTACCAAGAACACAACTGGTTCTATAATTATTATTATTATTATTTCTTTAGCACACAGCGGCTTATACTTGAAGATTATTTCCATATATTTTATGTTACATTTTCCTTTTTATATTATCCTGTTTGCCTTTTAAATAACATTATTCTTTTTATATTCACAAGTATTCAACTGAATACGATTTCATTCGATTAACAATGCATTTTAGCAATTTTTATATTAGATCCCGCACTTATTCTTTTCACACAGTTTTACATCCCTGATTTTGAGTACTGGAGAATACTTTCTCCGTGGTTACTATTGCTACATGAGATTCCCGAATCCAAAACACATAATAAATTTGGGTGGTACTTACATGGTTTATCCGGCCCCATTGTCCAAATTCCAGTGGAACGACATTCGGCCCACATCACATTTCTTATTTCATGATGATACACACAATTACACTGATAAAATTTCCCTCTGGATTACACATTTTTAAATTAGTATAAGGGTTTACACACATTTTCATTTCACAAAAAAAAATTATAACTTTCACTTAATATTATATTTACACACACAGAATTTCACTTTTTGGGTAACAAACACACGTGAATTCTTCCTTCACCAAATCCCAGGGGTGCAAATTTCGACGTTGCCTTCTACCTTCTACTCTGAAATTGACAGTCTCGTACGAAATGAAACCTCATTGGATAGAAGTTCCCTCCTAATTCTGTTGTTTAATTTATCGGCATTTACAATACTGCACGATAATGTAGTCTTTTCCGGTTCAATTGTCTATCTGGGAAAACGGTATATTTTTACGCTTACCCCTGAAGTCGCTATTCTGAGCTTTTACAATTGTTTATATGATAATATGCGTCGGAACTGAATTCGGATGGCTATTGTCTTTTCTCTGTGGAGTACATCTATGAAACTCCACATGGCTACGGATATATCTTTGTAGATTCCTACTACTATCGCCACTGTGTTACCCTAATCTCCTCAATCAGGAAAATTAGGTCTTAGCTATGTTTTTACACCACCGTGGTTATACTAACGCACTAGGAAAACGTTTTTTAGAGTATCTACTCTTTGCTGATGTCTCGTATACTTTCGAGATACTATGTTCTCACTTCGAATACAAGTGTCAGGGCTTCAACTACCCTCGCCGGCTAACGTATATTTTCACACACAGTTTATAGCTTGGCCTACCACCGTAGACTATTATACTTTTCGAAGTTCTAAATTGTATTTTTCCTTTGAAAATAACTTCAACGATTTAGAGCGCGGCGACACTGAAGAAAACTGGACAGTACTTCGACATAGAGTACTTATGCGTCGTGATAGAGGTTCGAGTCCTACTGTGCTGACAAGAGCACGACCAATACGAGGTCTGATGGGTTACTGCTTCCTCTTGCTTGGGCTACGGGCCCTTATATCTGATTCTGGCAAAAATAAATAAATTTCTCTTCGTCCTCACCACCAATTTCCAAAATAATCGTCGTACGAAGTTAAAAAAATATCTCTGGAAAGCTGAGGTTTTAAACGTCTCAACAGTATCTTAGTTTCCAGGAATCGATCGTACAAATCTTTAATATTAATTTAAATGACCTCTTCAGATGCGTGGGAAGTGTATTCTTGTTGTCTCCCACCATCAGCTTCTGGTTCGGGGACTCACCAATTACGTAGTGATGAATTTGCATTTCTTTCCTACATAATTTCTATAAACTTTATCCACTCTAAAATGTTTCATTCCCTGGATAATGTTCACTGAATGACTCCTTTCTTTACTTTAATGCCTGCAAATGGCTTAATTTCAATTATTTCTCTTATTTTCCAGCCCCTCCTTCATGCGACGCTGCCTTTTTTATTGTCGACTCGGGGCTATTTCCCAAACTTCATCTCTCTCTTCCATGGAAGTTTCCATATCTAATTTTACCACGTGATTAATCAGCTCTCTGGTGACTGTTCAAATGACATCACCGGGCAGCTGTGGCCTGGCAAACTAAGGTTGCACAACATCTCTTTGCCCCACGCAATCTTATGAAGTATCAGCTTCTCAACTAACTTCAGAACTCCCTTCTAAAGCCTGCATTTATTCCTTCTTTTCTTCGAACTATAAGGATATGAGTTCGATACTGAACCTCTCACATGGGATCAAATCTCCCCTCCTTAGATAAATAAATTTTCTAAGTATTGAGGAAATTTATTTAATTATTTTCCATTGAACATTTTATTCTGTCAGTATCGAAGTCATCACACTATCTCTCAATACATTCTGGTTTCATTCCTTATTAGAATGCCGCAATTATTGGGGTTTTCTACTCAAAGTCATATCCAGCAATATTGAAGGCCGGGCACGCTCTGTCCCTTCCCGTCCTTACTTTCTCCATTTTCTTGGACTAAATGTCCTCGGAATGTCTTATTCCTTACGGGTGTGGTCTATCCCTACCCGTATCCTTATTTCCTCATTTTAATTTCTTAGCTTGCAATTTTCCTCCTCCACATGCTCAATAATATCTCAATTCAACATATGTTCTCTCCTATTTGTATCAAAAGTGGATTTTTCATTGACACTTTCTATTCTCATGACAAGGGCTTGCTCATCTGCTTCATCGAAGTCTTCGGGAGGGTAATATAATTTCAGATTAGGTGAATTTATAGTCACTTCGTGATTCGTTTCACAGTGCCGAATTCTATATGCATTATTTCTTAAATCCCTTATTATTCTATACGGGCCGTGGTACATTTTCTGGAATTTCTTATACACGCGGTTCCCTGGATCAGAAAAGGCTGGTCTTTTCACTAACACCATTTCTCCTGCTAGTAGTGGTCGATGATACCTTTTGTGCCTGTTTCTTCTTTGCCTCCTATCGGCTTGAGCTTTTAGATGCTCAAAGGCTCTCCTAATGCGTACATCTCTTCCAGGCTGAGCGTCTGTTGGTCTAGGAACGACCAGACTCCATGGTCTCTCTGGTTGCTCATTCCGATGTAACGTTATTGGTATCTCTCCCGTAGATTCATGTATCGTTTTATTAATGCAAAATTCTATGATGTCGAGGATGTCTATCCATTTCCAATTTTCCTCGGCACAGTATATCCTACAATACTTGGCCGTTTCCCTCATAACTCTTTCTACAGGATTTGCCTCAGGATGACGAATACTTGACAGGATCTGACGTATTCCAAGTCTCTCTAATTCCTGTCTAAATTCTATACTTGTAAAACAACTACTGTGATCCGATAACAAATTCTCTTGTTTATCCAGAATAGGTATCACTTTTTCTTTTAGTCGTTTTAAAACCTGTTTGGTACTAGTCTTCTGTATGGGGGCAAGAACAACCAGTTTTGTGAAGACATCCATAGCCACTGTTACGTGCAATGCCCGTTCCAACATTTTTAAATATGTATCTTCCCTGGATGTGACTTCGCGACCTTTGAAACGACCGCCTGGTGGCTTGGTTCCGATTTTGAACACGAGATGGCAGCTGATATCGGACTCCGGCCCTTCTAGCCGTGGTTCCTTCTTCTTCACCACTAGTGTGTGTTGGTGGTGCCTTATAAACTCGTCCTAATCGTGTCATATTTGAAGGCTATTATTATTCTACGTCATGAAATAAAGGACTGTGTATATATGATACCGCCAAATTAATAACTTAATAATCACATTGTTGCTTGAGGTGTCATGCTGTGATTGGACAATTACATTAACACGAATGCAATGCTGTTTTGACTTGTGATTCTCCGCCATCTTGTGAGCTTATTGTCTGTCGTCAAGATAACAAGCCGGCTGCTGGAAAAAGAGTATCTCTCCGTCGTGCTGGGGGCGGTGGCCCCTAGCCTCTACGAAACATGACTTTATTCAAAACTAAGGAAATGGCATGTGCTGCTAGGCTATTATTTAATAATTTGCCTGGAAGATGACGTGTGATCTGCGTCCAATATTGGCCTTGTATTTATGTTTTGATGCTGTTTTTTGTTTCGCCTGGTAGGCCTAATTTATTTCTGTTTTAATAATGTTACCAGATATATATTATTTTTGTTATTTCTTCTTCGTACCTTCTGGAGAGACGTTTCTTGTTTATTTTACGTTTTAAATAATTATTTATTTTCTTTTGGCAATCTTGGGATTGGCATATTATTAATCTGATTTACGATCCGATGCACCAGCCTCATGTCAATAGTGTTAAAGCGTAATTCCTTCCTCCTTTTTATTTCTCTCTGGTGATTTTAAAATTTAATTTTGCTAATTGTTTGCCGTAATTCGATCGGACATGCGGTCTCCTTTTTTTGTGGCCATGCTTGTTTTTTGTTTTTCCGGGGTGCATTCTGGTCTCGAGGGCATTATCTTGGCGTCGAGCGGTAAACTCAAACGTGTTGTGGTGTTATCTTAATATGTTTTTTATTATTCTTGTTGGTTTAACTTTGTGTTTTTGGTGAATGTTCCTGTGTTTTTCTCCGTCATGCAAAATATGGATTTATTTTCTGATACAATTTTATTTTATTAATTTAATTTTAAATTTCTCGTTTCATCGTGGCTTTAGATATCTGCATGTCTGATTGGTATTACATACCTTAATATATTATCAAGCCCTTTCTCATTTAATAATGCTTGTCTACTGATTTTCTTCATTTAGGCTTAATTAATTTTTTTAAATTTAATGTTTTCTTTTTGGTTCAGCAAACTGCATGTAAAACCTTAACTTGTTTTCTAAGGTAATTGATTTGTTTTGGCCTTAAGCCACGTGCATCTTCAGAGGGTGCTTTGGCCATAGAGTTTCTTCCTTTTTTTTAAGATTTTGTTAAATTTTCTTTTTTCTTGCATCCTTCTGCTAATTAAATTTTATTTTTAATTTTTAAGCAACTGTTCTGGCATTTTTTTTTGTCGGCGACAATTCTGTTAGTTATTGGGGGGTGTCTGTAGTCGAGCTTGTGCGTTCCCCTTCTCCACCTTCCTTCCACACCTTTTGGTGTTCTTCTGTTGGGGCATGTCTTCTGGAGGTGATTTTGCAGTGGAGGCGACGCGGACCTCTGAATAAAGGTAAGTTGGCCCATCCCATTCCCATACCACCCCGGTGGGCGGCTGCAGTTGGTAGCAGACCGAGCTCGTGTTCGCTTCTGTAACTATCCCCTCCTCAATACCCGCAGGCTCGTTTTATGGGCCCTTCTGATGCTGATAGGGCAGTTGTTGATGGGATGTGTCATGTCAGTGCACTTGATGTTATGTAAAGCTAATCCTTGTCGATTGTTTAATTTCATGTTTGCCTCTGAATATCCATGTGGTGAGATGTAATTGACCGGTTCAAAGCTAGGTGTTTGCTGCTGTATTTTATCCTGTTTGTATGCAGCACTCCCACTGAAAAAGATGCTCGGTAAGTGGCTGGCATGTGTTTTTGGCATGGGGAATGTGGATTTGTTAATATTCTGATAGCCTAAATGCTACGTGTGAAGGCATCGTGGAGCCCTCTCTGAAGCTGTTCGCCATGTGGTTTGTGGCCATTATTGTAATTTAGCTTCCTGTTCTCTAGCCAAGCAAGCGATGACTTCTGCAGTTCTGGGCAGCATTGTGCATGATCTTGTATAATATGGTGGCGGTGTTCGAGTGTCAGCCTAATCTATGGTGTTGGTAATTGGTAGTTATGGTATTGTTGTGAAAGTGAAAACTGTCCTTGTAATTCCTAAAATTTTGTTTCTTTTTGTATTGTCTGCCTGCGTTCTGTGTTTTTCAAAATGGCTGACAATAATAGTGTTTTTGATTTAATTGACTTAAGAGATAACCTTGTGAATTTGGAGAGTTCTTCTGGGGTTGAACGTGAATCACCTCTGTTTACTAGGTCTGAGGTTTTGGGATCGATTACTAGTAGTGGTTTGCCTGCCCCTCTATTGTCTGGCTCTGGCTCGTCCAGACCACTTAACCCTGGATACGGTCATTCTTCTCATGTTAGGTCACCTAATGATTTCCTGGGTCCTGCCGACCCATTGCATCCCAGTTTTTTCTCTGGCAATATAAATGTTTTGTCTCCTGTAGAGGGTATGCGAGCGAGCTACCCTGGTACCAATGTCTCTTTTCCAAATGATACGTTCTCGCCTACAGTTAATTATGGGTCGATTCCTCACCCTATTTCTAGTTTCTTAACTAAGTTGAAGCATTTCAACCTAGATGACGTTACCCAGGTGGTCCTATTTTTAAAGCAAGTGGTAGAATTGGGTAACCATGCCTCAATTTTTGGGATGTCGGAAAATCAGATTTTCCAACTGTTGTATCCTGTTGCATCCGGTATGCTGCGCGATAAGCTAATTGAAGCTATCCACCTCCGCATGTCCTTAGCCATGTTTATTAGGGAAGTGTTGTGTTTTCTTGTCCCAGCGAGTGCCCTTAGTACTCTCGAGCAAAAGTTTTTATATCGTGTCCAAAGGTTGGACGAGTCACTTAGCGACTATGTCAGTGGCATTAAGCTGTATGCCCAGGTATTTGCGTCCCCTTTAACTGAGCGACAGTTGGTGTCATCTATTGTAAATGGGTTTTCGCCTCAATATAGGTCATACATGACTATGTGTACCAGGCGTTCGTCATTTGTCGAGCTGAAACAGGTCGTTATAAAGGCTATGGCTGTTAAACATGCAGATTCCCTTCGTGTAGCTAATGTTCCTCCTCCTTCCTTGATGTCCCGTCCCCCTCCTTCCTTGATGTCTCGTCCCCCTCCTAAGGTTATGTTTCATCCTAGACCCAATATTAAGTGCCACACGTGCGGTGGCGTGGGACATGTCAAGAAGGTGTGTCCGAATAACCAGGTTGTGTATCGCCAATGACGAAATATTTTGGAGACCAATTCGGGTGTTACTTCTAAGGATATTTCTGTGCATGAGGATTTGGGAAAACCCTGTGAAGTTTCTGGTCTCCCTACTAATGAAAATCTTGATAACTCTATGAAAATTAATTCATCACGTGCTAATTCTGCTTATGTCGCTGACCTACCTAACCTGTCGGTGAGCAATGCCGTGGCAAGTCAGCCTAATTCTAAACATAATGTGAAACCTGTGGTGCGGGTGTCCTCGTCATCTAATTGTAATCGTTTTAGAGTGAGTAATGATTTTGGAATTTCTCCTGTGGCTAAGGGAATATCCCCGTTTATTGAAATTTGTGTTAATGACGAGCCCGTTTCTGCATTGCTTGATTCTGGTAGTGTCGCATCCTTTATAAGCGAGGACTGGTTTTTATCTATGAAGAGTGTTTGCAAATTTCCTGAGTTAGAGCCTAACAATGAATCTTTTATTTCGGCAAATTGTTCAAACTTAAATATTTTGGGTAGTATGACAGTCAAAATCCATATTCTAAATATTTCTTGGAAGTTTAAATTTTTTGTTGCCAGAAATCTTTCCTGTTCTGTGGTCATTGGAGCTAATTTCATGTCACACGTTGGTATGCTTCTTGATTTTGGTGCTCGCAACTTATGGTGTAAGTTTAATCCGCAAAGAAAGTTATCATTTAACCCGGTTTTATCTCTCCTGCTCTCAATTCAGTTAGTGAACCTGTGACTATTGAGGATCTCGATATTGAAAATTTAACGAGTCTTCAAAAGGATGCCATTAAGAGGTTATGTCAGGAGTATGGCGATGTATTTATGGACAAGTTGGGTGTAACCCATTTTATGGAATACGAGATTGAGCTAACAAATTCTGTGCCGGTGCGTTTAAGCCCGTATCGCCTTGCCCCGCCCAAGATGGCTGAACTTCGGAAGATTATCTATAAGATGTTGGAAGAAGGTGTAATCCAACCTTCTATTTCGGCCTACTCATCCCCTGTATTCCTTGTGCCAAAACCTAACGGTGGTTTTCGGCCGGTGGTCGACTATAGGGCTCTTGATCAAAAGGTTGTTTTACAATCAATTCCTTTGCCGGACCTTCATACATGCTTTTGTTGGTTTCGCAACGCGAAGGTGTTCACGATCCTCGATTTAAATTCTTCTTACTTCCAAATTCCCCTCTCCCCGGAATCCAGGCATGTTACTGCTTATACCACTGACTGGAACCTGTTTGAGTATGCCCGTGTCCCGTTTGGCCTATCCACCGGAGCCGCTGTGTTGAGCAGACTTCTGGACAAGGTGTTTTCAGAAATTAAATTCAAATTTGTGTACCACTATCTTGACAATGTGGTGATCTATTCTGAGTCCTTCGAGGAACACGTTGATCATCTGAAAGTTGTACTTGATCGGTTGCGTGACGCTGGTCTTACCGTCAAATTGTCCAAGGTTTCCTTTGCCAAGCCCAAAATTTCCTTCTTGGGTCATATTGTTTCCGAATCTGGTATCTCCGTGGACCAATCTCGTTCTCAGGCCATCAGAGATTTTAAAACACCCAAGAACGCCAAGGGTGTTGCTCGTTATATTGGTATGGTGAACTTCTTCCGTAAGTTCATCAGTAATTTTGCCGACCGTGCTGCTCCTCTAAATCAATTACGCAAAAAGCTGTGAAGTTTGAGTGGGGTCCCTCTCAGCAGGCAGCCTTCGAAGATCTTAAGCTTGCGCTCTCTAACGCCCCTGTATTAGCCATTCCGGATTTTGGGAAGCAGTTCATTGTGCAGACTGATGCGTCTGGTCGTGGTGTTGGTTGTGTCCTACTGCAAGAGTCTGATCTGGGTAGGCAACCCGTTGCATACGCTTCTCGTACCTTAACGGACGCAGAGAGGAAGTATTCCATATACGAACTTGAGGGTTTAGCTGTGTTGTTCGCTCTGGAAAAATTCCGTATGTATATTGAGCACACTAAGTTTCTCCTTGAGACCGATAACCAGGCCTTGAGCTGGGTGTTAGGGAAACCCCGTAAAACTGGTAGGATTGCCAGATGGGCAACTAGGATTCTGTCGTTCCAGTTCACTGTCCACCATATTCGTGGGTCCGAAATTGCGGTAGCTGATTCATTAAGCCGCATGTATGAGGAAACAGCCGAAGAGGAAATTCGAGGATGTGAACCCGTAAACCTTGTATCACCCGTAAATTATGTCAATGTCGTTCTCAGCAATTCCCATGTGCTTTTTGAAGATGTGAGGCGATTCCAGAAAGAAGATCCCTCCTTATCTAGCCTAATTGACCGAATCAATTCTGGTGAAGTGATCAAGCCCTACTCTCTAAAGGATGGTGTATTGTGCTGTTCGTCTCGTCATGACCGTCTACCTAAAATTGTGCTCCCGTCGGTTCACATTCCGGAAATCTTTCGTTACTATCACGAATCTCCTATTGGTGGCCACCTACGAGTATTCAAGACCCGAGCTAAAATCAGACAGTTCTTCATTTGGCAAAGTATGGATGGCGATATCAGGAGGCTCATTAGAAATTGTGCTTCATGTAGTATTAGCAAACTCCCGGTTTCTACTAAGGTTGGCCTGTTGTCATCTGAACCGGCATCTAGACCCATGGAGAGGCTTTTTATCGACCATGTTGGTCCGTTCCCTCGCTCTGGTCGGGGAAACCAATTTGCGCTTGTTTGCACTGACGGTTTCACCCGGTTTAGTTGGATTTTCCCCACCAGACAGGCTACGACCAGTTCCGGGCTAACCATACCATTTTCCTCTGCAAAATAGCGGGTACAACAATCCTCAATCGAGTATGTTCAGAGTCCGCAAACTTATATAATAATTCCATCTTTTCTTCCTTTGGGACATGTCAGTACCTGGTGTCAGATAATGCCAAGTGCTTTGTATCTCATCAGTTCCGTAAATTCTTATTTGATTATGCTATTTCGCATGTAACCACCACTCCCTATTTTCCTAACCCGTCTCTAGCTGAGCAAGTCAATCGTAATCTCCGTTCTGTTCTGATTGCTTTCCACCACGACGACCATTCCAAGTGGGATTCTAATTTGCATTGGCTCAATTTTGCTTTCAACACCGCCGTGCATGAGAGCACGCAAGCCACCCCTTTTTCGTTAATGTTTTCCTTTATGGCTAATTCTCCGTTGTCTAACCTGTGGAACCTGCACGATCTCCTTCCAGACAGTTTCACGCCCGAAGATATGAGGGCGAAATTCGACAAGGCTAGAGAGAGTATCAAGGTACCACATGACCAACTTGCCAAGCGACACAATGCATGTCGCAAGCCAACTGATTTGGAAATTGGAGATGTTGTGTACGTCCGCAATTTCGAGCCCAAGGGCGTCAGTAATCTAGTTTCAAGCAAGTTGACCCCTCGTTTCAAGGGCCCCTGTTATGTAGAGGCATTCCTGACTCCCGTTACTCTTCTTATTCGAAACCCTAAGGCCAACAAAATTTCCCGAGTGCATCTGTCGCACATTAAACGAGGTGGAGAGGTTTCTAATGAGGAAATGCTACCATGAAATTTGTAAAACGATTTTTGTATAATGTAGAGTATCCCTAACCTTCATTGAAGCCTTCAGGCATCTGTTCCTTATGAAATTTTTAATTGGGTTTAAAAAAAACTCTACTGGGATACAACTTGTAACTGTTGGGTTATTCCCATTTTATGGTAAATTGTAAAATTGAAACTAGATTTTGATGTTCTCATAGAAGATGCTAGCATGTAAGTTGGACTCGGTGGGAGACCTAACTCATGGTAATTTATATATACCTGTTTGCTTGGGAATTTGAGTGGTCATTCCTCTACCGTAACTCCTGCTAAATGTATAGTCGTTCTACACGTGTACTATAAAAAGGTAACTCTGTTTAATGCAAGATTGTAAGCACGGATCTAGGTCATGTTCAGGATTTTCCTTCTTCATTTAAATTCAACTATGTTTCTCTTTTATAAAATATGTGTTAAGAATTAGTAATTTCTGTAAACTTTTATTTTTGAAATAAGATTAACTTCTGTTTTTTAAATGGCTGCCCATTCGTCGAATGATATCTGGCACATTGCTTCCACCTACTTCGTCTAAAGCTAACAACATTGGACTTTTTGAAAATTTATCTAACGTGTCTTGGACTCTGAAAGCACCGCAGGTGCTGGTGTTCTGCGTTTCTGAAAACTTATGGACACAGTGAAGCTGTTAACTAAGTGGTTTGCGAGGTGATCAATTATACCTTCACTGATAATCTGACCCTGCACTCTTCCTAACCAAAACGATGCGGTTTCGTCCATCAATTGAAGTTAACTGGTGAACATTATCTTCTGGAAACATGCTTGGTGAATCGACTAGTTTTGGAGTACTGCCTATGCCTGGGCATATTCGTGAACGGTGTTCACGCTTAAGGGAGGGAGACTGTTACGTGCAATGCCCGTTCCAACGTTTTTAAATATGTATCTTCCCTGGATGTGACTTCGCGACCTTTGAAACGACCGCCTGGTGGCTTGGTTCCGATTTTGAACTCGAGATGGCAGCTGCTATCGGAATCCGGCGCTTCTAGCCGTGGTTCCTTCTTCTTCACCACTAGAGTGTGTTGGTGGTGCCTTATAAACTCGTCCTAATCGTGTCATATTTGAAGGCTATTATTATTCTACGTCATGAAATAAAGGACTGTGTATACATGATACCGCCAAATTAAATACTTAATAATCACATTGTTGCTTGAGGTGTCATGCTGTGATTGGACAATTACATTAACATGAATGCAATGCTGTTTTGACTTGTGATTCTCCACCATCTTGTGAGCTTATTGTCTGTCGTCAAGATAACAAGCCGGCTGCTGGAAAAAGAGTATCTCTCCGTCGTGCTGGGGGCGGAGGCCCCTAGCATCTACGAAACATGACTTTATTCAAAACTAAGGAAATGCATGTGCTGCTAGGCTATTATTTAATAATTTGCCTGGAAGATGACGTGTTATCAGCGTATTTTACTGCCTACAACAAGGAAAGCCTCCTGGATGATCGAAGCGGATTCTGTGTTCTACCGAAGCAATGTGCTGGCAGTTCATATCTCTTATATTATTTAAAATGTGTTAATTATTTTATTTTCATTGTGTCTCCACAGAAAAGTTTTATGGTACGTTATTAATTTTTATATATTTTATTATGGGAACTCCAATATTGGCCTTGTATTTATGTTTTGATGCTGTTTTTGTTTCGCCTGGTAGGCCTAATTTATTTCTGTTTTAATAATGTTACCAGATATATATTAATTTTGTTATTTTTTTCGTACCTTCTGGAGACACGTTTCTTGTTTATTTTACGTTTTAAATAATTATTTATTTTCTTTTGGCAATCTTGGGATTGGCATATTATTAATCTGATTTACGATCCGATGCACCAGCCTCATGTCAATAGTGTTAAAGCGTAATTCATTCCTCCTCTTTATTTCTCTCTGGTGATTTTAAAATTTAATTTTGCTAATTGTTTGCCGTAATTCGATCGGACATGCGGTCTCCTTTTTTGTGGCCATGTTTGTTTTTTGTTTTTCCGGGGTGCATTCTGGTCTCGAGGGCATTATCTTGGCGTCGAGCGGTAAACTCAAACGTGTTGTGGTGTTATCTTAATATGTTTTTTATTATTCTTGTTGGTTTAACTTTGTGTTTTTGGTGAATGTTCCTGTGTTTTTCTCCGTCATGCAAAATATGGATTTATTTTCTGATACAATTTTATTTTATTAATTTAATTTTAAATTTCTCGTTTCATCGTGGCTTTAGATATCTGCATGTCTGATCGGTATTACATACCTTAATATATTATCAAGCCCTTTCTCATTTAATAGTGCTTGTCTACTGATTTTCTTCATTTAGGCTTAATTAATTTTTTTAAATTTAATGTTTTCTTTTTGGTTCAGCAAACTGCATGTAAAGCCTTAACTTGTTTTCTAAGGTAATTGATTTGTTTTGGCCTTAAACCACGTGCATCTTCAGAGGGTGCTTTGTCCATAGAGTTTCTTCTTTTTTTTTAGATTTTGTTAAATTTTCTTTTTTCTTGCATCCTTCTGCTAATTAAATTTTATTTAAAATTTTTAAGCAACTGTTCTGGCATTTTTTTTGTCGGCGACAATTCTGTTAGTTATTGGGGGGTGTCTGTAGTCGAGCCTGTGCGTTCCCCTTCTCCACCTTCCTTCCACCCCTTTTGGTGTCCTCCTGTTGGGGCATGTCTTCTGGAGGTGATTTTGCAGTGGAGTCGACGCGGACCTCTGAATAAAGGTAAGTTGGCCCATCCCATTCCCATACCACCCCGGTGGGCGGCTGCAGCCACCATTATGTGTCTGTTTCTCCTCCTGGCCTTTGGCAAAGGTCCGAAGTTGTCAATAGAAATAATTTGACCTTGTCTTTCGGCAACAGTGGTATTGGCTTTTGTCTCATCAAAAACGCATTTGGCTTAATTCTTTGACATATGTCACATTTGTTTAAGGAACCCAGACTCCAAAAATGATGAAATTTTCGTTTTTCAGATTATTAGAAAATAACATACCACAGACTTTCCCCTTTAAAATGACATATTAATCTCCCCTATTTCTCAACTCCAAATATTTTTTTTTTCAATAATGTGCTGTAGTGCGCGTCACCACATTTCATTTCCATGGATACGTATTCACAGAAAACATACTCAAATCTCTCGGTCTTTCCAAGGAGATAGTAGGCCTATGCATGTAGGACATATTTCTTGTGTTGGTTACATTTTCCGATAGGCAATTGTTTTGTTTGCGTTTTGTAATCCTTGGATAGCCTACTATTGTTGGCATTGATTAATTTGGTGGTTAGGCTTAGCTCAAGATTTGTACTGCATTTCTTTAGTGAAACTGTAACTTTCAAAACATGCCTCGATTTGGTAACAGAGTTTAAAAGAAGAAAAAGCCGACAGGAAGGTACAGAAGTAGTGGCACTATGACAGTATCACACATTGTTGAAAGCTATAATTAGGGCATTGTACTTCCACACCCTATCGACTGACGAGAAACCACTACATGGCTTATGCCCTCAAGGTCTCAATTCCTGGTGCAAGAATAACAAATATCAGGGATCTGAACATGTATACAAGCATCTTCACAGTCTACCAGAAGCTGTTATGAAGACAATTAAGCCAATTCTAACAGATTTATCTCAAACTGAACGTATGAAAAAATGTCTACATTGTCGCACTCATAATCAAAATGAGAGTCTGAATAATATAATTTGGACCAGAATCCCAAAAAATGTGTTTGTGGAAATTTATACTCTTCACTTTGGAGTATATGATGCCATTGCCACCTACAACAATGGAAACATTACAAAGTGTGATATGCTGCAGAAGAGGGGACAGGCGGCAGGAAAGTACATGGTCAATGCGATGATGTCAATAGACAATGAGAGAAAACGGAATGCTGAAAGAAAAGAAAAGAAAAGGAGTCTGAGAGGAAAGCTAGACAAAGAATGAAAGCTGTAAAGAGAAGGCTAGATGAGGAGATGTCTAGTGACACTGATAACCCCTCTTATGGTGCTGGACTTCATTAGAAAGTTAGTTCAACTTTGAACCTCGTTTTTCACAATTCCATTTTTATGCCATATAAGGAACATTTTATCCTAAACTATGAAAGATAGAGACTTCAAATTTTCAAGACTTCTATCATAGCCTTTTTGTCATACACGATCTATGACAGATTTTATGGCGATGATATTAAACCAAAAAATATTTTGAAAAAATCAAAAATTAATTAATTAATATCTTCCCAGAAAATACCCATATATTAATATCCCTATGATACATGGTGTTAGACATGTATAATAAACCACTGTCAAAATTTCGTTCTTCTAGTATTAATAGTTTAGGAGATAATGTTCCCTCCATTTAACATTGCAAGTATAGGCGGGTCCGGGTTCCCTTAACGTATCCCTTACAGTTTCTCACAGTCTCGGCCATACAAATGCTTCTTTCAGCATCGAGACTGTTCTTTCAACTCCCATGTGTCCAAAATATCTATGGGCTAACCATACCATTTTCCTCTGCAAAATAGCAGGTACAACGATCCTCAATCGAGTATGGTCAGAGACCGCAAACTTATATAATAATCCGTTAAAGAAAGTATAATCTTGAGCCATCTTATTAGCTTCAGTATACGCAGGCGTTCCCCTTATCAAACTCCCTTCTAAGAAAGATATGAGCATGTTCATCCATGGATCTTCATGTTGTCGTTGACCAATGCTTCTTAATTCATCCAAGGTACGCTGATCTCTGTCTTCTAAATCAATAGCCATTACTTCCTCTTCTGTGGACTCTGGCTGTCTACTTAAATAATCTGGAGCTACATTTTCTTTTCCTTACATCGAACTGCTGTATGTATAAAGCACAACGCATCAACCTTTGACAGGATAAATCTGTCTTCATCAAAAAGGTTAAGGCTTTATGATCTGTTCTTAACGTGACTGGAAACCCATGTACAATCTTCCGCCAATATTGCAACGCATGCAATATCGCTGACAGCTCGATCTCGCTAATTGTAGAATTTTTCTCGTGTGGTTTCAGTCTTCGACTAGTGAAAGCTAGATAATTTTTCCTCTCAGGCTTCTCCGGGTCTTCCTGATACAGCATCGCTCCTATTCCAATCTGGGATGCATCGGTCTGTATTACAAATCTCTGATTAAAATCAGGATATCCTAGCTTCACGTAATTTAGGAGAATTTCCGTGGCCTCTATAAATGCTTTCACCGTTTCGTCCGTCCATTTCCACTTGCCACCCTTCTTCAGAAGGTCCTGCAGTGGTGCAAAATTTTGGTGTAGGATGGACAATGTCCTGAGAAAAATCCAATCAATCCCAAAAGATGGCGAACGTTTTTCACTCTCAAAGGCCTGGGAAAATTTCTCATCGATTCTAATTTGCATGGATTTGGTTTGACACCATCTTTGTCAATAGGTAGGGGTCTCGCTTGCTGAGCCCAAGGTTGCAGGTTCGAAACCTGGCGCAGTCAGCTGGCATTTGAGGGTGCGCAAATGCGAGGGAGCCGTGTCAGTAGATTTACTGGCACGTTCAAGATCCCCTTCGGAGCAAAATTCCGGCACCCCGGCGTCTCTAAAAGCCAGTGTAGTTAAAAGGGACGTAAAACCAATAACATTATTATTATTTCTTTGTCAATAACATGCCCCAAAAACGTAACTTGTCTTTGAGAGAAGTTCGATTTCTTCAAGTTAATCCTGAAGTTAGCCCTTCTCAAATCTTCCAATAATCTCTTTAAATTTTCCAAGTGTTCCTCTACGTTTTCCGAGGTAAGCCATATGTCATCTACATAACGGATAGTACAATCCTTTACTTCCTCTGACAGGTTGCGATCAAGTGCTCTTATTGTTGCTGATCCCGCTGTCTTCAAGCCAAATGGACATCTCTTGAAGCAATATGTTTGCTGATCGAAGTGAAATCCAGTTAAAAGACTGGTTTTCTCTTCATGTTCGAGATGATGATATGAAGAAGTCATGTCAATATTTGTGAAAATCTTCTTGCCTTTCAATTTCCTCAGTATTTCTTTTATGGGTGGTGCCGAATCATTTTCTGGTATAATCTTGGCGTTCAGATTCCTGGCATCCAAACACACCTTTACTGAGCCATCCGGTTTACTCACAATCACTAATGGACTAACATATGGTGTCGCCATCTTTTCTATTACACCTGCATCACTCATTTCCTGCAGTATTTTCTTACTTTGTGTGTAATGTTTTTCTGCAACCTGGTATGGTTTTTGTCTAAACGGTGCCCAATCATTTACTTGAAATGCGTATTTATAATTTTGGATCTTTCCTGGCTTGGAATCGAATACGTCCCTGTAATTTAATAGCAATACCTTTAATTCTTCCTTGTCTTCGAGGGTAACTTTGGCTTCCTCTATTTTTCCTAACAGGTTGGTCTCGAACTCGGTTTCCATACTATCTTCAAGTTCTATGTTCAGGACTTCAAATATCTCTTCTATGTCCCTACAACCTTCCTCGGTCATTTCTTCCACATGCCATACCTGTTCTTCTATTTTTGCATCCTGTCATGTAAAATAATGTTTTGCTCATCCACATCCTCTTTTTGTATCCTAATGCAATTTTGCGCTAGGTCTATTATGACCTTGTTCTCACGGATAAAATCAACACCCAATATAATATTATATGGTTATTGACTTACCAGCAAAAAGCATTGTGAAATGTCAGTGTTACCCATGATCAAGTCAATGTAAACCTGAAATTTGCATGTCCAAGATTTTTCAGGAATAATTCCCTTGAACTTCACGCTTGATGTGGTAATTTTTAATACACGACCTCTTGTTCCCAATTCATTTAGTAGGCTTTGCGGTTTTGAAAAATTCTAAGTTGCAGTCTGCACTAAAATTAAAAAACAGATACACACACTAATACAGCCACCAAAATTAACTCCGGTTATCAGACAGATTCTACACACACCCAAAGTACACGGGGCTACATGACTGCGTTGTCGCAGCCCCTAAACTTAAGAACCAACCAACCAGGCTTTGCGTTATCAAACTTATAGTTGATCTAGTATATATTAATGCTCTGACTATCAATCCCTCTGTCCTTAACATTATGATAGGTAATTCTCTTCTAATTGGTGGTATTCCTTCAACATCCTCGTTAATTAGCTCATCTGGTCTAGCTATCCAATTTACAATCTCAACCCCCCTCCCAGCTCCTGGTATGTTTCCACTATTGATGATTTAATTTTGGAGTTTTTTTTCCTGAGGGCTCCCTTTTCCCTCATTCTTCGACTGAGCTTGTAACTCCAAGCTTTGAGCTCCATCCAGTCGGTCGGGTGATTTTCGGTTCATAATTGCCTCACTCCAACGGACTCTTTGCGTCTCAGGTTCGTCTGTTAGTTCATTCATATAACGAAGACTTTTCTGATATATTTCTTCAATTTCCGCACGATATTCATCGCTTCTGTCCTCAGTACAAGCTCAGTTGAAGAAGGAGGAAAAAGGGTGCCCTCAGGATAAAAAAAACTCCAAAATTAAATCATCAAAAGTGGAAACATACCAGGAGCTGGGAGGAGGTTGAGATTGTAAATTGGATAGCTAGACCAGAAGAGCTAATTAACGAGGATGTTGAAGGAATACCACCTATTAGAACAGAATTGCCTATAATAATGTTAAGGATAGAGGGTTTACTGGTCAGAGCATTAATAGCCAATGGATCAACTATAAGTTTGATAACGCAAAGCCTACTAAATGAATTGGAAACAAGAGGTCGTGTATTCCTTCTGGGATAGTTTTCCCATTTCTCTGTTGTCCTGCCTCTAATTATTATTATACGGTCGGTTTTCTCGTTGCCTATAACCCGTATTTCTGGGATTTCTTCCTCGATATCCTCCTCTGTGGTAAGGTTGTATTCCCCTAGGCTCTTGATGCCAATATTCTCGACCCAGCCCTTGAGTATCTGTACTGGTTGGCTGATCTCTTGTCGATGGTTTCTCTCTGTCCTCTTGACTACTGGCCATGTGTACCAGCTCAGCATGTCTTTGATGCCTGGGAGTAACGTGTGAAGTCGTCATGTCCAGCTGACGCAGTACGCTCTCCACTTCCACAGCACTTCTGGCTTTGGATGAGATTAATAACCTTTGTATCTGATATGGAAGTTGTCTTGCAATGGCGGCACACAGGTCGTTTTCAGCTGGGGTGATATCAAGTTCACGGAATTTGCACAGCTGAGCGGTGAAAAATTCTGAGTATTTAGTGGGTGCATTAGTACTATAATTCCTAGAGTACAGATCTAGCCTCGGATTTTCCTGTACATCTGCTGCCCAATATCGTTTTAGAAAATCTTCTCTAAAACCTTCCACCGTGTCAAATGTATATCTGAAACTCCTGAACCAGGTGAGACAATTACTGCCAACAGCTTCTCAATTGCTCTGTCTCGATCCTGAGGAACATTCATTTCATTTAGGTATTCCGCTACCTCTTTTAGCCAGAATTTAGGAGTAATTGACATATTATTACCCGTAAATTTATCCGGTCTATCCTCATTTGAATTGATAATGTTAATTATCTGCCCATTTGTTTGATTCATATAAGGGGTTGACATCGCCAGAGGATATCCTGGGTTCTTATAAGGGCTCTCCCCTCCTACGTCCCTATCTTGATTAGTGCCTCGGTTACTGGGATCTACCCATCCTGTCTTCTGGAATTCATCCTGACTTTCAAAATCGAATTTTCTTTCTCTCCTGGCACTCTCTTCTTGAGACATGAGCTGAACCTCCATTTGACTGTTCTTGTGTTCAGTCCTTTCCAACCGTGAGCTAAATTCATTCTCAAATCTTTCCTGTTTCTTCTTACTAATTTCAACTTCTTCTTTGATTTGAAATTTCTCTTCCCTGAAAATATCCCTTATTTCAGCTAATTGTTCCTCTACCTCTTTCTTGATGATCAGGACCTGTTCTTCTATAATTTATGGCTTGACATCACCTCTGGTATCTAAGTCTTCCCGAATCTCGCTTATTTTTTTCTCCATTTCTTTTTGTCCCTTGACAATATCTCCCTTAATTTCCTTAAGCTTTTCCCCTGTTTTCCCTTGATTGTTATACAATACCTTTAAGTCGACCTGAACCCGGTCTACTTCAGTATTTGATTCTCCTACTTGTACCTTTAATGTTTCTATGGTTTCCTGAACCCCATTAATACCCCCACTTATCTCGTCTATCATCTGAGTATTTTCCTTATGTTCTTCATCCCACTGCTTTCTTTCTCACCGGAGATTCGTTTCGTAGGCATTTAATCTCTTATATATTCCCTCCTCGTGCGTCTTCCAGCTCCCATCAACCTGACCGATAAAATGATCGAATTGGTTTTTCATGCTGTTCGCATCGGCTTGATTTTGATTTTTCATTCCTTCAATTTCGTTTTTAACGGTATCGAATTCTTTTTCGAGACTTCCTACCTTTTTATCGACCCCTACGAATCTGTCTCCTAGCGCTTCGAGACTACTTTTTATCTCATCCCGGGATGCCTGACAAAGATTTTTGTCAGAGTCTATCTGATCTTTTAACTCTTTCTGCACCCCTTCGATTTGGGTTACAAGTTCCTTTTTACATTCATCTACATTCTTTTTACAGGTATCTTGCATTTATTTTAATTGAGTTCCCATAGAAGCAAACTTATCATTTATAATTTTAAGATTTTCTAGACATTCCTTTTTGGATTCGTCACTATTTTTTTTCTATAGTTTTTATGTGGATTTTCAACCCTGCATTAAATTCCTGATTTTCACTTTGAAATGTTTTCAATCTTTTTTCCAATTCAGTATCAAAATTTTGAAATTTAGAATCCATTGTCTTTTCTATTTCAGCCTTCAGTGCATTATTATTTTCTTTACTGTCGGCCTTTAGTTCATCTTTTACAACTACCAACTGTTTTTCAATGTTTTCACAATTTTCCGTTTTCATAGTGTCTATCTCAGCCTTCAGTTCACTGTTCATGTTTATACTGTCGTCTTTCATAGATTCTAAATTCTCGTTTATGGATCCTAAATCTTTCTTAGTTTCCTCTCTAAGAGATTCTAATTTACCCTCCATATTAACACTGTCAGTTTTAAGAGATTCTAAATTCTCGTTTTTGGATCCTAAATCTTTCTTAGTTTCCTCCTGTTGGAGGTTCAATTTAGCGTCTATAGATTTGAATCTATATTTACTGTCCGCCTTAATGGCCTCCAAATTTTCACTATTGTCCGCCTTAATGGCCTCCAAATTTTCACTATTTTCCGCCTTAATGGCCTCCTACTTTTCACTATTGTCCGCCTTAATGGCGTCCAAAAGCCTCTGCATCTCCTCACTAAATGACATTTTAATATCTTCAAAGAATACAGTGGGCCACTCTGCCCCACCACTGGTTCATGCATGAGAGATGATATCTCGAACTCATTTGTGGTCTCTTCTCAAATTTATTTCAGTACGGGTGCTCACATGAGCCCTACCCGTCTGGTCTATTAACTCATTAACACTCAAAATTGTCATGGATGTGATTTTTCTAAAAATTAAAAAAAATTGGATAAAACATAATCTTCAAAAATGAAAATTCTGATTTTTCCAAGTAAAACTCATGTTTTTCCATGAAAAACTCAGCCCCAAAGTTCACGGGCGCCATATTAAATGATGGGGGTTATCTAGGGCTTGCCGGTACGAGTTTTCATGGTCCGAATGCGGTCAGTTAATTTTATGTTATTATAGCTAGCCTGTCAGTATTTAATTTTAATCTTGTGACCGACTTTAAGTGCTCCATAAGCATTGATCCAGACACATTATTTACATAGTCCCCCATGTGCCCTTTCGTAAAACAAATATGCAAATCACTATCCAGCTGCTCAGTCTTATCTCTTTGGGGGCATAGAACGTCCTACCACTGAGTGATTCACACATTATAGGATCAAGCTTAGGATAAAACTCCACTGAAATGAAATTCAAAATCCTACTAAATAAACTATTTAATTCTCAAAATTTGGCGCTACAACAATACAAAACAACTGAGTCAACATCACACTTGTTCTAATGAACAAGGAACAATACACATTAATCATAAACAATCAATAATTTAGGTTCCAATGAACCCTAAACAAAAATCTCAAAACAAGTTTCACTTCATTTAGCAAAATTAAAACTTTCTCGAAAACGAGCTCTAAAAGTCTCGGCTAATTTTATTACATAATGCTATGTTTAAGAAACATATTAAATATTCCAAATTTGAATATATTTAAAGAAATTTGAGTTAAAAAAATTCATTGGTATCAACAATTACCATTTATTAGAGTACCACATGACATTCGCAACATATCATCCCTCTCTTCAACACTACCAAAACTGTATTTGTTTTCGGAAATCTCATGTACCACAAGCGTTAAAGACTACTGATTCATTCAATTCGAAATAGACTCCCAGCTATTCGATATCTTCAACAATTACTTGGGAACAATAACATTTATCATGCAACAATGCGAAGGGATTTTCATTATTGTCTCAATTGAGAATTTTAATTATTCATGAAGTGCGGATCTATAAGGCAACGGCAAGGATAAAGAATCAATATAAAACACGGTACAGATTACCGTTCCATTAAAAGGTTTAATACTTCAGAGCGCAGACATGGTCTGTCTCTGTCTGGGACCTACCCCAACCGACCTCCATTAAGAAAACGTCGAAACATTACGGCTTAATTTATGACATGGGGGAGAAGTCAATGCTCCCTCCTCTTTAAGACGGGACTTCAAAACACCACTTTCAAACAAGCGTGAACAGAACTTGGAAAGGCTACACATCACATTAATATAACAACATTATTCTGAGGTTCCATTGACCTATTACTATAGCTCAGGTATGATTATAATTTCGGAGTATTAACACTGGGAAGTAAGAATTCAAAACCAATCATAATTAAGGGGCTTCCGACGTGAGAGACATCTTGTTCGATTCTCTGGCCTGCCTCTAGGACACTTCCATTTTCGAGGGCTAGGGCTAATTCCATAGAGCGAGGGTATTTAACCACTCTTCTTAACAATAATAAAAGCAACTTTGGGAAAAGGTATTCGCACTCAATTTCATGCTTGAAAATAATATATAGCACCCTTTTTAAAAGTTTGTCACAGCAAACACATAAAAAATCAATTACTTCACCCAGCTGACCCCCGCAATTATAATTCCTGGCATTACCTTCACAGCAATTTTTAGTGATGGACGAAGCAAAGAGGATATAAAAAGTAGGTTGGCTCAGGCAAAGAAAGCTTTTCTACAAAAAAGGAATCTGCTGACATCGAATATAGATTTAGGTATTAGGAAGTCATTTTTGAAAGCCTTTGTCTGGAGCGTGGCGCTCTATGGAAGTGAAACTTGGACTATTGGTGCAGCAGAAAAGAGGAGAATAGAAGCATTTGAAATGTGGTGTTACAGGAGAATGATGAAGATCAGATGGGTAGATAGGGTTACAAACATAGAGGTATTAATACGAGTGGGAGAGGAGAGATGTTTCTGGCGAATGCTAATGAAGAGAAGAGATAGGTTGGTAGGACACATACTAAGACATCCAGGAATAGCAAGCTTAGTTATGGAAGGAAGTGTCGAGGACAAGAACTGTAGGGGTAGACCAAGGTTAGAATATGTTAAACAGATTGCCTCAGATGTAGGGTGTGGTAGTTATGTAGAGATGAAACGATTAGCTCAGGACAGGGAGGCGTGGAGAGCTGCATCAAACCAGTCAAAAGACTGAAGACTCAAACAACAACATTTATTATTTAGCGCTCAAAGGCGACAATCAATACACTCGTGATGCCTTCCAAAGTTTAATATTTATTTCAACGTAATTCATTTTTATCTTCGTCCATAATTAACAGATTTGCCTTTTACTAAGTCTCGACTTTTCATTACGAAGAACACAACTGGTTCTATAATTATTATTATTATTATTTCTTAAGCACACAACGGCTTATACTTGAAGATTATTTTCATATCTTTTATGTTACATTTTCCTTTTTATATTATCCTGTTTGCCTTTTAAATAACATTATTCTTTTTATATTCACAAGTATTCCACTGAATACGATTTCATTCGATTAACAATACATCTTAGCAATTTTTATATTAGATCCCGCACTTATTCTTTTCACACAGTTTTACATCCCTGATTTTCAATACTGGAGAATACTTTCTCCGTGGTTACCATTGCTACATGAGATTCCCGAATCCAAAACACATAATACATTTGGGTGTTACTTACATGGTTTATCGGGCCCCATTTTCCGAATTCCAGTGGAACGACATTCGGCCCACATCAAATTTCTTATTTCTTGATGATACACACAATTACATTTATAACATTTCCCTCTGGATTACACATTTTTAAATTAGTATGAGGGTTTACACACATTTTCATTTCACTAAAAAAAATATAACTTTCACTTAATATTATATTTAAACACACAGAATTTCACTTTTTGGGTAACAAACACACGTGAATTCTTCCTTCACCAAATCCCAGTGGTGCAAATTTCGACGTTGCCTTCTACCTTCTACTCTGAAATTGACAGTCTCGTACGAAATGAAACCTCCTTGGATAAAAGTTCCCTCCTAATTCTGGTGTTTAATTTATCGGCATTTACAATACTGCACGATAATGAAGTCTTTTCCGGTTCGCAATTGTCTATCTGGGAAAACGGAATATTTTTACGCTTACCCCTGAAGTCGCTATTCTGAGCTTTTACAATTGTTTATATGATAATATGCGTCGGAACTGAATTCGGATGGCTATTGTCTTTTCTCTGTGGAGTACATCTATGAAACTCCACGTGGCTATGGATATCTCTTTGTAGATTCCTACTACTATCGCCACTGTGTTACCCAAATCTCCTCAATCAGGAATATTAGGTCTTAGCTATGTTTTTACACCACCGTGGTTATACTAACGCACTGGGAAAACGTTTTTTAGAGTATCTACTCTTTGCTGATGTCTCGTATACTTTCGAGATACTATGTTCTCACTTCGAATACTAGTGTCAGGGGTTCAACGACCCTCGCCGGCTAACGTATATTTTCACACACAGTTTATAGCTTGGCCTACCACCGTAGACTATTATACTTTTCGAAGTTCTAATTGTATTTTTCCTTTGAAAATAACTTCAACGATTTAGAGCGCGGCGACACTGAAGAAAACTGGACAGTACTTCGACATAGAGTACTTACGCGTCGTGATAGAGGTTCGAGTCCTACTGTGCTGACAAGAGCACGACCAATACGAGGTCGGATGAGTTAATGCATCCTCTTGCTTGGGCTACTGGCCCTTATATCTGATTCTGGCAAAAATAAATAAATTTCCCTTCTTCCTCACCACCAATTTCCAAAATAATCGTAGTACGAAGTTTAAAAAAATATCTCTGGAAAGCTGAGATTTTAAACGTCTCAACAGAATCTAAGTTTCCAGGAATCGATCGTACAAATCTTTAATATTAATTTAAATGTTTTCTTCAGATGCGTGGGTAGTGTATTCTTGTTGTCTCCTACCATCAGCTTCTGGTTCGGGGACTCACCAATTACGTAGTGATGAATTTGCATTTCTTTCCTGCATAATTTCTATAAACTTTATCCACTCTAAAATGTCTCATTCCCTGGATAATGATCACTGAATGACTCCTTTCTTTACTTTAATGCCTGCAAATGGCTTAATTTCAATTATTTCTCTTATTTTCCAGCCCCTCCCTTTATGCGACGCTGCCATTTTATTGTCGACTCGGGGCTATTTCCGAAACTTCATCTCTCTCGTCCATGGAAGTTTCCATATCTAATTTTTATCACGCGAGTAATCAGCTCTCTGGTGACTGTTCAAATGACATCACCGGGCAGTTGTGGCCTGGCAATCTCCGGTTGCACAACATCTCTTTGCCCCACGCAATCTTATGAAGTATCAGCTAATCAACTAACTTCAGAACTCCTTTCTAAAGCCTGCATTTATTCCTTCTTTTCTTCGAACTATAAGGATATGAGTTCGATACTGAACCTCTCCCATGGGTTCAATAGAGGCAATTGATATTTGTAGGATATTTGAAAATAGGCTATTTAGTTCTTCAGGGAACTAGTTGTTTTTATACTCACAAAGAAATTCAGGACACACACATTGGCATATTCTCTGACTTTTCCTAGCAAGAAACACGGTTTTTTGATTGGCATATGAAAAGCAGATTTTAGATCAGTGTAGGATGATATCTTTCTATTTTGAAGCGCCTCTGCACAGGTAGATTATTGTTAGCAAATACGTTTTGGACTAGAAATTTACAGACAACTGGAAACCACAGAATAATAATCGTGCAACTTCCAGGGGGTAGCATTCAAACATGATCTTCTGTGCCTGGACACCAGGCTCCATAGTCTAAAGCTGGCGGACGACAGCTAATAGGGAGACTGCAGAGCCCTGTAAAGGCGAGGCTTTATACCAACAAACGAAAACTGAATTCCCACTAACTGAGTTAATTCAGCAGTTTGCTTGTTGGCACTAACCAAAGCGTTTGTGTCAGGTTTTGGCTGATTTGTTTGTGTTACGCATCAGATTACTCACGTTTATCATTATTAATATCATTATGATTAATATTATTTCTAATTAGGCTGTTTGTCATAGCGGAAAGGTGAAATGTCAAGCATAGATTGATTGACGAGAAATGCGGCACTTGAATGATTTACTAGCGTGGTAAGTGGCAAAATGATAAATCTTTCCAAATATTCAATACCGGTATAATCTCATATTTCCTGCTCTTCTTTCTTTCCTTCATTCGGTATCGAATTCTCAACGATTTATATATTAATATTGTGACCTTTTCAAACCACCTACCAGTATCCAGATGGGCGGGTCGCAGCTTCTTCGTGGCCCCAACTGAGTAAACCACCTACCAGTATCCAGATGGACGGATCGCAGTTTCTTCGTGGCTCCAGCTAAGTAAACCACCTACCAGTATCCAGATGGGCGGATCGCAGCTTCTTCGTGGCCCCAGCTAGGTAAACCACCTACCAGTATCCAGATGGGAGGATCGCAGGTTCTTCGTTGCCCCAGCTAGGTAAACCACCTACCAATATCCAGATAGGCGGATCGCAGCTTCTTCGTGGCTCCAGCTAGGTAAACCACCTACCAGTATCCAGATGGGCGGATCGCAGCTTCTTCGTGGCCCCAGCTTGGTAAACCACCTACCAGTATCCGGATGGGCGGATCGCAGCATCTTCGTGGTCCCAGCTAGGTAAACCACCGAAGGAAATGCCTGGTACATGGGATGAGTCGGGACACATAAGACAAAGACGTTACGTTACGGAATTAGGACTTTATCCATCATTTGTAGAGCGAGAAATCTGCGCTTCTCGGGACAAATGAGATAAATTGTGCGCCTGTCCTTAATTCCATAGCATGACCTCACCATAATTATTAGGCATCACTATCGCTTGGTTTCTATAAAACGGTGGACAGGCGAAACTCTCGTGTCCTACGATTTATTAATATAAAACATTACAAATACTAATTTAAATACGGACACTCCCGTCCTCAAACAACGACAAAATTAAATAATTGGATGAATTAAACCTTTAACTTCAATATTAAAATAAAATAAATATGAAGAATCCACTATTCTGAATGCCACCTGCATTTCCAAAATATGTTCGGAGTTTGTAAATGAAATAAAACCCCTAAATTAAAATAATACCATTAGTTCGGTTCATCAAAACTAAACACAATTACTCTATACACCACTATTTACAATTTATCTACAACATTTTTACAATATCTCGTAGTATTGTCTGTCTCTCTTTCTGCGAGTCTCACTGCCAGAACTCGTCCTTGAACTTTCAAAAAAAAACAGTAATTTATGAAAAACGAGAACCACCCACTCAAATTAACTTGCTTGTGTTCGTCGTATTAGTGTTAGTCATGGTCGTTCGACAAAGTCTAGCTCATGCTTTAATAATCTAGCTCTCGTTAAAGAAAATAATAAAAATATTAATAATAACAATTAAATATTGCTTCAATGCAATTTCCTAATTCGTGCGTTTTTTGTCGATACATGACCGACTATAGTCACATTTAAACATCAAATTAACGCATCTTTATCTTATACAGCTTCCTCATATACTGTAATATAGACACATGACCTTCTATAGTCACCTTTAAACATCAGATTAACGCATCTTTATCTCATACAGCATCCTCATATACTGTAATACAGATACATGGCCTTCTATAGTCACCTTTAAACATCAGATTAACGCATCTTTATCTTATACAGCTTCCTCATATACTGAAATACAGACACATGATCTTCTACAGTCGCCTTTAAACATCAGATTAACGCAACTTTATCTTATACAACTTCCTCATATACTGTAATACAGATACATGACCTTCTATAGTCGCCTTTAAACATCAGATTAACTCATCTTTATCTTATACAGATTCCTCATATACTGTAATACAGACACATGACCTTCTATAGTCGCTTTAAACATCAGATTAACGCATCTTTATCTTATACAGCTTCCTCATATACTGTAATACGGACACATGACCTTCTATAGTCGCCTTTAAACATCAGATTAACGCATCTTTATCTTATACAGCTTCCTCATATACTGTAATACAGACACATGACCTTCAATAGTCGCCTTTAAACATCAGATTATCGCATATTTATCTTATACACCTTCCTCATATACTGAAATACAGACACATGACCTTCTATAGTCGCCTTTAAACATCATATTAACGCATCTTTATCTTAAACAGCTTCCTCATATACTGTAATACAGACACATGTCCTTCTATAGTCGCCTTTAAACATCAGATTAACGCATCTTTATCTTATACAGCTTCCTCATACACTGTAATATAGACGCATGACCTTCTATAGTCGCCTTTAAACATCAGATTAACGCATCTTTATCTTATACAGCTTCCTCATACACTGTAATACAGACACATGACCTTCTATAGTCGCTTTAAACATCAGATTAACGCATCTTTACCTTATACAGCTTCCTCATGTACTGTAATACAGACTCATCCGGAATACATCTTCACCTCTCCACAAGATTCAGTTACCAAAATATAGTTTCACCTTTAAGCTGGCAGGAAAATTCAAAAACAACAACTTTCCACTTTTTAACTCTGTTACAAATATTCCCATCGTCAACATGATCGATTGGAATCCACTTTCCTATATAAAATACCCCTTTTAATGCTCCATTATTACAACAATGCGCTCTTCCAACAATTAAAAATCTGCAGACTATCTCCTACGTAAGACATGTTTCACATACTTGCAGTACTTCAACATTCATCATTACAAGTTAATAATAATACCTCCCTGCTTGTCGTTCATCATCAATGCAATCAACAATGCTTAAATTCTCTCTCCACATTCTAATGCAATCTGAAAAATGCTTTACATGTACCATTTGAACAAGTATAGTCCTTACTGTTCGTTTTAGTATTTAACAAAACCTTTATTGAGTTTCTGTCGCATTTCAAATTGATTTCTGCGTAATATTAAGTGATCAGCTGTTATCGTCTGATACTCAAGAAACCTCAATTATTTTCGTTTAAAATTGACAATCGTAATATTGTCCTGTTATACAATGTATATCTCACATAACCTTAATATTCAAATAAGAAGCAATATAAAATCAAGTCTTGCACACTTATAAGGACACTATCTAATTCCTACTTCCCACAATAATACGGTCGGTTAAGCACATCTCCCATCAAAATATTAACGAAATATCTAATCGCACACAAAAACTAGTACCTATCCACCTCAATAAAATCTCGCTCGTCGAAGAATAAAAATCAAATCTAAATTCAAAAATATTTACGAAGTCCAAATACTAAATATTGTTGTAGCTTTTATGGGCTCTAACTAAGTTGTAAGGGGTGCGGGGCGTTGTATGTGTGTGTGTGCGTGTGTGTATGTGCCACATGCGGGGGTGGAGGTCCTCCTAGTCGAGGATTAAAACCGGGCTACTTTCTAAGTAAAAGCGAGTGCTAAACAATTATGAGAAAGCGCACGGTCGCTAGACGGACAATAGCTTGCTCTATGCCTGGTGACGAGCTGTCCACAATGCGATGTGGCCGAGCAGGTTATTAACAGCGATGACTCAACAGGATCTGAGTCGCATGGGCAAATGGTGAGCGTACAATAAATATAGACAAGAGGATAGTTGTGATGGAATGTGGAAGTTTACAAAAATCACTTTGGAGAAGTGAGTAGACTTCTCCAATTAAATGTAGTGCAGTAGCCCACAAGTTACAATGCAAGATGAAGTTTTACAGGGGTGGTCGTGTACTTACTAGGGTAAGAAGGCCTGGAACAATGCGGGGTTGCAGGAATTAAAAGCATAGCATGCTTCATTGTGCCTGGCTGATTGGATTCTTAATCTATACAGTGGCATTACATCTTACAATTGTTAGTAGGCGAGGTATATGGATGGATAGGTCAGCATAGATAATCTGATTTGTTGGTATGTTAGTTTTTGTAGTGTTAGAGGCCATCTTGGGATACTGATGTCACAAGGCGATACGTCACAACCTCCTTCACACCTTTGTCCCACTTCGTAGAAGCATGTGTCGAAGAGCTACTCCCACGGTCGGGCACGATGCTTTATCGCCACGACTGATGCCAAATATAGCACTTCGGAAATACAAAACCACTATCAGTATCCACCCACTAATATAATTAAGAAACCTAATAGCATGCCTATTCACGCGAAGTTTACTAATGAAGCCTCAACCCTTCAGCTCAATAACTGTCCAGCCCATCCCGAGCCACTAATAACTAATAATAAGTCTAAAGTCCCAAAACTAACAAACAAAACTAATCAATCCCACATCCCAGGTAGGACCTCAGCACCTGATACCTAACCGACCATCCTAAGCCGCGACCTCTAATTAACAAATACTAACATACCAACAAATCAGATTAGCAATGCTGACCTATGCATCCATATACCTCGTCTACCAACAATTGTAAGATGAAATGCCACTGTATAGATTAAGAATCCGATCAGCCAGGTGCACTGAAGCATGCTATGCTTTTACTTCCTAGTTAATACACTACGCTTGGATAATAAGGGCAAAGGGCAAGAAATTAAAGGTATCGCCAGCCAAGCTCAAGGAAATAACCAACCGGCCGGCACAGCTGCGTCACCTGCAATTTCGCAGACAGACCATGGACAACAATTGCGAATCTATAGAACTAGCCAGCCGAAAGAATCAAAAATTGCTAGTCAAAAAAGACACGTTAAGGTCGAACTAATTTTGGACAGGATCTTAGACAAATCAGTGGCCGAAGGGACATTTTGCCATAACACAGCCATGACATGAACCGCGCTGAGTGATGACGTCACTAGACTAGCGAGCGACGGCAGATGATCACGCAAATCGACACATTGACGCAGAGCTCTTAGTTTATAAATTAGCCAATTTTAAGGGTAAGTAAATGTCACCTATACGCGGTGAAGCCTATTTTCCTGCAGCGAGCAGATGCCCCGTATAAGGGATGATATAATAAAATGAAGAAATAAGTCACCCAAGCACCCTCTCTGTCCACTTTCACCAACTATATACCTAGGCAATAGAATAAGGAACTAGTAATTAATTTAGTAAGAAAAGGGAGCGTAAGGGCGCAATGGCTTAGCTACTCGTATTTCACTCCACGGCCGATGATCACGGTGACATCGAGGTGAAACTTTCACCAGGCAGCACCGCGGCTAGAATCCCGGTGACATCGAGGTGAAACTTTCACCAGGAAGTCCCGCGGCTAGAATCCCGGTGACATCGAGGTGATACTTTCACCAGGAAACCCTGCGGCTAGAATCCCGGTGACATCGAGGTGAAACTTTCACCAGGAAGCCCCGCGGCTAGAATCCCGGTGACACCGAGGTGGAACTTTCATCTGACAACTCACGTGGCGGCAGGAAGGGCATTCGACCTTAAGTTGCCGACCAAGAACAGTAGTAAGTAAGTACGTCAGGACGAAAGAAATCAACAGAAAATAAGAAAGCAAAGAAGCGCTGTAAGAAAAAGAAATCAAAAGAAATAAATGTAGGAATAAAGAAATAAACGAGGCAAGGAATAGGAACTTAAAGAAGTGAAAGATGAATAAGAAGGGGAAATTAGGAAATAAATAAATGAAAGAACATGAGAGTAAATAAGTAACTAAATAACGCCAGAACCATAAATAATCCGCATCGGAGTGAAGAAAGACTAGGGAAAGGCATTGGTTAGAAGCAAGTAAATAAGATGAATAACGGAGAAAGTAAGGAGAGGGAGTGAGTAAGAAAAAGAGAAAGCAAAGAAATAAGTCAACAACAAGGTGAACCAAAAGCTAAAATAATCAAATAACAGGCTAAGACACGTAAATCTTATCTATATATACAAAGGATGTTCGTTTGTTCGTCTTTTATGCGTTCATAAATCATTAATCTGATTGCAATCAAATTTTGGTGAGTTGTTGTGAACACTTCCGGGAGAGTTATAGGCATAGTAAATCCAATTTACAATAGATGGCGCGCGAGTAGCTTCAACACGATGGCGTGCGATTCGTTTCAACAAAGACCTCATGCGATCATATACCATTCATCCCATTGCGATTAAACTTGGGTGAGATTCTGTCTACAGTCCAGGGAAGGTTTCTGGCATAGTAAATCCATTTTACAATACGTAGCGGACGAGCAGTTTCAACAAATGAGCGACGACGCGTAAAACGTTTCAACAAAGTCCCGTATGCGTTCATATACCATTCGTCCGATAGCGATGAAACTTGGGTGAGATGCTGTGTACACTCCAGGGAAGGTTTCTGGCTTAGTAAATCCATTTTACAATATGTAGCGGACGAGCAGTGTCAACTAATGAGCGACGACGCGTAAAACGTTTCAACAAAGTCCCGTATGCGTTCATATACCATTCGTCCGATAGCGATGAAATTGGGTGAGATGTTGTGTAAACTTCATGGAAGGTTTCTGACTTATTAAATCCATTTTACAATAGGTGGCAAACGAGTAGATTCAACAAATGAGCGACGACGTGCGAAGCGTTTCAACAAAGTCCCGTATGCGTTCATATACCATTCGTCCAATAGCTATGAAACTTGGGTGAGATGTTGTGTATACATCAGGGAAGGTTTCTGGCTTAGATCATCCACTTTTCAATAGGTAGCGCACGAGTAGATTCAACTAATGAGAGACAACGCGCGAAGCGTTTCAACGAAGTCCCATATGCATTCATATACCATTCGTGAGATTGCGATGAAACTTGGGTGAGTTTTTGTGTACACTTCAGGGAAGGTTTCTAACTTAGTACATGAATTTTACAATAGGTAGCGCACGATTTTATTCAACAAATAAGCGACGGCACGTGAATCGTTTCAAACAAGTACCGTATGCGTTCATATACCATTCATCCCATTGCGATGAGACTTCGATGAATCGTTGAGTACACTCCAGGAAAGGTTTCAGGCTTAGTAAATCTATTTTACAATGGGTAGCGTACGAGTAGATTGAACAAATGAGTGACAGCACGCGTATCGTTTAAACAAAATTCCGTATGCGTTCATATGCCATTCATCAGATTGCGATGAAACGTTGGTGAATTGTTGTGCGCGCTCCTACGAATGTTTCTAAATTAGTTAATCCATTTTACGATAGTTTAGAGGCAGTTAACGATAATTGAAAAAATATTGTTTCCAAAGGCATTTGAAGAAACGAAATTACAACGCCAACACTTTCTTTGATAGGCATTGCAACGCATGCCGGGTACAGCTAGTACGTAAATAAATAAAATAGTTAATTAGTCGACAAGGTTTACCTCTACGCCGTACGGACAGACGAATTGAAAAACAAACAAACAGCGCTACATGACTGACATACCAAATACAAATGATAACAATATACTAACATGAAATATTTCTCCTTCCATACAGCACCAGTGTTGCCCTTTACCAAACAGGGAACAATAACCTTTTGCATTTGTATTTGGGATCACATCAAGCGAACGAGAATCATAATAAAATGTACTAATATAAGCTTTTACTTCCAGGTAGCACTGAAACTGTTCCTCTTATCCAGACAACAGCAAATCCAAAAGGAACACATTAAAAAAATTACTTAATCTTTGTACTTTCCTTTGCAGGTAATAGCTGCAGCCTTATTACAGGAATTCTGTAATAGAACTATTCACTGTGACTGCCCCAGGGCACCCGCCTTTCCTTCTCTCATTTTGACACAACCCACCAGTGGCGGCGCGTGGATAAAACATCTGGTGGTTCACTACTTTGAAAAATAACGTGGCCAAATTTAATGTTACATGATGTTTACATAGACGTAAAATAGTGACATTGCATGACTAGAAAGGTGACTTTCCTTTGAAGACACACGATTGCTGCTCGAAAAAGTTACCAAAACTATGAGAAATGAATGACAGGGAATATAAGGTGTAATTACCTTAAGCTGATCCAGTTTCGTCTGATGTTGAAGACGTTGCTGGCGTTGGTATAACAGCTGTCGTCTGTGTGTACAGGAAATCCATCCTCCTTTCCTTCCTGGCGGCGAATAAGTCAATTACCTTCTCATTAAAATCGACTAATTTAAGAGTCATCTCCTTCTCGATGGACAACATAGCGAGAGCAGACAGTCTATCTACATGCATTGTACTCCTCAGGAATGTCTTAATCCGCTTTAAAGTGGAAAAACATCTTTCTGCTTCAGAAGTAGTCATGGGGACAGAAATAATTAATTTCAAAAGTTTCATCACTTCTCCGAAAGGTTCCTTGAGATTGTTCTCTATAAAAAAAAACAAGGAAGTCAGTTGTATCTTTCATTTCTTTAAAATCACTTCTTGAATAAATCACCTGCAGTTCGGTTTCCAGTTTATTTTTATTTTTATTTTTTGTCGTGTTACTTGTCCATATTTATTCCACTGTATTCGTTACATGCACACTCTATTTTCTTTTCTCTCTTCCTAATACACGATGATCAAATGCTCTATTTACACCTATCAATAAAACGATGCATATTCTTCCAAACTTCTAACCCTCACAGGGCATTTTTTCTCTTTTTCTTCTTTAACACTGTAGTACATTGTATTTCTCTTTTCCAACTTGTTTTTATTTTCTCTTTGAAACACTTGTAGCAACACATGTTCCATTGCCATTAAGTACTGTACTGCTTATGTATCTATATATATATTTGTGATGTATTACCTCTTCGATATCGCTATGTAAAAATTGTGATCTAAACAATATATAACATTGTTCTACCCTTCAACCCTACCTACCCAAAGTACACGGCTACGACAACTACACATAAATCGACACTTGTCAGACTGCTGCACTTCCCACATACTCCTACATGCCCAGGTGAAGAAAAGAAGAAGAAGAAGCCACCCTTACGTCCAAGTCCAATCTGTGAGGACACAGATTTAGCCGGGAAGGAGGACTGATATACCCTGAGGCTCCGCACAGGGTACAGTAAATACATCTAATAACATTCACAACAGCTACAACCACTACCCTCTATCGGCCATCTATCTAACACACTTCAGCCCCTATCTCTACCCTGAGCCACCTAGGGAAGCAACATGTACCAACTATTTCATCATTATTACCAAATACAAGCGGCTAGCTACTAAAGTAGAGCAGGTATTTTCTAACTCTTAGTCAGCAGAATCATCCAGTATAAAATAACTCACACCTCAAGGGCTCGTTGTCTTGTCTGCCGACGACACCGCGCTAGTGCCAGCGGAAGATCTGGACGCCGACCACCGAATACAAGTAAGTGTACGGACGGGTAATCCCACTGTTATTTCCTATCCATACACCTCCCCCGTAAAACTTGTAATCACCTTCATCTTGCATTGTAACTTGTGGGCTACTGCACTACATTTAATTGGAGAAGTCTACTCACTTCTCCAAAGTGATTTTATTAAACTTCAACAGTCCATCACAACTATCCTCTTGTCTATATTTATTGTACGCTCACCATTTGCCCATGCGACTCAGATCCTGTTGAGTCATCGCTGTTAACAACCTGCTCGCCCACATCGCATTGTGGACAGCACGTCTCCAGGCATAGAGCAAGCTATTGTCCGTCTAGCGACCGTGCGCGTACTCATAATTGTTTAGCACTCGCTTTTACTTAGAAAGTAGCCCGGTTTTAATCCTCGCCTGGGAGCACCTCCAACCCCCGTAGTTACCAGAATTGCCAAGCGTCTAGAGGGTCTCAAATTGTAACACTTGATCAAACCATCAGGTATTTTCACATCACCGTAGGTGACTCATACACGCACTCGCCCAACAATATTTAGTATTTCGACTTCGTAAATATTTTTGAATTTAGATTTGATTTTTATTCTTCGACGAGCGAGATTTTATTGAGGTGGATTTTACCGTAAATACTAGTTTAGATATTTCGTTAATATTTTGATGGGAGATGTGCTTAACCGACCATATTTTTGTAGGAAGTAGGAATTAGATAGTGTCCTTATAAGTGTGCAAGACTTGAATTTATATTGGTCCTTATTTGAACATTAAGGTTATGTGAGATAGACATTGTATAACAGGACAATATTACGATTGTCAATTTTTAAACGAAATAATTGAGATTTCTTGAGTATCAGACGATAACAGCTGATCACTTAATATTACGCAGAAGTCAATTTGAAATGCGACAGAAACTCAATAAAGGTTTTGTTAAATACTAAAACGAACAGTAAGGACTATACTTGTTCAAATGGTACATTTAAAGCATTTTGCAGATTGCATTAGAATGTGAAGAGAGAATTTAAGCATTGTTGATTCCAATAATTATGAACGACAAGCAGGGAGGTATTATTATTAACTTGTAATGATGAATGTTGGGGATTTTTAATTCGTTGAAGTACTGCAAGTAAGTGAAACATGTCTTACGTAGGAGAGAGATATTCTGCAGATGTTTAATTGTTGGAAGTGCGCATTGTTGTAACAATGGAGCATGAAAGAAAGTATTTTATATTGGAAAGTGGATTCCAATCGATCATGTTGACAATGGGAATATTTGTAACAGAGTTCATAAGTGGAAAGTTGTTGTTTTCGAATTTTCGTGCCAGCTTAAAGGTGAAGCTATATTTTGGGAACTGAATCCTGTGGAGATGTGACGATCTATTCCACATGTGTCTGTATTACAGTATATGAGGAAGCTGTATAAGATAAAGATGCGATAATCTGATGTTTAAAGGCGACTATAAAAGGTCATGTGTCTGTATTACAGTATATGAGGAAGCTTTATATGATAAAGATGCGTTAATCTGATGTTTAAAGGCGACTATAGAAGGTCATGTGTCTGTATTACAGTATAAGAGGATGCTGTATTAGATAAAGATGCGTTAATCTGTTGTTTAAAGGTGAATATAGAAGGTCATGTGTCTGTATTACAGTATATGAGGAAGCTGTATAAGATAAAGATGCGTTAATCTGATGTTTTTAGGCGACTATAGAAGGTCATGTGTCTGTATTACAGTATATGAGGAAGCTGTATAAGATAAAGGTGCGATAATCTGATGTTTAAAGGCAACTATAGAAGGTCATGTGTCTGAATTACAGTATTTGAGGAAGCTGTATAAGATAAAGATGCGATAATCTGATGTTTATAGGCGACTACAGAAGGTCATGTATCGACAGAAAACGCACGAATTAGGAAATTGCATTGAAGCAATATTGCATTGTTATTATTGTTATTTTATTTAACGAGAGCTAGATTATTAAAGCATGAGCTAGACTTTGTAGAACGGCCATGACTAACACTAATACGACGAACATAAGCAAGGTAATTTGAGTAAGCGGTTCTCTTTTTTCATAAATTCCAGTTTTTCTTCTTCAAATAGTTCAAGGACGAGTTCTGGCAGTGAAACTCGCAGACAGACAGACAATGCTACGAGTTAGATATTGAAAAAATGTTGTAGATAAATTGTAAATAGTTAAAAGAGATTGGAAACGATAACAACTGATCGTTTGAATACTGTTATAGAGATAGAATGGAGTCTCGTGATGTATAGAGTAATTGTATTTAGTTTTGATGAACCGAACTTATGGTATTATTTTAATTTAGGGGTTTTATTTCATTTATAAACTCCGAATATATTTCGGAAATGCAGATGGCATTCTGAATAGTGGATTCTTCATATTTATTTTATGTTAATAGTAAAGTTAAAGGTTTAATTCATCCAATTATTTAAATTTGTCGTTGTTTGAGGATGGAAGTGTCCGTATTTAAATTAGTATTTGTAATGTTTTATATTAATGAACCGTAGGACACGAGAGCTTCGTCTGTCCACCGTTTTATAGAAACCAAGCTATACTGATGCCTAATAATTATGGTGAGGTCATGCTATGGAATTATGGACAGGCGCCCAATGTATCCCATTTGCCCCGAGAAGCGCCGGTTTCTCACTCTACCATTGAGGGATAAAGTCCTAATCCGTAGCGTAAGGTCTTTGTCTTATGTGTCCCGTCTCATCCCATGTACCAGGCATTTCCTTCAGAGGTTTACCTAGCTGGGGCCACGAAGAAGCTGCGATCCGCCCATCTGGGTACTGGTAGGTGGTTTGAAAAGGGAACAATATTAATATATAAATCGTTGAGGAATTCGATACCAAATGAAGGGAAGAAAGAAGAGCAGGAAATATTTCTTCCGAAATATGAGAATATACTGGTACTGAATATATTGAAAGATTTATCAGTTTGCCACTGACCTCGCTAGTAAATCTTTCAAGTGACGCATTTGTCGTCATATTATCAATCTATGCTTGACATTTCACCTTTCCGCTATGACAAATAGCCTAATTAGAAATAATATTAATCATAATGATAATAATAATTATAAACTTGAGTAATCTGATGCGTAGCACAAACAAATCAGCCAAAACCTGACACAAACGCTTTGGTTAGTGCCAACAAGCAAACTGCTGAATTAACTCTGTTAGAGGGAATTTAGTTTCCGTTGGTTGGTATAAAGCCTCGCCTTTACAGGGCTCTGCAGGCTCCCTATTAGCTGTCTTCCGCCTGCTTTAGACTATGGAGCCTGGTATCCAGACACAGAAGATCATGTTTGAATGCTACCCCCTGGAAGTTGCACGATTATTATTCTGTGGTTTCCAGTTGTCTGTACATTTCTAGTCCAAAACGTATTTGCTAACAACAATCTACCGGTACAGAGGCGCTTCAAAATAGAAAGATATCATCATACACTGATCTAAAATCTGCTTTTCATATGTCAATCATAAAACCGTGTTTCTTGCTAGGAAAAGTCAGAGAATATGCTAATGTGTGTGTCCTGAATTCCTTTGTGAGTATAAAAACAAGTAGTTCCGTGAAGAACTAAATAGCCTATTTTCATATATCCTGCTAATATCAATTGAAAAAATGAAAATCCACAGCCTGCTTCCAGTCTCCGACCGGGTCAGGAATGGAATGAATGAAGCCCCCATCTAGCGGCGAGGATATGAACTGTGCCGGCTGCCGAGGCCTGACGCACTCCTCTGGGGCAATGATTAAATGCATGACAGATGAAATTAAATGATAGTGGAGAGTGTTGCTGGAATGAAATTTTGACAGGGAAAACCGGAGTACCCGGAGAAAAACCTGTCTGCCTCCGTTTTGTCCAGCACAGATCTCACATGGAGTGACCGAGATTTGAACCACGGACCCAGCGGTGAGAGGCCGGCGTGCTGCCGCCTAAGCCACGGAGGCTTCACTAATATCAATTGCCTCTATCAATATACAAATTGTCAGTTTGATTGCTGTAATAGATTCGTAGATATTGAGAACCGTCTAAATATATTGGATGGTCACCTTATTGGATTTTTATCTTACAGGCCTTAGATGTATGTACTACTAGCTGAAGTACCCGTGCTTCACTACGCGTCATAATTAAATTAAAATGTGAAGGTGACAGTGTTAAAACAGGGTATAGGCGTGGTGCTGCGCAGAGGGAGATTAAGGATGGAACATTTTGTCCAACTACACCGCTCGGCGTTGACCGTGTTTTATAGCACAAATTTAGGTTTTACTCGCTAACCGTTGGAGATACCTTTCGGATAGAAAATGTAATTTTAAACCTCGTATATCCCATCAAGAAGTTTGCTATTTCTTAACGTTCTCTTTTTATTTGAAATGGAAATATGAAAGTTTTAAACCAAAGGGTGTAGAGACGTCACTAAAATGGTCACCATCATTAAATAAGGCAAAGTATTGAAATCAAAAGAAACCTATATGTTAACCAGCTAAATCAGCTACTTCCATGTAAAAATTCATGTAAATCGGACCAATGGTACTTGCGTGATTGAGTAATACACAGACACACACCATCTCATTTCTTGCCTCGCTTCGCTCGCGTCATAGTCGTGTCATACTGTTATTCAATGAAATGCAGGTTTAACCCCGTTACCACCACTTTAGAACCTGAATATCCAAAAATCCCTCCTTAGTCGACTTTTTCGACACACAACAAACATATCCCCAATATATCATTCTTCTAACTTAAATAGTTTGGGTTAGTCGATGAGAGTGAACATCCAAAAATCCTTCCTTAGTGGACGTTTTTCTTCCAGAATTTCACCCCTCCCCATAGGCCTCTTAAATTGCATTTATGGAAAAACGGTCGAACACCTATTTATATTATTTATTTGTTTATTTTTAATCTGATTATTTTCCTCCGAGTTTCAAACTCCTCGCCTATGTCGTTTAAGAGATACACGCTCCGTTAAGAATCTTTCAACCCCCCACTTTTCATCCCTTTCACCTCATAATATACACTACATCGAAAAACTATTATACATGTGTCAGCTTATTTTTAATGATTAGTATATATGCCAAGTATCACATCCCCAAATGAAACCACTCGTGAGATATTGTTATTCAATGAAATGCACGTTTACCCCTTAACACCTCTTTAGAACCTGAATATCCAAAACTCTTTCCTTAGTGGATGTTTTCGACATACAACGAACATATCCCCAAAAATTTTGGCTGGGCGATGATGAGAGAGTCAGTCAGGACATTTTCTCTCATTTATTTTTGATAATTTCACCCCTCCCCATGAACCCCTTAAATTGGATTTATGAAACAAACGTGCGAACATCTACTTACTTATTTAAAACTGTTTTCCCCCTGAGTTTGATGAGTGAGTGAGTCAATCAGTTAGGACACTTTCTTTCCTGTTTTTTTCCCCAGAATTTCACCCCTCTCCAAGGGCCCCTTAAATTGGATTTATGAAAAAACGGTCGAACACCTATTTACTTGTATTTTAAGCTGCTTTACCCGCCGAATTTCAAACTTCTCGCCTATGTCGTTTAAGAGATACACGCTCCGTTAAGAATCCCTCAACCCCCAATTTTCACCCCTTTCACCTCACAATATACCCCACATCGATAAACCCTTAGACATATGTCTGATAATATTTAATGATTAGTTTATATACCGAATATTTCATCCCCAAAGAAACAAATCATGAAATATCGTTATTCAATGAAATGCACGTTTACCCCCTTAACATCTCTTTAAAACCCGAATAAACAAAAATCATTCCTTAGTTGACGTTTTCGATATACAGCGAACATAATCCCAAAATTTCATGTTTCCAACTTTAATAGTTTTCGCTGGGCGTGATGAGTGAGTGAGTCAGACAGGACATTTTCTTTCAATTATTTTTACCACAATTTCACCCCTCCCCATGGGCCCCTTTTATTGGATTGATGATAAAACGCTTGAACACCTATTACCTTATTTTTTAAGCTGTCTTTTTTCCTGAGTTTGAAGAGTGAGGGAGTTAGTCAGTCAGTCACTCCTTTCTTCCCCCAGAATTTCACCCCATCCCATGGGCCCATTAAATTAATTTATGAAAAAACGGTCGAACACCGACTTACTTATTTTTTTAGCTGATTTTTTCCCGCCGAGTTTTAAATTTCTCGCCTATGTCGTTTAATAGACAGGCCAACACGCTGCGTTAGGAATCCGTCAACCCCCACTTTTAACCCCTTTCCCCTCATAATAATACACCATATCGAAAAACCCTTACACATGTCTGCTTATTTTTAATGATTAGTTTATATGCCGAGTATCACATCCACAAATGAAATCACTCCTGAGATATTGTTATTCAATGAAATGCAGGTATAACCCCCTTTAGAAACTGAATATCCAAAAATCGTCCCTTAGTGTACGGTTTTGACATACAACGAACATATCCCCAAAATACCATGTTTCCAACTTCAATGTTTTTGGCTGGGCGATGATGAGTGAATGAGTCTGGACATTTTCTTTCATTTTTTCTTCAGAATTTCACCCCTCCCGATGAACCCCTTCAATTTGATCGATCAAAAAAACCTGTCGAACAGCTATTTACTTACTTTAAAGCATTTTTCCCCCTGAGTTTGATGAGTGAGTCAGTCAGTCAATCAGTTAGGACATTTTCTTTCCTATTTCCCCCCAGAATTTCACCCCTCTCCATGGGCCCCTTAAATTGGATTTATGAAGAAACGGTCAAGCACATATTTACTTCTTTTTTATGTTGATTTTTTTTCCGCTGAGTTTCAAACTCCTCGTCTATGTCGTTTAAGAGATACACGCTCCGTTAGGAATCTTTCAATCCCCACTCTTCACCCCTTTCACCTCATAATATACACGACATCGAAAAACCCTCAGACCCGTGTCTTCTTATCCTTAATGGTGAGTTTATATGCATAGTATCACATCCCCTAATGAAACCAATCGGGAGATATTGCTATTCAATGAAATGCAGGTCTACCCCCTTAACACCCCTTTAGAACCTGAATATGCAAAAATCCTCTCTTAATGCGCATTTGCGTCCCTTGAGGAAGCTGCATACCAAATTTAATTCCAATCCGTTCGGTGGTTTCTGAGATTTCTTGATGAATGAATGAGTGAGTGGTATTTGACAAATATATAATTGAAGATGGAGTCAAGTCTTTGTTATGCTAAACTCGGTTGACAGTACTGTGTGAGTAGTTGAGTAACTAACGGGATTTCAAGTAAAGATGCTCATTTTCTATACCGGTAGTGCAGAGCGCAAATGGCATCCAGTCGGCCGTGTCTCGACTTGAGCTATGTTGCCATGGAAACTTTCTGCCTTGGCATTCCTTCATGAGTATATTTTATGATTTGATTAGCCTGGGCTTGAGTGCAAGAGGGCCGAAATCAGAAGAATGAGAAAGACTATCGAAAATTCATGTAGCCAGCGGTTCCTTCTGGGTCCTAAACTATGTGTATGCAAAATTTGGTTGAGATTGGTGGAACGGTGTAGATTTGTATACGGAACAGATCCACATACATACATACATACAGACTTTCACTTTTATATATAAGATTGCAAGAAGATTATTGTGTAGATGTTTTATTTAAACTTCAATAGCATCATTAGGACACAAGAAATAAAAGAGGGATTTTAAAATTTCGCTCAGCCACCATCTTGTGGTTATGAAAGTAACTTAAATGAAATAGATGCCAGTCGATTAAAATTTGTATAAGCATATACCGTATCGAGTTTCACTGCGCTCGGATGGTTAAAACGCAAGAAACGTCCATTCGGATATTAAAATTTCGCGTCGCCGCCATGTTGGATTTGTGCTCGCCAGGTTATTGAACGTTCCATAGGTGAACTTATGCTTATAGCCTCTATACACTTACAAAATTTCAGTTTGAATGCTGTAGTAGATTAATAAATATGGAGAACTGTCTAAATATTTCGGGTGGGCGCCATGTTGGACTTAGATATATGTAGGCCATAGAGTTATGTACTATTAGATGATGATTATTGTGTACGTTCATTATGAAAATGTTGATTTCGATCGCATGATTAGAACACAAGAAATAAAAACTTAATTTTCGAAATTAGCACAGCGCCATCTTCAGATTATATAAACAATTGAACTACATTAGATACCAGTGTATTACAATGTGTATTAACATTTGCTGTACCAAGTTTCATAGCGTTTGTAGGGTTAAATTGCGAGAAAAGTCTATTTAAAACTTTCAATTTCGCTTGGCCGCCATGTTCGTTTTTTAGTTAACCGGTTTTTCAAAGTCTCATAGATGAACTTTCAGTAGTGCCCTTTATCTCCGTACAAAATTTCATGGTGACACCGGTAATAGTTTCAGTGATAAAGACTGCCGGTGAAATATTTCGCACAGCCGCCATCTTCAGATTATGTAAACAATTGAACGAAGTTAGATGTCGGTGCATTGCAATGTGTATAAACATATACTGTACCAAGTTTCATTGCGTTTGGTTGGATAAATCGCGAGAAACGTCATTTTAAAAGTCGCAAATTCGCTTGGCCACCAAGTTGGTTTTGTAGATACCAGGATTTCAAAAGTCACATAGGTGAACTTCTAGTATAGTTCCCTTTATTACCGTACAAAATTCCATGGTGATATCTGTAATAGTTTCGAAGATATTGAATGCTAGTCAAATATTTCGCACAGCCGCCATGTTGGATTGGTGAGACGTAACAAAATTTGAAGGACACGGTCGGGGTTGCTCGGAATAGTGCTATGAACTTACCGAGTTTCATTGAAATTTCTCCAGCCGTTTAGAAATTATTAGGTGAGGACACAAAAAACTCCATCACACACAGACAGACACACGGACAAAAGATGATCTCATAAGCCAATTTTTTTTTCAAAAATGAAAATAGGCTAATAAAGAGAGCTTTGAAGCCATTCTTCAGTGTTGCCACGTTAACAATTAATATTGTCTCTAAGAATCATTCCAATTACTGTAAAATGTGAAAAGAAACTGAAATAAATTACAAAGGATTAAGATTTATATATATTATTGAGGACTATTGGAGAAGAAAACTAAGAGATGATATGTTTTTGCTCGTCAAGGGAGCATCATTAGATCCAAATATACAAGACAAATAGCTCTACAAAACACCATCAAACCTGCAGTGACTGCCCTCTCTAAATAAAATACAAGAAAACCAGTTAGGAAACGGAGTGAGTGTGGTAACAATTACTGAAACATATTAAGGCATTAAACTGAAAAAAGAACTATTCATTTCATTTTCGCAAATCTTAGATATGACTATACCATCAACAAATATAGTATTGTTCCCACAAACTAATCTATCTTCGTAGATTATAGATTCTCGCCGCTATGGATTAGCCTTTATGGTGCCGATATCTGATAAAAATGCCACTGGCCGATCTATGTATTTTTTGTTTGTTTTATTTCCATACACACAGCGATTTAACTATTGTAACACAGACAACGTGGAAACCATTCCTTCTCTGATTATCTGAGTAATGTGTGTGAGAGTGAATATTCTACTGATGGCGACGGCTTTGATTTTACTGAAGGAAATCCACCTTATGCCGGAGGACTGTCAACGTATATCATTGTAGAAATTGATTGTACTCAATACCTATTTGATAGAATTACTCTATGCTTGGGATATTTATAAACAATTAAATAAATATTAACATATTCATCACTAAAGATACTATATAGATTGTGTAGGCTGTCAAATTTATTTTTGACTCTGAGAGTCGCACATTTTTTCCGTATTGACTGAATTATATTAAGAACAAAGTTCCAAATGGTTCCGCCTCGTCAATACTGTTTATTAAAATGTCGTGATACAATCACCTGTCTTTTAACACTTGGTACATGTTAGTACGTGATTGTATCACGACATTTTAATAAACAGTATTGACGAGGCGGAACCATTTGGAACTTTGTTCTTAATATGTCAAATTTATATTAAAAATTCCTATTATTTTCCTTCTCACAGGATTATTTTTACAGATTTCATTAACACCCAAATGAAGGAAATTGTAATTATTTAGCTTCTATTTCGTGAATAATTTGTTTACCTGCTAGAGAAAAAAATACCAACACACTATCTTGAAAAATATAGGTGGGAGATAATTTTGTAACACTTGTAATTTCACTAAACTAGGCTTGGTAATTTTAGCATATTCACTTATTATTTTCTGGGCATCAAAAGGGATAAGAAGTATCTCATCAAATCTAAACCCTTTTGATGTCAAGCAACTAATTAATGCCACTTCTCAATACATTTTGCAACGCACATGGTACGTGAAGAAGGTGAGGGTTAACATGTGCGCCTTGAAAACTCCTTTGATGGCAAAATTGGCCTCACTTATGCTACATTCGAATAGTACCTGTCGCTATGGGTTCTCACTTTTGTCTTCAAAACTTTTCTGATAACAAATTTGGCTTTTGAAGCTATTCAATAACACAAGTGCTTCCAAGTACCTTCCCTTCAAATATCCCCTATAAGTAAATTTGCCTTCGCATATGTTACACAGGTATGGGTAAAGGTGTATCTTCAAATGTCCCAACAATTTGGGCTTGGCTTTTGCTACTTGGTCTCCTCCCCAGTATGGGTAAACATGTGTCTCTTCAAATGACCTTTCCTGCTAAATTTGACTCCGCATGTGCCACATGAGAATGGCTTCTCTCCAGTATGGGTAATCAAGTGGACCTTCAAATTTCCCTTACGAGTAAATTTGGCTCCGCATGTGTTACATGAGAATGGCTTCTCACCAGTGTGGGTTAACACGTGGCTCTTTAAATGAGCACTGAGGCCAAACTCGGCTCCGCATGAGCTACACGAGAATGGTTTCTCGCCAGTATGGGTTAACATGTGTTTCTTCAATACACTTTTGTACGCAAATTTTATTCCGCACGTGCTACACAAGAATGGTTTTTCCCCAGTGTGGGTTAACATGTGTCTCTTCAAATTACCTTTCCGGCTAAATTTGACTCTGCATGTGCTACACGAGAATTGCTTCTCTCCAGTATGGGAAATCAAGTGTGCCTTCAAGTTACACATATGAGCAAATTTGGCCGCGCACGTGCCACAGGAGTAGGGAATTTCCCCGGTATGAGTTAACATGTGTGTCTTCAAAGTACCATTCTGACTAATTTTGGCCTCACACATGCTACAGGAGTATGGCTTCTCCCCAGTATGTATTAACATGTGTGTCTTCAATCTGCCATTCTTACTAAATTTGGCTTCGCACATGCCACAGGAGTATGGCTTCTTCCCAGTATAGGTTAACTTGTGTGTCTTCAAATGAGCACTGATGACAAATTTGGCTTCGCATGTGCTACACGGGTACTGCTTTTCACCAGTATGGGTTAACAGACAGGTCGTCGAATTTTGTTGATTTGTGTTATTTCTTTCAGATACAGTGCTGGTATTCTGTCCTGTAGTATTACGTAATGGGTATATCTTCCTTACAGCAGGATCCGAAGTATCAGAACATCCCAGACTGAAATCATTGGTAATAATACAATGTAGGGCGCTCATAATTATGTTGAATTATCTGAGAATGGTGAATAATACTTTCAAAATAAAGAGATCTAACTTATGAAACATTCATTAATATCACTATCAGGAATACTGTCGTTATCTAATACGTGGAACTGATCTCAGTTTTAATATCCAATGCTATGTTTTTCATACAGTCTGAATATTTTCAAATACTTATATACTATGTAAACAAAAAGGTGCATCACATCGGAGTATTTGGAGTTAAGGTTTCCTTGACAAATATGAAATCCGTATCTATTTCAAAATTACTGATTATATATAGAAATGGCAAATTATTTCCAGACACGTTCTGTTTGCCAAAAGTCAACTTTGTCCTTGAATAGTTATATAATTGAAATTATTAAATGGTTACGGAAATTGTGTGCTAATTCATAACAGCAGTGAAAGTGTTCAACTTATTTTACACCACATTGAGCCGCTTTAACAACATGGATGAACGGGGATACGACTATGTAATAGAATCTGGATAACTGAAATCCATCTGACTTAAGAAGTGCGTGCTCGTACAGGCGACAGCATAGTCCATCTATATTCCCTACAGAATAGCCATGCGCTGGCATTTGGATTAAGGCGGGAATTTTGGATATGCAAATCATGTTATTTCGAAACCAAACGGGCTATCATGCTTCACTTTGGAATAAATCGCGGATGAATGGTTTCATAGAGCTACATAAATTGTGTGGAGGTGAGTGATTAGCTTTAGTTCCAAGAAAATATCAGATACTATTTATAACGGTGGCTTGTTATAATATACAGAAAGTGGTAACTCGTTAACATTAACCACTCCATACAGCGAACATTTATCCAACTCTTGGCTCACCTTAATGCGACCCCCGTATGACCACGTACTGAAACTGGGAACATAAAATTAGCAATTTTCCCCCCAACGAATCAATATCTCGAGCTTCTAGTTAGACGCCAAGAAATTCACAATTTATACACTGTTATTCTAAATTAATAATCGATGTTACATTCTATGTTTCGAAATATTTGACATAAGTATCTCAGAGGTTTGTCAAACTTGCCACAATATCCTAAAAGTAATGAAATACAGTAAGAGATTTCACTTCTTGCACAGATCGATGCATTTGCTTAAATAAATCCGTAAACGCGCGTGCAAAAGTGGCTGAGCTTTCGCACGGGCGGCGTATTTGTTGAGTGACGTCACTCATTCTTCAGATTACCATTCTATCTCCGCAGAACCTACACACCCTACATCCGAAGGAATTCGTTCAAAATTAACTATTATTGGGTATCCCCTAGAGTTCTTGTCCTCGACCAGTCCTTCCATAACAACTGTAAGGTTTCAATTCCAGTTGCCATAGCATGTGCCATACCAAGCTATCTCTTTTATTCATAACCACTCGTCAGACTCATTTACCCTCCTCCACTCGTCCTAATACCGTTCATAAGTACTATATTTAACCTTTTAAATCATCACTATTTTCCTACAACACCACAATCAAATATTTCTATTTTTATATATTCTGCAGCAAAAACAATCCAAGTTTCGCATCCATATAGCGCCAAGCTCCAGGCAATGGCATCAAAAATGGATTATAATATCTAGATCGATATTTCATTTAAATAGATGTCAACCCAACAATTATATCTTATTTGATATTTCCATTCTGCGCCCAAGTTGGAGTCACCAACATCTCTTAGCGTTTCAACAGCCAATCGATTTCAATATTTTTATTTTAAATCTTCCTGCTGCATTCCGTTTATTCTGTTTCAAATACAATGATTTAATTATGAAAACTTTCCTCAACACCTCGCACACACCGTTTAGAAACATGATCAAATCCTCTGGTGAGAGGCCAAGATAACATTGTCGTTAGTAAGTCACCGAGTCGAAATTACTTTACCTTCGTCCTCAATTCTCCTTCAAATTTATTTGGCATTTCCTTCGTTACTTGCCGTATGTATAGATTGAAAAGTACGAATGATAAAATGCAGTCTTACCTAATATCATTCTAAATACCAGTTTCTCTCTCATGTCTATCGAATCTAATAAATACCAGCTGGTTGTAGACACACTCAGAATCCTGAATTGTATTCCGAAACTTTTCAAACTGGCAAACAATATCTCCAATTAACATTATACACAGCTTTATTTGTACTAAGTATGCCAATAACGTTTTCATCTCGATCTATATTCTACCAAGAACAAACAGTCTAATACTTAATACAACTACCCTTGTTCCTCTGATGCTTGTTCAGTGAACTTGTCTTTACCTAACTCGGCTGTCATCCGATCCATTTGTTTCATCATCGTCATCCGCTTCTAAAGGCTAAAAGCCTTGTCGTTGCAGCCATTTCTTACGGTGTTCAGCAGCCCTCTTCACATTGGCCAACGAGTCACCTTCCATCTCCTTGACAATGTTCTTGAGATACGATTGTCTTGGTCATCCCATTTGTTTTTTCCCCAACGTTTTTCCTTAAAATATTACCTGGAGGAGAGTGCCATGTCCAAGTATGTGTCCCATGGATTTTGCATACCTTTACTTGATGGTGTTCAACAGGCATCGATTCTCCTGAATTTGGTTCAGAACAAGCTCATTTGTCTTTCTTTCCATCCAGCTTGTTCGGGTCATTCGTCTCCAAAACCACATTTCAGCTGCCTCAAGTTTTGATTATGTCCTTTCCCAAGTGTCCATGTTTCACAACCATAGGTCAACACACTCCAAACAAAGGTCTTGAGAATTGACTTTCTTATCTTCAAGTTGAGGGCGCCATTGAGCAGCAAATACTTCTTATTCTGAAAGGCTTTCTTCGCCAACGCTATTCTTTTCTTAATTTCTTAGATGCATTTATTGTCATAATTAATCACAATTCCCAAATAGTCCGTTACTTTTTTAATGGCAAAATCATTTAACATTATATTAGCCAAAATTGGTTGTTTCTTTTTATCAAATACCATTAATTATGTCTTCACGGAATTAAATCTTAGCCCGAATTTTCCTAAGGATTTCTGAAAAACTTTTAACATGTTATTCATTTCACATGCAGAGTTTGCTAAAATTGCAATATCATCTGCAAAGCGAATGCTATGCACCTGTAATCCATTACATCGTAATTCTTTTGTTTTCTCTTTTAATGTATTTACTGCAGCTTCTATATAGATATTAAAAAGAAATGGTGATAGAGTACAACCCTGCCTTACACCTCTTCTTATTTTTGCTTCTCTTTTATTGCCGTCAACTGTTATTTCGGTAGTTTGATTTCTATATAAGTTCAGAATAAGGCACCTGTCTTTCCAGTCAATCCCGACTTTGACAAATATAAAAAATACGGTTTTCCAATTGGCATTATTAAATGCCTTTTCTATATCAATGAATACTAGATGATTAACTTCCAGCCTTCTTTCTAAAATCTGACGTAATGCTAGGATAGCCTCCCTAGTCCCTTTCCTTGTTCTAAATCCATACTGATCACTATCCAGATGTTGTTCAATTGTCTTGCTTAGTCTATCTTTGATGATGATTAATACAATCTTTGATGCATGTGAAAGAATGGCTTAAGTTCTATAATTAAAACAGTCACAAGCATTTCCTTTCTTGGGTAGTGTGATTGTTCAAATTTTAATAAAATCAGGTGGTACAATTCCGTCCTCATAGCATTTAGTAATGATTTGAAAGAGGTATTCTTTAATGCTTACATCACAACATTTTAAGAGCTCTGCAGGAATGTTATCTACACCAGTTGCTTTGTTTCCATTCAGTTTAGTGAGTGCTGCATAAAACTCTGCTTTAGTTATAGTTGGACCTTTATCATCTTCTTCAATTAGTTCTTCATTTTCTATATAAATACTATTGTCAGTAATATCTGGTCCATCATACAAATCTTCAAGGTATTCCTTCCATCGCCCACATACCTTTTCATTTTCAAACAATAGCTTCCCTTTGGAATCCTTACCTACGTTTCTTGTGATGCGTAGTTGAAAGCTCAAAGATTTCACTTAAAAATAAGCTTTGTCATGTTTCTCATTCTTCAGGTCATCCTCAATACCCACGCATACCCGCGTCATCCAATTTTCTTCCTCCTTGCGACATTTCCTTGTTATTTGTTTCTTTAGAGACTAATACGCTTGAGTGTCTATATTTCTAAATTTGTTCCTTTATTCAATAAGCTCTAGGATTTCCTGGGTCATCCATTTCTTTTTCGGTTCCAATTTCCCTTTGCCTAGTACCTTCGTTGCTGCTGATTCTAAGCCATTTCTTATATCATCCCTTCCTAAAGTCTCATCCTTAACCAATTATCTAACATCTTTTTGTCCTAATGATTCATTCCTCTTGAACCTTATATCACATTTAGCTGCAACTAGGATGTGATCACTACCAATTTCCGCCCCAGGGTAACTATGGCTGGCTTTCACTCGGTTACTATCTCTTTGTTTAACTATGATGTAGTAAATTTGCAACCTTCTTCTATCCTCAGGTGCTATCCAGGTGTAACGTCTTCCCTTGGGAACTTCGAAACACGTATAAGTTATTACCATCTCATGTTGCTCACAGAATTCGAGTAATGTTTCTCCTCTCACATTGACCTCACCCACGCCAAACTTTCTAGCATACTTAACATTATTTTGAGAGCCAACGGAAGCATTAAAATGACCCATTAAAATAATGTTTGAATTCTCCTTTACTATGTCAAACAATTCTTCTATTTGATCATACATTTCTTCAATTTCTTCATCATCAGCATTTGTTTATGCTTCTAATAAAATCTTGGAAGCGTTAGTCATCACACTCATTGTCGAAGAACCTTCCAATCTGTCAGCTCCTGCTTTCTTCAGTATAGAGACAATGGCATACTGTTCGATAACCCTTCACATACCTGTCGAAGATCCAAAGTATTAATAAGCTAAATAAACTGACCAGATCTTCAGCCCTTATGCATCGTAGCAACTCAGTTCGTACATAACCGATGTCTGGTAGTCCCTAACTACGTAGCGGCCAACCAATTCTAATTCAAATGTTCAATCTTCTCTTTTATCCTCTCCTCTTTCACTTCATTATTCTTCATATTCTTAGCCCTATGCAAACGCTCTGTGTGTTCATTCTATCATTCTACCTTCTATTCTATATCTATTAAAGGTTTTCACCTCAGTCTCTAACATTAGAGCACTTAAGCCATCTTTACCGGAAATAATTCTTAATCTTTCGATTAGCTGTATAAACGATTCCTTCTTAAAACAATTATGTACATTAGGATATTTCTGTAGTTTCATTTTAGGAGCATGTACATCTTGGTCATTTAGCCCCGAGTACTTTGGTTGCATTTTTCATGTTTGAATATTTCTGATAACCTGTGTGTTCTGATGTCTGTATTAAATTGTGTATTTGGAATCAAGTCTAGGATTGGGAAGGAGGCGGGTGTGGCCGGAAGTTAAACACATGGAGTAAAAGTAGGAAATCCAAAATGAACAGTTGGAGGATGACTGGTGGGGAAATCGCGCCCACCTCTTCTCAATTTGGCCTCATGAGGCTGAATGTACCCAGTCCCAGTCCTCAACCAGAATTAAAATACTTGGCTGGGCCAACAACCAAATCCAAACCTCCGGGTCGACAGCCAACCACTCTATCCACAACACCATGAGATAGTCATTCTCATATTCATTCGAACCATTTTCCTTAGCTTTATTGTACTTCATCATTACCTCAATTTTCAGACGTTATTTTCTGCTTTCTCTATTTCATGTCATTCACTATTGTTCATCCATCTTTCATTCATATTGTAGTATATTCTGAGCGAACCAAAATCTGTACCTTCTACTCATTCATATTGTAGTATATTCTGAGCGAACCAAAATCTGTACCTTCTACTCATTCATATTGTAGTATATTCTGAGCGAACCAAAATCTGCACCTTCTACTCGTCCTGTATCTTCTTTCCTCTCTAACAATGTTCTCATCTACAGATTTCTCTGTCAAAGATTCGAGTTCCTTGCATTGGAGTTCTCATCTACTTCATAACAACCAGATTGTAGGTAGAATTTGTGTTGCCTCCAGAGTTCGTTTTGTAATCCCAATTCAGATTTCGGAATTTTTTCTTGATCACAATAAAATCAGTTTATAAACGTCCTATACCACCTGGTCTCATTCCAGTGTTTATAGTTCTGTTCTGTTAGAAACGTGTTAGCTATGCCTTACTAGTTATCGGTGCAGAATTCTACCAGCCTGCTCAATGGTTCATATATTTCATGCATTCTAAATTTCGCCGCTATCTTTTCTTCTCTTCCGCTTCTTAACACGGCATTTCAATCTTGCTTTTCAACATATACAATCTGCAACATTACACCTTCTGTATTTTTTAGTAGAATTTTATAACTTCTTTATTATCTGTTTGATTGGTAGCCTGCTAGACTTATACTGCTATAATGCATGTAGTTTCCGTTCTAATGTATACTACAATGAGCCTATAATGCCCACAATGTTCTACCCACTGGCCAAGTTCCCCAGTCAATATGAGACTTATTCTCCATAACCGTTATTTGATTTAGAGCTAAATATCTTCTAGTCTCCTGGCCAGACGTCCCATTCTTCCTGCCTGCATACGTCACTAATCCAATACAAATCCAGCTTCTACCTATCTATTTCCAATTTCATGTTCCTAAACCTTCCTCTGGATAATCACACTTCTAATATCCATGTTTCAACCAGTAGAATGACAGGCAACCCATTTGTCACCTTTGTGATGTTAACCCCCTCTCGAGTAGCCCTCGGCTGGAGATCAGAAACCGTTAGTTGTAGTACGGACACCAACTCGTACCTACCCATGGTTAAGGCTGCTGCAATGTCAGCCGAAACGTCGGGAAATAATAACCGATATGCGACGCGGCTCAATCCAGTAAGCCAAGATGATAAACTAGACACCGGCCGCGAAAGTCTACGATCTAAATATATACGCTTCTACGGGGAGGAAACTCACTCCTACAGCAGGAAATTGGACATTCTACGCCTGAAACGGTCGCGCTTGCTGAGCTCACTTGCCTTTTTGAAACGCTGCAGAGACTACGACATTTCACCTAAGTTTATGAAGGTAAAACATCATATTTCTTCGCCTGCAGCGAGGAGAATCTTACTCCGAACTGAAAGTGCCCTATTACGTGAACGAGTCCGGAACTGCAGTCGTGAACTAGATATGGTGACGCGAGAACTATATGACATACAGTTCAAGCTAATGCTACGACTGTCTCCTGACGATTGGACGATGTTGGATAACATAACCGCAAGGCAAGCAGATTCCATATTACAGAAAACAACAGCTACACATATAAAGAAATTTGACTTGCTGCAACAAAGGCAGGAACCACCTTCAACGTATGCACTAGATAGGAAGCGCATAGTGATCAAAATGTCATCCCTGCCACTGAACGAGCCAAGTAAGGACCTGTTAGCCAAAGGACTTAATTACGCAATCACGCCGAGACGCCCTCATACGGAAGGTCAGTAGGGGAGTGATGAGAGTTTAAACGAGTGACACGAGCCGCTCGGCTACGCTGAACTCTCATGTATATTTCATGAAACCATGGGCATGCGACATGTCGTTGGACTCGGGCTGACGTGCTCTTTCCTATGGACCACTTGTTATATTTTTCAAAAATTTTAGATAATTTTTGTTTTTGAAAATAGGTGATAGTTTGAAAACCAAACATTATAGAACGTTGTGCAATAACTTAAACGAACGGTCTCTATGTGTTTGATTGTTATAATAAAACTTTTATATTTTTTGACGTGTTTTTGAAAACACCCAAATTTTGAAATTCCTAGGAAGTTTACCCCCAAAATAAATTTCAAGTCTCTAGGATAAAAACTTGACAGTAGTGGGTTGCAGAGAGTTCTGCGTCACCCCCTACTTTCATATAAACTTTGCTGATGTCTCCCGAACGCATGGAGGCGACAAAAACCAATTGATTGACGCAATTTTTACGTTCATCACCAAAAAATATCCAATGAAATAGAGGATGCAAAAATGTTTAGCATGGCTTGTGATGGTACGTTTGATAAGTCCAGAAAGGAACAAGTGTCTTTTATTGTAACGTATGCTTATGATAAAACAGGTCGTATTCATGAAAGGCTAATAGGTCTTGTAGAATCACCCTCTACAACAGGTAAAGCCTTAATGGATACTTTCGAAAACTTGTGCACTCAGCGCGGACTTAAGTTCGAGAAAATAGTGAAAGTAAGCCTGTGGATGCCTTTGCTTGTTTCAAATCAGTTTATGGCAAATTCGTTGATGGTGAAGGGGCGATGAAAGAATACGTAGCATTTTCCCGTTGCTTTGAGGGTATTCTAAAATCAATACCTCTACCCGAGAGACTTCACGATGAGCCTGTGTCATCCGAGCCCGTGCAATCGGAATCAGATTTGGACGGAGGATAAGGATCTAGGCGGTTTAGGGGATAGTTGCTTTTGATGATGAAACAGACGGTGACATCATATCGGTACCGGAGATAGATCTTCATCAAGATGTGTGTAACTGTGAGGAAGAGGAGGAAGAGGAGGAAGTGGAAAACGAAGCACAAGCGAATCAGGAAGATGAAAATAGCAAGGAAAGAGATGAATCGCGTAATGTTGGCAGCCTTATTGAGATTTTCAGAGCGTTTTGCTTAGCTAAACTTAAAAGTATCTTCCCAAATTTGTATTTTATCTTGAAGATAGCTGTCACTCTCCCAGTAGCGAGCGTTTCGAATGAAGTCTCCTTTTCCAAGCTTAAACGCGTAAAAACTGACTTGCGCACCACCATGGGTGGTGATCGTCTGGAGGCTTTACTTATCATTGCAAGTGAGTGGGATAATGATTTTGAAAAGGTCATTGACATATTCGCAGCTGATTGTGTAGCTTGATTTTTGTCTCAACTTGATTTCGAAGCTCATTTATGAACGTGTTGTATTGATTGTATTTCCAGTACTGTAGCTTGATTTTTTGTGTTCGAAGCTTATTCAGTAAGGGTTTTATTGCAGCTTGAGCTTGATATTTGCCTGGAATAAAACAGCTCGACTTCAAAATTCAAGGTTTAATTATTATGTCGAAATCCTACTCAACGTTTACTTCTCAAAAGTGTTACGGTATGTTCTCATGTCGATCGCACAACTGTCTACAAGAAACGTATAATGCGCAAGTCAAGATTAATTTTGCGCAGGAGTTTCTCCCTTTTCTTTTTGCGTTGAAAATTAACAAACTTGTTTGATGGCGTTTTACATTATAAAAAAACTAAAAAAAACAACGTTTTTCTGAAGTTGATTTTAACAATTACACTTAAAAATGTGTTTTTAATAGATTCATAAAAACTATGGTGCGGGGGAGGGGTCTAAACAGGGTTGGGTCCTTCATGATGGGGGTGGGTCCCAGTGCGACAGGTGACCTCTATGTTACACACCTTAAAACATTGAACCCACCACCTGTCCAAATGATGCAAAGTGTTATAAGACTTCTACCACTGGCAGCCAGTGAGACGCTGGGGCTCATGGTTGCGCCTTGTTGTGCCAGAATCCAATTGTCATGTTTTCCATCCGATTTTTCTCTTGAGCGTCCAGTCTAGTCTGCAAGCCTGTAATTCCAAACAAGTCGTCACCTAGATCGCCTATTAGCAGTTAGCCTCTGCTTCTACACCACTGAATATAACTATAGCCTCCTTGGCCAACCGTTTATTCTCTTACCGTCTTCAGCAAAACTCATTAACCTCTAGGTTATCTCTCCTCCCCCCTTCTCAACACATCACCCCACCATCTGAGTCGGCTCATACGAACAGCTTCATTTAGAATGTTAATTTCCAACTTAGCCTTTATCTCATAATAAGGAGTACCTTCCTTCCATTGCTCCCATCTATTTGTCCCATTCATGCTACACTCATATCAGTTAACTCTAGCTTAAGTACCAGCTGTCACTTCCAAACATCAGGGGCGGTCTGAATGCTGAGCGAAGTGGGGAGAGTTTCATTGCTACACTAACAGAATGCCGAGCGATGTGGGGAGAGTTTCATTGCTACACTAACAGAATGCTGAGCGATGTAGCGAGAGTTTCATTGCTACACATACAGAATGCTGAGCGATGTAGCGAGAGTTTCATTGCTACACTTACAGAATGCTGAGCGAAGTAGCGAGGGTTTCATTGCTACACTTACAGAATGCTGAGCGATGTGGGGAGAGTTTCATTGCTACACTAACAGAATGCTGAGCGATGTGGGGAGAGTTTCATCGCTACACTAACAGAATGCTGAGCGATGTAGCGAGAGTTTCATTGCTACACTTACAGAATGCTGACCTATGTGGGGAGAGTTTCATTGCTACACTAACAGAATGCTGAGCGATGTGGGGAGAGTTTCATCGCTACACTGACAGAATACTGTGCGATGTGGGGAGAGTTTCATTGCTACACTAACAGAATGCTGAGCGATGTGGGGAGAGCATCATTGCTACACTTACAGAATGCTGAGCGATGTGGGGGAGAGTTTCATTGCTACACTAACAGAATGCTGAGCGATGTGGGGAGAGTTTCATCGCTACACTGACAGAATGCTGTGCGATGTGGGGAGAGATTCATTGCTACACTAACAGAATACTGAGCGATGTGGGGAGAGCATCATTGCTACATTTACAGAATGCTGAGTGATGTGGGGAGAGTTTCATTGCTACACTAACAGAATACTGAGCGGTGTGGGGAGAGTTTCATTCCTACACTAACAGAATGCTGAGTGATGTGGGGAGAACTTCATTGTTACACTTACAGAATGCTGAGCGATGTGGGGAGAGTTTCATTGCTACACTAACAGATTGCTGAGCGATGTGGGGAGAGTTTCATTGCTACACTAACAGAATGCTGAGCGATGTGGGGAGAGTTTCATTGCTTCACTTACAGAATGCTGAGCGATGTGGGGAGAGTTTCATCGCTAAACTTACAGAATGCTGAGCAATGTAGGGAGAGTTTCATTGCTACACAACAGAATGCTGAGCGATGTGGGGAGAGTATCATTGCTACACTTACAGAATACTGTGCGATGCGGGGAGAGTTTCATTGCTACACTAACAGAATGCTAAGCGATGTAGGCAGAGTTTCATTGCTACACTAACGAAATGCTGAGCGATGTAGGCAGAATTTCATCGCTACACCAACAGAAAGCTGAGCGATGTGGGGAGAGTTTCATTGCTACACTTACAAAATGCTGAGCGATGAATGGAGAGTTTCATCGCTACACTAACAGAATGCTGAGCGATGTGGGGAGAGTTTCATTGCTACACTTACAAAATGCTAAGCGATGTAGGCAGAGTTTCATTGCTACACTAACAGAATGCTGAGCGATGTGGGGAGAGTTTCATTGCTACACTAACAAAATGCTGAGCGATGTATGGAGAGTTTCATCGCTACACTAACAGAAAGCTGAGAAATGTGGGGAGAGTTTCATTGCTACACTAACAGAATGCTGAGCGATGTGGGGAGAGTTTCATTGCTACACTAACAGAATGCCGAGCGATGTGGGGAGAGTTTCATTGCTACACTAACAGAATGCTGAGCGATGTAGCGAGAGTTTCATTGCTACACATACAGAATGCTGAGCGATGTAGCGAGAGTTTCATTGCTACACTTACAGAATGCTGAGCGAAGTAGCGAGGGTTTCATTGCTACACTTACAGAATGCTGAGCGATGTGGGGAGAGTTTCATTGCTACACTAACAGAATGCTGAGCGATGTGGGGAGAGTTTCATCGCTACACTAACAGAATGCTGAGCGATGTAGCGAGAGTTTCATTGCTACACTTACAGAATGCTGACCGATGTGGGGAGAGTTTCATTGCTACACTAACGTAATGCTGAGCGATGTGGGGAGAGTTTCATCGCTACACTGACAGAATGCTGTGCGATGTGGGGAGAGTTTCATTGCTACAATAACAGAATGCTGAGCGATGTGGGGAGAGCATCATTGCTACACTAACAGAATACTGAGCGATGTGGGGGAGAGTTTCATTGCTACAATAACAGAATGCTGAGCGATGTGGGGAGAGTTTCATCGCTACACTGACAGAATGCTGTGCGATGTGGGGAGAGATTCATTGCTACACTTACAGAATGCTGAGCGATGTGGGGAGAGCATCATTGCTACATTTACAGAATGCTGAGCGATGTGGGGAGAGTTTCATTGCTACACTTACAGAATACTGAGCGGTGTGGGGAGAGTTTCATTCCTACACTAACAGAATGCTGAGTGATGTGGGGAGAGTTTCATTGCTACACTTACAGAATGCTGAGCGATGTAGCGAGAGTTTCATTGCTACACATACAGAATGCTGAGCGATGTAGCGAGAGTTTCATTGCTACACTTACAGAATGCTGAGCGAAGTAGCGAGGGTTTCATTGCTACACTTACAGAATGCTGAGCGATGTGGGGAGAGTTTCATTGCTACACTAACAGAATGCTGAGCGATGTGGGGAGAGTCTCATCGCTACACTAACAGAATGCTGAGCGATGTAGCGAGAGTTTCATTGCTACACTTACAGAATGCTGACCGATGTGGGGAGAGTTTCATTGCTACACTAACAGAATGCTGAGCGATGTGGGGAGAGTTTCATCGCTACACTGACAGAATACTGTGCGATGTGGGGAGAGTTTCATTGCTACACTAACAGAATGCTGAGCGATGTGGGGAGAGCATCATTGCTACACTTACAGAATGCTGAGCGATGTGGGGGAGAGTTTCATTGCTACACTAACAGAATGCTGAGCGATGTGGGGAGAGTTTCATCGCTACACTGACAGAATGCTGTGCGATGTGGGGAGAGATTCAATGCTACACTAACAGAATACTGAGCGATGTGGGGAGAGCATCATTGCTACATTTACAGAATGCTGAGCGATGTGGGGAGAGTTTCATTGCTACACTAACAGAATACTGAGCGGTGTGGGGAGAGTTTCATTCCTACACTAACAGAATGCTGAGTGATGTGGGGAGAGTTTCATTGCTACACTTACAGAATGCTGAGCGATGTGGGGAGAGTTTCATTGCTACACTAACAGATAGCTGAGCGATGTGGGGAGAGTTTCATTGCTACACTAACAGAATGCTGAGCGATGTGGGGAGAGTTTCATTGCTTCACTTACAGAATGCTGAGCGATGTGGGGAGAGTTTCATCGCTACACTTACAGAATGCTGAGGAATGTAGGGAGAGTTTCATTGCTACACAACAGAATGCTGAGCGATGTGGGGAGAGTATCATTGCTACACTTACAGAATACTGTGCGATGTGGGGAGAGTTTCATTGCTACACTAACAGAATGCTAAGCGATGTAGGCAGAATTTCATTGCTACACTAACGAAATGCTGAGCGATGTAGGCAGAGTTTCATCGCTACACCAACAGAAAGCTGAGCGATGTGGGGAGAGTTTCATTGCTACACTTACAAAATGCTGAGCGATGAATGGAGAGTTTCATCGCTCTACTAACAGAATGCTGGGCGATGTGGGGAGAGTTTCATTGCTACACTTACAAAATGCTAAGCTATGTAGGCAGAGTTTCATTGCTACACTAACAGAATGCTGAGCGATGTGGGGAGAGTTTCATTGCTACACTAACAAAATGCTGAGCGATGTATGGAGAGTTTCATCGCTACACTAACAGAAAGCTGAGAAATGTGGGGAGAGTTTCATTGCTACACTAACAGAATGCTGAGCGATGTGGGGAGAGTTTCATTGCTACACTAACAGAATGCCGAGCGATGTGGGGAGAGTTTCATTGCTACACTAACAGAATGCTGAGCGATGTAGCGAGAGTTTCATTGCTACACATACAGAATGCTGAGCGATGTAGCGAGAGTTTCATTGCTACACTTACAGAATGCTGAGCGAAGTAGCGAGGGTTTCATTGCTACACTTACAGAATGCTGAGCGATGTGGGGAGAGTTTCATTGCTACACTAACAGAATGCTGAGCGATGTGGGGAGAGTTTCATCGCTACTCTAACAGAATGCTGAGCGATGTAGCGAGAGTTTCATTGCTACACTTACAGAATGCTGACCGATGTGGGGAGAGTTTCATTGCTACACTAACATAATGCTGAGCGATGTGGGGAGAGTTTCATCGCTACACTGACAGAATGCTGTGCGATGTGGGGAGAGTTTCATTGCTACAATAACAGAATGCTAAGCGATGTGGGGAGAGCATCATTGCTACACTAACAGAATAGTGAGCGATGTGGGGGAGAGTTTCATTGCTACACTAACAGAATGCTGAGCGATGTGGGGAGAGTTTCATCGCTACACTGACAGAATGCTGTGCGATGTGGGGAGAGATTCATTGCTACACTTACAGAATGCTGAGCGATGTGGGGAGAGCATCATTGCTACATTTACAGAATGCTGAGCGATGTGGGGAGAGTTTCATTGCTACACTAACAGAATACTGAGTGATGTGGGGAGAGTTTCATTGCTACACTTACAGAATGCTGAGCGATGTGGGGAGAGTTTCATTGCTACACTAACAGATTGCTGAGCGATGTGGGGAGAGTTTCATTGCTACACTAACAGAATGCTGAGCGATGTTGGGAGAGTTTCGTTGCTTCACTTACAGAATGCTGAGCGATGTGGGGAGAGTTTCATCGCTACACTTACAGAATGCTGAGCAATGTCGGGAGAGTTTAATTGCTACACAACAGAATGCTGAGCGATGTGGGGAGAGTATCATTGCTACACTTACAGAATACTGTGCGATGTGGGGAGAGTTTCATTGCTACACTAACAGAATGCTAAGCGATGTAGGCAGAGTTTCATCGCTACACTAACAGAAAGCTGAGCGATGTGGGGAGAGTTTCATCGCTACACTTACAAAATGCTGAGCGATGTAGGCAGAGTTTCATTGCTACACTAACGAAATGCTGAGCGATGTAGGCAGAGTTTCATCGCTACACTAACAGAAAGCTGAGCGATGTGGGGAGAGTTTCATTGCTACACTTACAAAATGCTGAGCGATGTATGGAGAGTTTCATCGCTACACTAACAGAATGCTGAGCGATATGGGGAGAGTTTCATTGCTACACTTACAAAATGCTAAGCGATGTAGGCAGAGTTTCATTGCTACACTAACGAAATGCTGAGTGATGTAGGCAGAGTTTCATCGCTACACTAACAGAAAGCTGAGCGATGTGGGGAGAGTTTCATTGCTACACTTACAAAATGCTGAGCGATGTATGGAGAGTTTCATCGCTACACTAACAGAAAGCTGAGAAATGTGGGGAGAGTTTCATTGCTACACTAACAGAATGCTGAGCGATGTGGGGAGAGTTTCATTGCTACACTAACAGAATGCTGAGCGATGTGGGGAGAGTTTCATTGCTACACTAACAGAATGCTGAGCGATGTGGGGAGAGCATCATTGCTACATTTACAGAATGCTGAGCGATGTGGGGAGAGTTTCATTGCTACACTAACAGAATGCTGAGCAATGTGGGGTGAGTTTCATCGCTACACTGACAGAATGCTGTGCGATGTGGGGAGAGTTTCATTGCTACACTAACAGAATGCTGAGCTATGTGGGGAGAGTTTCATCGCTACACTAACAGAATGCTGAGCGATGTGGTGAGAGTTTCATCGTTATACTGACAGAATGCTGTGCGATGTGGGGAGAGTTTCATCGCTACACTTACAGAATGCTGAGCGATGTGGGGAGAGTTTCATTGCTACACTTGCAGAATGCTGAGCGATGTGGGGAGAGTTTCATCGCTACACTTACAGAATGCTGAGCAATGTAGGGAGAGATTCATTGCTACACCAACAGAATGCTGAGCGATGTGGGGAGAGTATCATTGCTACACTTACAGAATACTGAGCGATGTGGGGAGAGTTTCATTGCTAAACTTACAGAATGCTGAGCGATGTGGGGAGAGTTTCATTGCTACACTTACAGAATGCTGAGCGATGTGGGGAGAGTTTCATTGCTACACTTACAGAATGCTGAGCATCGCAACTGAGAACTCCCTGCATTGGCTTTTCTACATCTCGACCCTATTTACTTCACCATACAGTACTACCAACCTGAGAGAATGCACAGCCCAAGTACTTAAAATGTTCGTTAGCGCTGATCGAGATTCCAATGAACGTTTCAATTTTCTACAGTACATAAATTAGCCAAAATACCTTATCAAATGTTGAAAAACAAACCATGAATTGATGTAGTAATAATGATTACTCAGCTGACCATACCCCACCCACAATCCCGTTTTTATATGATAACATATATGGGTAAAAAAGAGTCCAGCTGTGTCCGCCATTATGCGTGTGATTTATCGTTAAGGACAATATTGCCAACCCCGCGCATTTGGTACTATATCATGTCCAGTATCATAAAACAACACAGCACCATCAAGTTAATTTGAAAGTGCGCCAAGTTTCAGTCTTAAAGTTAGACATGGATTGTGCGTGTTGCAAATTAACAATCAAGAAAATCATAATGCTTCAATAATTTTCTTCCAAACCAATGTTTTTGCCTAGACCAATACTTGTTAGGTAGCGCGACCCGCAGCCAACATAAGCAACCCCGATTTTGTCACGCACAATGGGGGTAGAAACTCATCAATAATATTCACCCAAACCTATGGATTTTGCCTAGACCAAAATTATAAACCAAAAGAATGGTTTTTGCCTAGACCAATTATTGTTAGGGGAAATCCAATCCAAACCTTCGTTTTGTCTAATCCAATGAGTTTTGACAATGGTTTTAGCCTGCAAGATGCGTTAGCGATATATTCATCCCTGTTTTTTTGTCACGCACCAATAATCTTTAATAAGTGTGGTGTATTTTGTATCCCACATGTTGGCAACAATGTGTGCTCCGCGGTGGGAGCACCTTGTTGACAGTTGAATGAGATTCAAGCACGGTTGGAACATAGTTACTTATGTTAAAAGAGCAATAAATAAAAACACATACTTACATAATTTAGCATGTATTTCAGGTGCAGTGGTGACCATGGTTACAAATTTGAATAGGTAATGTCCCCCAGAAGATGAAACAGAGTATGTAAAAGCCACGTTCTGCTCTAATTCAGAATTAATAAATGTTCCACTGCTCCTATTTTGTTCACTCCACCTAGCATTCTACTTTCTTACATTTCTTCCCAATTGTTGAAATGCTGATCTTCATAGCATACTCCCCACATTTCTGTTCAAGTTCAAACATATTGGCTTGCAAACTTTCGACAGAGGCCGTCATTACCACCGGGTCATCCGAATAGGCCAGATTACTCACCTTGAAATTCACCCAGCCAGGTCAACAAATGGCCCATAAGCCTCACCACATTCCTATTAATACCTTCCCTCAGGTGCTATATCGTACGCCTTCTGTAGACACACAAACACAACTGTCACTTCCTCTCATTTGTCAGTAACTTGACGCATACTGAAATGTTGAGCATCCATCTTACTCTCGGCCAATTGTTCTCCTTTCTACAATGCCTGAGTACACTTTGCCCACTATAATTACTGTAACCTTCCTTATAAATTGGTGTCATTACTGCTTTTCTCTAGTGTGAGGGTACATTCCCTAAACCCCACACGAATTCGATAATCCTAAGCAACCATTTCAGCCCTGCTTTCCAATTTACAATTTCTGGCTGAAATTCAACTAACCCTGCCGCTTTGAAGCATTCGTGTTTATTTACCACCCTCTCCACTTCTTCAACCTTGATCCAGTTCTCCTCCTGCCGAACCTCAAAGTCTGCCTCATTGCCAGATAAGTCTCCATTAAGGCGAGGTATGACTGAATTTTTAACTTTCAAAGTTTTCATCATAACATTACCAGATTTTAATCAATTACAAAGAGAGTTGCTGGCATCTATTGTGTTAATAAGTATTTATATAGCATCATTAGTAATTGAGTTATTGAACATTTCTGGCGTAGTTGGAAGCATGCTAAGCGTCTATGCCCAAGATCGCGAGTTCAAACCCGTCGGAATTTTTAAGAGCGTTAAAATCCCTCAGTATGCCTTCCTTCGGAGGGAAAGTAAACCCGGCGGTCCATGTGATAGATTTATGGCATGGTACAGAATCTTCCACAAATTATAGGTTAAACACTTGACTAACGCTCTTAGGTTCCAACGTTCGTCACCAGGAGCCGACGGCGGTGGCATCTGGTAACCTAGATCTGACCTAGTGGTCGTTGACGGTGGCGTTTGGCGGCAAAAGTATTAACTACTTGAAAAAATTGAATGTCTGCAGTCCTTACTTGAATTGAAAACATATAACACTCACAAATACAACCATCACAATTAACACCATTTGTCAGACAGATTCTACAGACACCCTAAGTAAGCGGAGCTACATGACCACGTTGTCGCAGCCCCTAAACTCAGGAACCAACTTCTTTCAAATACTTCCAGACAGAGAGATTTCCGAACAATAATTCGTGGGCAAGAGAAGAGTTAAGTTAATATCAATAATGTATCTACTTCGACGAGACAAGCAGAAAATGCCAGATATATCTGACGTTGCAAACAATACTTATTTGTATCCTAAACATTCAGTTATGCTTACACAAAAGTTAAATAACATGTTTCCTCATATGTTGTACACTTACTCATTAGAATGGTTTCCACTTGCTGCACTTTCCCCATCCTGGGTTTCTTCTTTCATGTCCTAGGAATAAAGTGAATTGATTAATTATTTTATTTATTTGGCATCACTAATACTTAAACTATGTAATTGTAAATCACGGCAGAGTTGAAGTGAAGTGGTTATGTCTTCCCTAGTTCTAAAACTTATAACAGACAATGTCCTGAAGATAACAAGTGAATCTCAGTGCGACACAAAATGCTGACTCACTGCCCTAATGGAAGTAATCGCTTTAAGGATTGAGGACTAATGAATGTATTTTTACTTTTTTAACAGGAAGGTTTTAGGAGGCGTAAGGATCTAACACATCCACCCATCATTAAGTAAAAAGCGACTATATCCTCAATATTTGTACCATCCCATCTTTCGAGAATGGAGGTCAGACATCTTACATTTACAATATTATACAACACATTTCTCTCAAAACACTGCAATTAAAGCAAAATTACAAAAGAATTTAGTGTAAGTCCATACATTATATGCCTCTAGAGGGAATTTATTGTGGAGTATGTTGCTGCTACAGAATGCTAGTAATAAGTCTACTGGTGAACGGTAGCACATAGTTTGCAAGGTAGGTACAAGCCGGGGAAGAAATTGGAGTAACTTATTAATAGCGAAGTCTATTTCAAATGTATTTATATATTTAGTCACACGTCATTTAGAATGCTTTCAATAAGGGATTCCAGGCATCGTTGGTATTAATTGACATACAGAAATTTATAAATGCAAGTTTGAAACTTATATATTGAATCCACCCTTTGTAGTTCCTGCCTAAGAACAGAAAAAAGGCTGAGCTAATTTCAACCATCACAGAGCTTAAATGTGCCAGGCCATGTGATCACTGTCAGAAGATGACTGGGCAAGTTACCTACCAACAAAAATCCTTGAAATGGTTGCTCATGGTTCCCCATTTTCATCTCCAGGTCAACGTTAGGAAGGGAACACTTAACAGACCATGGTCACTTCCTTCCGACTCCTAATCATATTTCAATAATACCAATCCCCTTTAACAACTCTTATAAGCTGGATAAAGGGCGAACGGCTGTAAAAACCACTGCCACATATAAGTTCAAAATTCATTTCATCTCCTCCCTAACACCACAGAAATAGGGATATTAAGAGATAGAGGAGAAACAACTATAAGAAATGTGATAAGGAGAGTTTCTTCAGAACGTACCATAAGTTAAAATAAGTGGATATAAGAATTAACAATTACTTTCTTCGTAGGATTCTTACTTTTATCTCATATCTTCAATTATGTAATAAGTATACACAAAAGACCAAGTGCATGTTATAGCAACGCTCAGGATTGGGATCGAGGTAATCAGCAATCCCAGCATGTGCCTGTAAGGCAACTGCTTAGCCCCCATGAGTGGATCTCTGAGGGGAATACAGAAATCCTAATGCAATTGGTTTATTCTGACCTTAAGTCCACAGTGGGAACCGTATGCAAACATATGTTAGCTTCACATAATATAATTAAGGTGCATCCCCCATTAGCTCAGTGATCAGAACAACATTGTACATTGTCGGTGGTCCCAGGTTCAAGTCCCAGGTGGATTACGTATCTCAGTTCTTCATCCTTACATCAAAACGGCTCGTACTCTCTGTACTATACAAAAGCTAACAGATAAGCACTTCAGTTTGCCTCAATACAGTAGTGAAAATAGAACTCCTAATCCCAAAATGCTATTAGGTGATAAGGAGATGTCATGCCTTGTAAGGACGCATGAAGGTGCTTAACTCTTCCAGATCTGAAGATGTTATTTCTCATTCGATACGAGGAACGATGTTCGGAATAGGACAGTCTGCAATCGTAATATCCCTAACATGGTCCATATGACTTGTTTCACAAATATGTTTCCCTTTGCATAGGTAGAATTATGTGTTACACATGACTTGTAAACTTGCACTGAAGAAATCAAGGAATAAATAACATACTGAAATTAATTCAACTTCGCATTCATAGAGTTTTCTTATGTCAATGGATACATGGCAAAGACAGAAAAGTTTTGTAAAGTTCAAATCAGAATTCATTACAGTTCCTACACATATGCCAAGTGTTGGCCTAGCAGATTATCACAAGCACTGAGTGTGTGTGTGGAGACTTAGTGGTGTTGGTGCAGTAACTCACTGTTAATATATAACGTTAATATCTGTCATAATAATCAAGCAAAGTTGATGAATGTTGTGTAAAGAAATATTGCATAGTGTGTTGTGCGTTTTACTGTATTGAGTTCCTAAAGCAATATTGATCACACGAATACTCAAGGTAGGGAGAAATTGAATGAACTTATAATACTTGACATCTTATCAGGATTGTTAGGCACTGTGTTAAAAGTATGGAATATGAATACAAACATCTTTATACAAACAGAGGGCAGCGGTTTAATAAGTTTCCTTCTTCTTCAACAGTCCGCAACAATATAAATATCAAAATCACATGTAATCTATTTCAGGTTATTCTTCAAGAGATATGCACATTTCCAGACCTTCTGGATAATTAATTCCCCAATCTCTTTCAGAATGGAAGGTAGTAACTAGCTGTGAATGTTGAGTAACGTCTGTAGTTTCATAATGGAAGGTAACAACTAGCTGTGACTGATTATTAACGTCTGTAGTTTCATAATGGAAGGTAACAACTAGCTGTGACTGTTTAGTAACGTCTGTAGTTTCACAATGGAAGGTAACAACTAGCTGTGACGGTTTAGTAACGTCTGTAGTTTCACAATGGAAGGTAATAACTAGCTGTGACTGTTTAGTAATGTCTGTAGTTTCATAATAGAAGGTACAACTAGCTGTGACGGTTTAGTAACGTCTGTAGCTTCATAATGGAAGGTAACAACTAGCTGTGACTGTTTAGTAACGTCTGTAGATTTATCTATGCTGATGATGGGTGTTGCTTTTAAGAGCGGAACAGCGAGGTCATCTCCCATGATGGCCACAAACCAAGCTTTCTTGTCATTGCTGTGGTTTTTGCATCATATTTAGAGATTCCCAAGATGTTTTATGCATGCCTTAATTTTACATCCACAAACCTTAATGTAAATGTTGTAAACAGACCAATTGAAGTGTCTGTTTTACACACTATTGTTGGGTTATGGCTAAAACAGGTGTTTGCCCATCTTATTGGTTTATTGCCACTTGACCTACTAATGAGAATGATGTCTTGACCAACAGTCCACCAAATTCATTTTATCAGAGCCCTACTAACACAATAGCAAACACACAATTGATATTTCACTCAAAACTACAACAAGTTCACACATTACATGCTTCTAGAGAGTAACGTTCTTCGCACTTGCTCAGAAATCCCGAATGGATATTAGAATAAAGTAAATAGATATCAGAAGAGCTAGAATAGTCAACAAAACCTCGAAGATAGTCCACTCTACCAAGATCAAACTTTTGATGAAAGGTGGCTCTATCAAAATGCACAATATGGCTTTAGACACCTTCTTTCATACATATTATATTACATGCATCATGTATCTCAGCTCATGCGCAGTACGAAGAGGCCCTACAAGCAATGCAGCACATCATTGACCCCAGGATATAGGCAACAAACAATGCAAAGAAGGTGAAATTGAAGTTTCCGCCTTTGCATCAGATTACCAGCAGTGTATGAGGATAAAGAAGCAATCTAGCGATAACATGGTCAGTACCATAACACAATCTGTGGCCATTTCACTCACATCAGTTGCAAATACAAAACAAAATTCATGGAATACTTCATTTTAATAGCAAGAAAGCTTCTAGTTTTACGTTTTACCATTAATCTAGCGACCATGAGCCACGCGACCACCATTTTTAAGAGGAATCACAACCACAAGTCGTGATACTTCACTCCGAAGGAACTAACAAGAAACCTAGTCATTTGTGATAGACTGTTCCCTTGTTCCATTTGTGAAGTTATTGGTATTGTTCTGTGTAATTGGTTCACTGCATGACATACCATGCCCAGTTAAAGGACAGAAAATGGCCTGGATCATCTGAGATAAGCTGTCTTCCTAAGAATTTCAACATTATTTCATTATTTACTAGCAGCCTCAATATTGCATTCATATGTTGGTACTCCATTTTCGTATAGAAGTTATGCAGAAATTACTAAATGTATCACTGTATTCTGGCGAGGTAGTCTGAAGTTTTAGAAACTATTTCTGTGTTGCGAAATTTGAAGCGAGTATATACAGAATCTCTTAAATATTATGATCATCTACAAAATTTCAATACAAAATTGGGGAAGCAAATCATGCATAGAATTTGATGATTTGCAACAACCAAACACCAGATATTGAAAATGCAAAGAAAGCCCCAGAAATTACTACAATTACATTCAGGTTTGGTATTAATTCCTAAATCTTTGATCAGTGCAAATGATCCCCTCACAAATCTTTGAATATATCAGCCACACTTGCTGGAGGAACATCAGATATCATTAAGCATATAACATGACTTAACAACCAAACAAGCTACTCGCAAGATAATTAGGCACTTACAACTCTCGATGAAGATGGTGTTTCCTTCTTGACTAATGGGACTATCTCTGCAGTCACTTTCTCATGGATAGTAACTTCCTTGTAGTCTCCAGTAACTTCCATGATATGTGCTCCCTACAGAGTAACACCAATTTGTAATGTACCTCACGAGGCATAAGAAATATATTTTGTTCACACGTAAGCACGATAGACATTCATCTAGTTCTATATGTCTCGGATTAGTTCTCAACTCAATGAATAATTTTAAGAAATTTGATAAGGTTAGAATAGCAACTCTGAAGCTGAAATTTCACTGTGTTAAGTGCTCATTAGCTGACTTGAAGACTCATTAGCTGACTTTAACATCATTTATATTTTTCTGACTTATACTTTCAAGGTTTTGAAGGTTTCACAAGACAACAGACCACCATACCTATTACTTACGTTGTATATGCAGCTATCAGAATACAGAATCCAATACTTTCATGTAGCTACAGTGTTATAAATTCACCAATAAACTGATACATTTGTCTGCCATTTTAAGAAAATTCAAATAGGCGTTTGATTCAAGATGAAAATAAACACGAGCTTGAATATGTAAAAAATACTTGCATTTCTGATCCTTTCTCAAGAACGATTTCCAAAAATCAGTAACTGTCAACATTAAATGATGATATGATAACCTACAGTCGCATATCTTGTGATCGAGTGGTCAGGAAGTTAAAGACAATTCAAAACCTCAATACCCAGTGTCCGAGTTTCACTAGCACTCACTTACTAATATGCCAAGGATTATTCGAAGTTCCTACCTAATTAAGCTGCACGACTTAACCTTACAGGTGATGCAAGTTTTGCCATAATTATTCAAGGTTGTTTCAAAAAGGACAATAAATAAGCACTTTAAAATTAAAGCCTGCCCTACAAGAACGTTGTATATCATATTTATTAACTTTTCATAATTAAAGAAAACTTCTTGTGCCAAATCTAATACCGAGATATGTTCTATACAGGTCTATACAGTCTTTCTTCCAACACTAAAGGAATAGATTTCTCTTAAATGGCAGTATATAGTACACACCATGATTTTAGTGCAGTTTCCCTGCAAGAAAGTTGTATATCACAACAGACCTAGAACGTATCACAAACCATTTTCTATGGCTAAAAAATAAAAATAAAAATCCTCAGATACACAGTTATATGGAATGGACTATTGTATTGCTAACAGGGCATACACAAAACAAGAAAATAAAATGGGCATATTGAGAACAGTATAAAAATGTTGGATGGCCGCCATGTTCGATTTTTATGTGGAGGCCATAGAGTTATGTTCTATTAGATAACGATCATTGCGTAGGTTCATTAGTCAAATGTTGACTTCGATGGCATGATTAGGACATAAGAAAAGAAAACTTAATTTTAAAATTTCCCACAGCCGCCATCTTGAGGTTATGTAAACAATTGAACTAAATTAGATGTCAGTGCATTACAATGTGTATAAAAATATGCTCTGCCATGTTTCACTGCGCACGGGTAGTTGAATCGGGAGAAAAGTCGATTTAAATGTTTCAGCTTCGCTAGGCAGCCATGTTCGTTCTGTACTTAACAGGTTTTTAAAAGTCACATACGTGAACTTATAGTTGTGCCCTTCATCATCGAAAGAAATTTCAGGGTGATATCAGTAATAATTGCGGGGATATAGAATGCCTGTGAAATATTTCGCACAGCCACCATGTTGGATTGGTGAGACGTAATAAATGGAAAAGGGCACGGTCGTGGTCGGACGAAATAGTACTTTGACCTTACAGAGATTTATTGATATCGCTCCAACCGTTTAGAATTTTTGGGACACACACACATGCACACACACACACACATACACACACATGGACAAAAGGTGATCACATAAACCTATTTGTTTTTCATAATTGAAAATAGGCTGAAAGAATTCTGTGATAATCAAGGGATTACATACAAATTGTAGCAACATTATAATCATAACACGTTCCTGGAAGTGCTATGCCGCCACCCAGCTGATTGATATACAACGTTCTTCTCTTGTACGACTTGGGTGATGATTTTGTTGAACTGCACGCCTTGAAGTTGCTGTATAATTTTTTCCACTATTCTTCAGTCGCTTCCACACATTGTTCTTCCATTGAAATTGATTTATCTTCCTCTTCCTGCTCTTATTCAGTGCTAAAGGAGAGCTTGGCGACACATTCAAATTGCCAATATCCGCCATCTTTGTTGATATACAACTTTCTTGCAGGGAAGCCACCTTTTGGACACAAAATATTCTGTCCATTTTTTTTTTAATTGACTAATTTTAGGTTTGCAATGTGTCGGTGTGATGATATCCAACCTTCTTAACCGAAAATCTCAACATGCTCAATTTCTGATATACAACGTTCTTGTAGGGCAGGCTTCAATTATTATAGACATGTGACGAAACAATAAATAACCAGCCCAAGGGAGCGATCTCACTCAATGCGCAATATTAATAACATAGACTGCCCCATTCCTTATGATGTGTTAATTATTATAAACTATTTATTACCTAAAGTCAACATTTAGAACATTGTGACCTTCTTGAGCAAGGGATAGGATAAGGAACTGTGTAGTTCCGTAACAAAAGTTCACAAAAAACCAGATATGTTACAATAATCTTGTCAATAAAGAATATAAAAATGACTTGAAAAACAGCATAGAATTGAAGAGATGTGAATATTGAATAAGGTAGCTTGATGTGTATTTGCCAGATATTGTAGAGAGAAACTTTGGAAATATGTGTGACGAAGTTTTTATGAAATGTTGAGAACTACATAACGGTGAAAAAATCTGTGATTTATCCAAAGTAGGAAATAATGTACACAATCACCTGGCAATCAAGTTTTTCTTTAACAAATGCTCTCTGAGTTATGAATCTTGCATCTTCAAAAGCATCATCAGGTTCTTCAATTTTCATCCCCACCGGCCTGTCAGACGGTGGCTGCTCATTCAAATCCTGGGAAGTAATAAACAAGCAAGACTATATGTAAAAGTTGAAGAATAAGAGATAATGATGATAATAGTAATAATAATAATAACAATAGCAAGAAACAGTTACAAAACATTTGCTGATGAACAATCACCTCACCTAGCACGTAGTTACGTCATAAACATGCGGAAGAGGCCCTAGAAATAATACTTCCCACAGATTACTTCCATGACCTTCTTATCCTCCTGAAGAACAATTGTTGATAATAATAATAATCATTACTATGAATTTGGAGTATAAAAATAATTATTTACTCTGATCATCATTTATCTTTAATTAAAGTTAAGTTTCAACCTGACAGACCCAAAGTCAGAACATTAAAAATATCCTCGAATTGATCTGGAATGTCTTAAAACCAAACTCAAACAATCTCCTTGCAAATATCACGAACCAAAATCCTGTCATTTAGATGGCATTAGAAGATACACTATTGGGAGTTTCCCGGATTATTGGTGTTCTTCCTCGAAAACGTTAAGACAGATGGTTGAACAAGACCAGCGATAAGGCCATAGACCTTCTAATTCAAACCTTTTAATGGTGCAGTTCCAACGAAATAGAAACAAAATTGGCGTGAATTCTTCAAAGACCAGAAAGAAGCCTCGAGAATCATCAGATCTGAAAAACACACATTACATAAAAAACAGTACAAGGAACTGTTACAGAACATTTGCTGACGAACCATCACACTACCAAGCACCTAGTATATAACTTACAACATCCGGATGAGGCCCTGAAATAAAAAGGAAAACTGCAAACTTGTCACAGATTACTTCCATGACCTTTGAACCTACGATCCTCCTGAAGAAGAAATCTGACTTGAGAAACGGATTCCTAATGCAGATTCAAAACTCCCTTCTTTAGAAGAAATCAAGCAAGTAACCGTAAACTAAACTTAAAAATAACAAAACTCAAAAGAAAACTGAAATATTGAAATTAAGGGGTGAAAGTCTAACTAAAAAATGTCAAGTAACTCCTGTAGATATATGGAGAAAATTCCCTAAGACAGGAATTGCAATCTAGTTCACCCACTAATTTAAAAAAGGGACGGAACATACACTAATACCTATGGAGAAATATCCTCACTATCACTCGCGTACACAATTATTTCTAAAGCATTATTCACGAGACTTGAAATCCAAACGCATCAACTAATTGGCGAATAACAGGCATGATTCATAAATGACAGGTCCTGTACAGAATAAATTCACAATCTCAAAATCATCTTGCAAATTCATAAAGCCAGGCAAACAATGCTCACTTTGGAGACTTCAGGAAAGCGGACGATTCAGTAGACCTACACACACTATTCAATATTCTAGAAGATGTCAAAGTTGACAGGAAAACAAGAGTAATAATCCGACAGACACTGACAGCCATAACTTCAATAGTTAAATTTAAGTGAACTTTCTGATTGTAATCATATTAGCAAAGACTTCGAGGCAAGGAGATGGGCTATCTCCAAAAATGTTCAATAGTGTCTTTGAATAACAGCGCAGGACGGGGGGGGGGGGGGAAGAGAACAAAAGAAATAACTATTGGTCGACGACTCAAAAATTAAATTCATCTGTATTGTGTTTGGCATTCACAGATGATCCAGCTATTCATTCCAACTATAGACAAGAGGTAGCTCAGGTCCTTGAAAACTTCACTAAATTACAGCTAAGACAGGACTCCAAATGCATAGACGAATCCGTTCGTCAACTAGACAGGAAACCTCTGAAGACTAAATTCGGCAAAAAAATCATCAAGTAAATAAATTCAAACCCCACGGTATAGCCGTGTTCATTGAACCGTGCACCACGGCCTTGATGGCAGCTGCAGCAATTCAGTTTGAATCCCGCTGACAGTATCCATCCTAAGTGATTTTTCCCTGCATTATCCACACTCCCTCCTGGCAAATGACGGGATAGTACTTGACTTCCCGATTGAATCGTGACGCAAACAAAGAGAGAATTTCCATATTCCAGAAGGCCTATACCTATAGATGTAATTAAAAAATCAACAACTAAGACATTATACCTCAGTAATCAAACCTGAAGCACCCTATGCCTCAGAAACATTGATCATTGAAGGTACCATAGATCTCTTAGTAAGGACATAGAGAAACAAGAAACTACAATATTTAGGTAAATCCTTTGTCCAGTATGACCAGTAGGAATCAGGGAGAAACGAAAGCCTTGGGAAATTTATCAGCATTCTGAAAAGATCACTGACACTTTCAGGAAAAGGCATTTTAAGTTCTACGGAAACATTCTCAGAATGAACCATCGCAGGATCACCAAAAGATTCTCAACCTTGCTCTATCAATGGAAGTCAAGAACCAGTGGCTTAGTGAAATAGAAAAAGAACTTCAAGAAATTGGAATCGCAGAGGAAATTATATAAGATCGACCCCAGTTTAAAACAGTAATTAACAACCACCATTTTGCTGAGAAAATGAATGCAAGGACCAATAAATCATGGACTGAAGAACGGAGGTGTTAATAATATTATTAGGAAAATTATAAGCAAATATTACAGATTCAGATTACTATTTGGTAGGGGGCCGATAACCTAGATGTTAGGCCCCTCAAAACAAGAATTATAACCATCACTATTTGGTAGTATTAAGTACATGACATAATTCCTATTAATTACGGTACCGGTACACAAAGATTTGTCATGCCAATCAGTAATGGTACACAATATATTGAACTAAAAAAAAGACACGGATATTCAGTCTGAAAGACTTTATATCATTTTAAATGCTAGCAGCCGAGTACCAAGAAGGCAGTGCGAGAACAGAGTTTCAAGATTGTTTTTTTGTTTCTTCACTGCCTACTTGATTGTTTTCGCACTGCCTTTTTGGCACTCGGCTGCTACATCGTACTATGACGTCACACACCTCAGTGCAGTCTAGGAACATTTCGTCCCGTAACGTAACGCCAGACCTCGCATAACGACGAAGTCGACAAGATCATTTAAAATGATAATACAACTTACAATCTCAGGGTATTCTTCTGGTTCACATTTGATAGATGGTTGGCCCTCCATAATGTTGAGGAATCTAAAACACAGGATAACTAAGTAATATACATATTTAACTATCAGGATACACTGCAACAAGTACAGGATATATTTGACATTTACACTCAAAAAAGTCTAATGGTAGGCCTATATATTCCAATACCCGTCCAGGATTTGTTCTTGTGTTTTGCTCTATATTCTTTAAATGTATGCAACAGTACATAAAATGGAATTTCTATCTACGTCAGGGCTTTGAGGATGATGAATTGGTATCCCTGTAAATGTCTACCCCTCCGGAACATTCCAGCAGTGTTTCCTTCTTAGTAACCAATAAAGAGGTGGTGGTGTTGATTGCTGCTTCAAGGGGCCTAACTATTTGGTACTGATATGGAATGAATAGCCTTATTTTGGTAAGAACCTTCCAGATGAAATCTTTGCTTCATTACGGCCAGGAGGTGTTTGTGTGTTTATCAGGGCTAGATTGTCTAAATAGGACTGGGGATTCAGAGAGACAGTGCAATTGCTGAAGCGCAGTAGGCCTACTATGTCTACATTACTCAGCATAATGTACAGACTTTCAACCCCCAGCCACTTTGATATGAATTGGCAAAGCAAAGGGAACAAATTGCACTATACTGAGCATAGATATTGTATATCTTATGACCGTACACAACACGAGCCGAGGATTGAACCAACAACTTTCACGCAGCGTGAGTACAGAATTAATGAGTGAGAAATCTGCGCGGATTAACAACTTTGATCTGCAGCGCACGTTATATCTTACACGCTAGGTTCACGATCAACTTAAATTTCAAATAAAGATTTGTAATTAAGTATTCTGCGTTTGTGGATACGTCTTACATCAAATGTTGATATAATAGGCCTAAATAGTAAGTTATATGACGAATACACGTTAGGCCCTATTATTAATTTACCAGAGTGTGATATTGCCGAACAGTGTTCCTTATTGACAGAACTTCAGTTTTACAATATTACGGTACATGTAATTTTCTTAGAATTATTTAGAGTTTAACTTCAGACTAAGATATCGAGAGAAAAGCACACTTTCCGTTGTCAAATTAGGACCAGGCCTAACCAGTCGCACTTGATTCCCACACAGTCTGCATTCCAGTATTAAGGTACCGAGACTTCAAAGATATTAGCAGAACTCCCTGCCTCTCGTGTTACAATGCGACCACTTCATAACAAAACTCACATAATTGTCTCGTAGGAGTCGTAGGACTAGCGTTACCAACAGGAAATTCCCCAATGCAGGAAATTGCTCAGAAAAGAACCGGACATTCGAGAAAAATGTCTGACAAGTTCAATCGATAGAGAAATTATACATAATATGTACGGTATATTACACATAACTTTTTACAAAAGGAAATACCTTACATAATGATCAGTCCCTGCTGCAGGTATTTTCCTTGAAGCTGTATTCTTCAGCAGAATCTGCTTTTGAAAGAAGACGCGAATTATTTTCTTGAAGCACATATTTATAGAATTGTTCACACTACATATATTTGAAATTGATCGTCACAAGTAACATTCTACCAACATTGAGCATATACGGTACGGCAGGGCTAGATTTGTTTCGGTACGCACCGGTACGCCGTACCGAAACCTCTGGTCGGGGGAAAAGTCGAATACATAACATAATTTTTAGAACTGTGGAACGTCAGTTGTAAGTCAAGGTCAACCTGGTACGTGGAATCTTGGCTGCTTCGTGAACGGCACTCCGCTCTGGATACTAACAGCACATACAATGAAAACTTTTCTAAACTTTGGACAATGTTATAAACTGTGAGGTAAAACATGTTTAAGTACAGTACCTTTGATAATAAATAATTATTTCAGAAAACTGTAAAACCGACAGTAGTGGCTATGCTGGCTAAAGCGCAGCATTAGGTCATGGGGCCAACCTCTCTGCTGACTCGGTAGACGCGTGGGTTCGAGCCCCACCGTCGGCCGTCCTTGAAATGGTTTTCGTGATTTCCCATTTTCAACACCAGGCAAATGCTGGGACGGTACCTTCTGACAGGCCACGGCCGCTTCCTTCCCCATCCTTAACCAGTTTCATTCACCATCATTCATTTCATCTCTCATTAACTCCCCTCATGAGGTTGGCGTCAGGAATGGCATCCGGCCGTAAAAACCATCGCCACAAAGACTTCCATCGCATCTCATCCCCGACCCCGTTGGAAAACGGGAATAATAAGGGGTAGACATACACACATTTCAGAAAACTGTAAAGACAAAATTATAAAGCAAGAAGTAAAAGATTGTTGGTGAACACGTGTGTATTATCAAATGTAATGAATGAATGAAAATCCACAGCCTGCTTCCAGTCTCCGACCGGGTCAGGAATGGAATGAATGAAGCCCCTAGCTAGCGGCGAGGATATGGACTGTGCCGGCTGCCGAGGCCTGACGCACTCCTCTGGGGCAATGAGTAAATGAATGACAGATGAAATGAAATGATAGTGGAGAGTGGTGCTGGAATGAAATTTTGACAGGGAAAACCCGAGTACCCGGAGAAAAACCTGTCTGCCTCCGTTTTGTCCAGCACAGATCTCACATGGAGTGACCGGGATTTGAACCTCGGACCCAGTGGTGAGAGGCCGGTGTGCTGCCGCCTAAGCCACGGAGGCTTTTCAAATGTAATATATTTCATTTTTTAAATTAAGTAAAAAATTAAATTGAAATAATGTACATTGTTTGAATGGTAGCCTAGTTGGCCTACATTAAAATTTAATAAAGGCCAATGGCTATGGTAAGAAAAATATTGCTACAGCAGTCTCAATTTAATTTAAAATTTGTCCACTGACAAATTTTTTAAGATGTTCAGAAAAGCGTAAAAATATCGGTTTTAGAACTCTATATTTCAATATTCCATAAAGCCCCCTCCACTACCACCCGGTAGCCCACAGTACCGGAACCTCTTTTTTTTTACAAATCAAGCACTATGGTACGGTATGAATCAACACACATTGCTGCCTGGTCTGGCAAACTGGCAAATTGTACTTAAGTTCAGAAACAAAACTCAATGTTCTGATACCGGTACTGACTAAAGAAAACAGACCATTGTTGGTCTAGTGTTGTGTCTTAATCCAAAGTTGAAATTTTAGAATAAGCCCTTACGGTACGTTGCACAACTGGTCGAATAATTTTTAACCTACAGTATTTCTACACCTTTTGACTGTAAATATTGAATAAATGGTACAATAACGTCAAAACTGAGTGGTCCTTATTGTTTTGAAGTCTTAACCAATTGAAACACTTGAATTCCTCCATAGGTTGCATCAATTTATCCAAGTACCGGTACTCATTGCAGGTTTCATAGAAATATAAACACCTTGCATTCTATATCCAAACCATCTTCTCATAATGTATTTAACATCTATCTGAGTTTAAGCGGAAAACCTAAATGAGCAATCAAGAAAAAATGCCTAACATGTCGATAAATTAGAAATGCTGGTCGGACATAACCACAATGAATGAAAAGCAGGACATGTTGGTAACCCTCCGTAGGACGAATCCAATTAAAAGGAAGATTCTTATACAGACCCTGTAAAATGAGACCATCTGTCGCGGTAAAACTGTTCCAAGATACATACCGTGCCTCACTTCTGTACCATCAGCTGGGCTGTAGGACTGCTGGTCACAAGCACGTCTTCACGCTGCTTCTCTAAGTAGACTCGCACACTATGAATTAGATTAGATTCCGTGAACTGATCCTACCATGTGCTTCTTTGCGAATCAGCTCTAGCATCACACAGGCGAAACCACAGAATGCCCAGTTTATATGAAAACTATAGAAAATGAAAATGAAATGATTGAAGGGAAGCGAGAGAAATATGCTCTGTATTTATCGTTAGCTACAACCACGGCCGACTGAATATGAGCTGCGCTCTATACCGGCCTTGACATTCCCAGTCAGAACCCATGTATAACATGTAATTGGAAAGTTTCTACTCGTTGCCGGTAGAGCGCACTCCCCTCCCATTATAGGCGCGATAAGGAATCAGCTGTACAGTACGTATATTAAATGTGTAATCTCAAGAACCACTGGATGGATTTTGATGCTGCTTTCACCATTCTGTAAAGGTGATCTCGAGGAAGATTTGTGTAGAAAATAATTTATTTATGACCAAAGGGAGCCAAGCAGTAACGATTTCAGTGAAAAGGTCGAAAAAATAGCCTGGCGTCCGTGCGCTTTTTAAGCTTACGCTGGGCGAACCGTTAAAAATATCATTATATTATGAGTGTAAGAATTGTTCAGCGTGAGAAATTCTACAAAAAAGTCCGCGAGAGCATATCTCTATCTTCGATACATCGCCCACTATAAGTGTTTTTAGTTTGGACGGGAGGGGCATTTGGCTTGCACCTCGCCATTCTTAAATTACGTCTGACAGGATTTCCTTGCACATTCATAACTGTTCCCGGGCGAAGCCGGGGCGGGTTGCTAATGACACTATATAATTATTATCATTATAATTTCCGCATTATCAAAATTAAAATTATATCACAAAATAAAATAGCGTGCTAATAAATCTAAGAGAAATTAGACCTACCTTGCACCTTCTTCGGGTACAAGGACACTACTCCAGCACCGTCTCATTAAAAGGAAAGAGAGGATCAAAATTACAGCCGGGAACAAGTAGCAGCTAATCGTGTGTTGTGTTTTGTGCTAAGAGATCTTTCGACAAATTATCAGATACCGTGTGCCTTCTTTTTCACGAAGCAGCTGTCAGGACGGGACTTACATAAACTCCTGCTGGACGTTATTCTCGAGGTTGAACAATGCGGTTTCATAATTATAATAACTGTCTCTGATAATCACAAAACTAACACTACAATGATGAGGCATTTAGGGGGAGGGAATTTGCAACCAATGGTCAATCACCCATACGACGAGTCTAGGAATGTATTCCCTAGTTTTGATCATTGTCACATTCTAAAAAAAACATTAGAACGCAGTTTCTGTAACGAGAGATGACTGATGGTACTGGAATAATTTCAGGGAAATACTTGTCATTACTATACACAATGCAAAAGGGTGAGATCGTCAAACCGGTCAGACACCTCACTAAAAACTCATCGAACCCACTAAATTTGAAAAAATGAATGTTCGGCGTGCCAAGGAAGTGTTCTCGTCAGAAGTTATTGGTGCCATTAGTACACTGAAAGAAAATATGGGCATGCACCCGGAAGCGTACACATTCATGGACGCAGAAGCAACCTTTTTTTTTTTTAACGTTAATAAATGGTTCGCTATGCATGACGTAAGCATCACATATCATCATATTCAGTCTAGAAATCCAGATAAAGGGCATTTTTTTCTCATTAAATGTCAGTCGCCTAAACTGGCTAGAGGAATATTTTCTTTCTTACCTTGAAACTTTGAAAGCTGCTAGTAACGCTGCTAGAAAGGACTTCCTGAGTTCTGAGACTTACGAAGCTACCTATACAATTAATCACGGATTCAGCTGTCCAGTGCATAAGGTATCTTCTAAAAATGGGTAGAGGAAAGTCGCCAAATATGGGGAGGTTTTTTTTTTTATAGGGCTTACATTAGACATAAGAAGGAACGGAATAATTTTGGTTTTCTCACCAATGTAAACCTCAGGCGATATCCTATGTATATTACAAATATGGGCACGTTTGATGTTGTAATACCCTCTGATATTATTGTTAACTTTAAAAGTGCACTTTCCCCGTATTAGGCAACCGGGTTTCGTAATATGGGGAGGTGAGAAACCTCACGGTTTTTATTTATAATAGGCACACTGAATAGTATACCCTACTAATTAAACCATTAATTCTGACATTTTTTCGTGTGGCCTCCTGAGAGGCCGAGTGCAGGTCTTTCTAGTCGACGTCCGTGGGCGACCTGCGCGTCAGGATGAGAGATGGAATGGACGAAGATGAATGAAACTGGGCAAGGATGTGGAAGGAAGCGGCCGTGGCCTGTTAGAAGGTACCGTCCCAGCATTTGCCTGGTGTTGAAAAATGGGAAACCACGGAAAATCATTTCAAGGACGGCTGACGGTGGGGCTCGAACACACGCGTCTACCGAGTCAGCAGAGAGCTTGGCCCCATGGCCTAACGCTGCGCTTTAGCCAGCGTAGCCACTACTGTCGGTAATTCTGACAATGTAATGAAATCATGAACACAAATAGTACAAAAATACAAAAATGAATTTTTTAAGTAAATAACAGTCCTAGTTTCCTGTTGCCGAACTTCCAAACCGTTCAGCAGAAAAATGCATAAACTTTAATGAAAACCGAGTGATTCTGATCGAATTCAACTGTAACGAGGTGCAAGGTATGTCTAGTTTCTCTTAGATTTATTAGCACGCTATTTTATTTTGTGATATAATTTGCATTTTGATATTGTGGGAATTATAATGATAATATAATAGTGTCACTAGCAACCCGCCCCGGCTTCGCCCGGGAACAGTTATGAATGTGCAAGGAATTCCTGTCAGACGTAATTTAAGAATGGCGAGGTGCAAGCCAAACCCCCTCCCGTCCAAACTAAAAACACTTATAGTGGGCGATGTATCGAAGATAGAGATATGCTCACGCGGACTTTTTTGTACAATTTTTCATGCTGAACAATTCTTACACTCATAGTATATTGATATTGTTAACGGTTTGTCCAGCGTAAGCTTAAAAAGCGCACGGATGTCAAGTTCTTTCTTCGACCTATTCACTGAAATCTAAAATCGTTACTGCTTGGCTCCCTTTGATCATAAATAAATTTTTTTCTACAGAAATCTTCCTCGATATTACCTGTACAGAATGGTGAAAGCCGCATCAAAATCCATCCAGTGGTTCTCGAGATTACCCGTGATATCCAAGAATCGGGGACTTTGTTTTACACTAAGTAGAGATAAGTCTTAGTCGTGCAATGCTTGGTGAACAGCGCTGTGTGAGCAAATGAGTAACTAACAAGATTTCATGAAAAAGGTCTCATTGTCTAGGCCGGTATGAGCGCATTCAGTCGGCCGTGCCACAACTAACATGGGGGACAACCTGCATAATATTGTCATAGAGATGTTCATAGCTGTTAAAACTTCTTGTGGTATGCATGGGTCTCTATTACGGTACCTCTCAATCGTCCCCCCCCCCCAGGGGCTTACTACCAGCGGGACGTGGGTTGGCGACCACGGGACCCCAGCGGAGTCCGGCATTTCTTCCAATTACTTGTTCCGAGCTCCTCACTGACACCTTTTCTTTCATTCTCCCTTGGCCAACTCTTGTTCTCTTCCGATCCCGACGGTATCAGGGTAGCCGAGGCCCAGCAAGTCTGTCACTTTTCCGCCTTAATCGACCCTTCTCTCTTTTTTACTAATACCCTCATTCTCCGAGGGGTCAGCTTTCTCTTTCTTTTCACGATATCTCCTGCCTTCTGCTGAAGGCCCTAATGGAGGCAGGGTGTATGTAGTTCTACCACTTCAGGTGCCAGTGAGCTCGGGATTTGGTGACCGCGAGGGATTCCCGAGCTGGGTCAAGTTTCCCCCCAACCTCACATACCCCCCTTTATTTATCCATTGCCCTCTCCTCTCTGCCTTTCATAGCTCTCCTGCACCGACAGCGGTGGCTACGCTGGCTAAAGCGCAGCGTTAGGTCATGGGGTCAAGCTCTCTGCTGCCTCGGTAGACGCGTGTGTCCGAGCCCCACCGGCGGCCATCCTTGAAATGGTTTTCCGTGGTTTCCCCCATATTTAACACCAGGCAAATGCTCGGATGGTACTTTCTGTCAGTCCACGGCCGCTTCCTTCCACTTCCTTGCCCAGTTCCATTCATCTTCATCCATTCCGCCTCTCATCCCGGCGCTCAGGTCACCAACGGGCCTCAGCTAGAAAGACATGCACTCGGCCTCCCAGGAGGCCACACGACAGAAGAGAAACAAAAAAAATACTCTCCTTCCTTCCAAGTCCCTCAATTCTTATTCTTCCAGGGTTGAAGCCATTTCCTTTCATCCTGTCTTTTATTTACAGTTTTGGTTCCCCTTTCCTCCTCTAGTTTGTAAGCCAGTAGTTAAGTTAGTTTTAGTTGCAGGTTTCATTTTCACGATCACCCAAACCTTTAGGGGCCGATAACCTCAGGCGCGGGGGGGGTCACAGAATCGAAATTGTTAAGAAAAATGGTATCACTAACAACGCTATCACAAAATAACCAAACGTACATAACCAGACCATTTCTTTTGCAAGCTACATGGATAGAAATTTGATGCGTTTAGAGCACCAAAAATATTCGTACAAATAAAATTGCAACGGCGGGTTTTGCGACTTTTACATCGAGCTTCGAGAAAAGTATCACGGTACGTTACAGTTTCGGCAAGTCGAGTTGTTACCGACAAAGGGAGAAAGTCACAGCTTAAATTGCCAACCAGGCTTACAGTTTGGACGTCAGCATTTCTTTTGGTGCGAAAAAAAAGCCCCAAATTCCTATCCGTGCATTGCCGCACATTCATCGTGACATCACTATAGACATCGATTCGGTAATCACAAGGTTTGCTAAACAAAATAGATGAGTTGATTTTGTTATATAGATAATCGTTTTTATATAACAGGTATGAAGTTGTAAATATGTACACTTGTAACAGAACATAATAATTGCGATAAAGATATTTTCAGTATTGAATAAAATGAAAAAATTCTTGTTTTTCAGTTAAAATTTTTAAAGTTTTATTTTTCTGGTTATTGTGTTTTTGTTTTTTGAGTTTGCAAAAAAATTGGTCTCCGTTTTGGGAGGGGGTCATGACCCCAGTGACCCCCCCCCCCCCTTTGAATCCGCGGCTGGATAGAGACCAAACGTTACTTGACTGTTGATACATTTATTTGATTATTATAAACATTTAGATAAATAGTAACAATTATTTGCATTAAAAGGATTATTTAAAAGAGGCAATTCAAAAATGCCTGTTTCTCCAGGAATCTCAAAAGCAACTTGCAAGTAGCATTGACTAGAAAAAAAATGAATGAAGAAAGACTAATAACAGGCAACTCGATAAAAAAAATTCATAGAGAAAAATCCATTACAACAAAGTTAGAAATATCTAAGACTTGGCCTTGTATTATGTAAAATAAGTGATTGGTTACCACCTGTCCGATACTTGATACAGGGAGTATCTTCCATAAGTAATCCTGCGGAGACCCCGTTGACAATAGCAGGAAGCGATGATGATTGTCCGGGCAGGGCAAGTTAGTTCATCGAGAATCCAAGGTCAGAGAGTAGACCATGAATTGGTTGGCCCGCGAAGAGCGGGTCGTGAAGTCCAGTGAAGTTATTCTCCAAGAAGCCGTGATGTGGCTTCCGAAGGAGATAGAAGATAATTCCTCTAGTGAAACTTAACCAGCAGTGCCAGGCCTCTTGGGAATGACCTGGTTTAGGAGGTGCGAGCAGTTACGATTCCATCGTGCCTAGTTGTAGAGAGTAAGTGACGAAGCTGTCGCCTAGATGAAGGTTGTTGACCCCGGACAGCTCAGCCCGACAAAGTCTAAGCAGTGAGGCTTGCCACGTAGATAGCTTTAGTTCATTCAGTATTGGTAAACAGTGCGCCGAGCAGGCTACACTGAAGTGGTCAGACAGCCGTGGGCAGATGAAGACAGACACCGCAGTACGCAATGCGGAGAATATATAGTGGTAATGACGACAGCGCGCCGAACTTTCCAGAAGGAAGGAGGGGTGTCAAACAGCCAATCAACGCACAGCCCCATGCACATTGCGAGGGTTGCCGCTGAGGTGAGCACAGTACTTCATGAGAAAGTGTGACAGTATGGTGCGTCTAGAAAGACACTTCAGAAAAATGGTGAGTTGACAAGAATAATAAAAAAACAACAACTAAAATGAAACGTAAGTTAAATAAATAAATAATCAGAACACTGCGTTCATACTGCAATTATAACTAAATAAAATAATGGGGCAGAATAATTGAACGTGTGTTTCAAACCGTACGGGAAACATAGCCTGCAAAAATCATTCGCAAAAGCGAACATGCTGGGAGGGGCGAGAAAAAATTGCAGTAAGAAAGCGCAGAAGTTAGGCCTCGCGTGGCAAAGGAGCAATCATAGTGATTGGACTGAGAAAATGACCAGCAGAAGTCTGCAGTTTTACCAGGCGAACCCTACCATCTCTGCCATGAAAGCACTCAACAACCCTACCCAAATTTCAGAGAAGAGGGGGACTAGGGTCTTTCAAAAGGACCAAGTCCCCTACCTGAAGGTTGGAGCAGGAAACACACCATTTACCACGCTGCTGAAACAAACCGAGGTATTCCAACCTCCAGCGGCGCCAAAAATTGTTGCGCAAACTTTCAATTTTGCGCCAAGAAATGGCTAAAGAAGATTCAGAATTAGAATATAACAAAGGGGGAGAGGCAGTCAACGGACCACCGATAAGAAAATGGCCTGGCGTTAATGGCAGAAAAGTCTGAAGGATCATTAGATAAGGGTGATAAAGGACGAGAAATAATTATGCCCTCAAAAGAATAATTAAGGAATTAAATTCTTCATGAGAAAGGGGGGTTTGGCCACAAACACGTCTAAGGTGCTTCTTGGTGAGTTTCACACAAGACTCCAAACGCCCACCTTGATGAGCTGCATAAGGGGGGATAAAGTGCCACTTGAAATTTCTCTGGTGAGCATAATCAGTAATCCTTTCCAGCGCTGAATTGTGAGTAAGAGCTCTCTTAATTTGTTCAGAAGCTCCGATATAATTTTTAGCATTATCTGAGAATACTTCTTGAGGAAGACCTCTGCGAGCAGAAAATCTGGCAAAAGCTGCCAAAAAGTAAGCAGTAGAGGCGTTGGTAACTAGTTCTAAGTGAACTGCTCCGGTGACCATACATACAAACAGCGAAATATAGAGTTTTCCAGAAATACATTTTTAGCCTCAGGAGAATTTCTTCTGTAAAAATAAGACCCGGACTAATCCCCCCCCGTAAAGGTAAAGGGTCTAGCAGGTGCAGATCTAAAGTTGGGAAGATCACCCATGAGCTGAGTGGTAATTTTAGGGTTGGATTAAAAACATGGAATGCACTTCCGGATAACAGAGGTAACTTCATGCACTCCGTTTATGGGCCAATACCTTTCACGAATGACAGAAAGTAATGTACGAGTTCCAGCATGAAGATGCTGGTAATGATACTGACGAATGATTAAGGAAGTGACATGATGTTTTGAGGGAAGAATAATTGGATGTTTTTTATCCTCAGAAAGATCATCCTAAGATAAACGCCTTCCTACTCTTAGTAAACCATCAGTATCGAAAAAAGGGGCGAGTGAGGAAAGTCTACTCGATTTCTTAAGGGATTGACCTTGGGACAACACCAGACATTCTTCAGAGAATATTTCTTGTTGAGTAAGCCATAAGATATTTGTAGTGGCTAAACCTAATTCAGAAAGGGTTAAATATGGCTTAGGAAAAAGGGGTTGTTCTACCACAAAATATTTCCATCGAAGGAGATAAGCCATAACCCTCACCAATTTATGGAAAGAGGAATATCGCTGCAAGAGAAGGGGAGAGTCGGAAACGAGAAGAGAAGATCCAGTAATTTTACCAGCATCCGGCAAGTCTGATAACTCCGGAAGAGGAAAATTTGGCCAAGCGGAAGGTTCTTGCAGAAGCCAACGGGGACCGTGCCAGTATAATGTCACGTTAGCCAACATAAGAGGGGAACATCCCCGAGAAATGACATCTTCAGGGTTCTTCTTGCCAGATACATGATGCCATTGTTCCAGATTAGACAATTGTTGAATTTTGGACACTCTATTAGCTACAACCACCTGCCAATGTGAGTAAAGTAAGTTTTAATAAATCTGATTTTTAAAGATTGACGGATTTTTACCGGTAATTCAACCGCCAGAAGAGCAGCACAAATGTTTAGTCGTGGCAAGGATAAAGATTTAAGAGGGGCCACCTTTGACTTAGCGCAAATTAAATTGGAAAAGAAATATCATTGGACAAAATTACGGCAACCAATATACGTACAACATCCATAAGCTTTCAATGAGCTATCAGCAAAGATGTGAAGTTCATATCCTCCACAGGAGGGAAAGGGAATAATCACTCGTGGGATAATAACATTAGAAAGATCTTCCAAACTATTTCTATAAGAAATCCAATTTTTTTGCAACTCTGAAGGAACTGATTCATCCCAACCAGTTTTCATGGATCAAAGGTCTTGCATGAAAAGCTTTGCCGTGACGATGATTGGCGACAAAAATTGGAGAGGATCAAATAGCTTTGCAATCTCAGACAAAATTTGCCGCTTAGTTAGCGGTTGGATGTCACTGAGATTAATTTGGAAAAGAAAAAATCCTTTTGAGGACTCCAATAGATGACTAGAGTTTTGATAGAATTACTTTCCTGAAGAAGTTCTACTGAGTCGTTATAGACTGAAGTTAATGGAAATTTAGAAAGGAATTCCTCCGAATTAGAGTTCCATTTGCACAAGGAAAATCCGCCTCCCAAAAGCAAAGCTGTCAAATCTTTAGAGACTTGAAGTGCTTCAGATACTGACTCAAATGAATGAAGAAAATGGTCAACGTAAAATGATGATTTTAACACTTCAGAAGCCTTAGGAGAATACAACGGGCCATCCTGTTCAGCAAGTAATTTCAACGTTCGTATGGCTAAAAAAGCAGAAGGCATTAGTCCATATGTTAATGTTTTTAGTCGAAAAATCTTGACAGGTTTAGTAGGCTCGTCGCGCCAAAGAATTCACTGAAGGTCGCGATGTTGTTGATCGACCAAAATCTGTCTATACATCTGTTTGATATCGGATATCACTGCGATAGGAAACAAAGCAAAAATTCATCAAAACATAAGAAATGTCAGATAGAATTGGAGGGCCTGATAATAATGTGTCATTCAGAGAAGTTCCGTTGGCATCCAATGCAGAGCCATTAAAGACCACTCTTATGTTTTCCTTTAAAATTTCATTCTTCCAAACAGGATGGTGATTGAGGTAAATGACTTCAGATGGGGTATAGGAAGCATCATATTTCTTGGTAACAACCTCCATGTGATCGAGCGCCTCATATTCCTCCATAAATGTGGAATATTGAGTTTTAATAACAGGGTCACGTTTAAATTTGTTTTCCACGGCATAGAGTGCCCTAAGAGCCCTAGGGTGTGTTTCAAATAAAAGAGGTGGATTATCCACACGGGGCATTGTTACGACAAATCTACCCTCTGAATTGCGTTTGGTTGTTTCGCGAAACAGTTTTTCACACATTTCATTTTCAACTGAGGAAGGTAAAACTGAATCTACAGTTTCGATTTACCAAAATTTTTTGTAAGTTGTAATCGAGACTTGCATTGACAAAATGACATTGTGAGAAATGTTGAAATGAATTACGAGGGACTTGACCCGTTACTAACCAACCTAGCTTGGTATGATGAACAAACACTCCTGGTGATATTTTGACCTTAGAGCTAAGGAGACATTGCCAAAATACTTGGGCACTGAGAAGTATGTCTACAGGAGCGCTCGTATTAAATGTTGGATCTGCCAACTGAATGTTATGAGGAAGTTGCCAATTTCTAATTTCAAAAGAAGTACTAGGGGTATTACTGCCAATAGTATCAATTGCAAGACAATTCAACTGAAATGTTGTGTTACAATTAACCGCATCTATGATATGAATACGAACAAAATGCAAAGATTTAACATTGCTATTGTTAATACCGGTAACCTGAATTAATGTAGGTTGCTTGGGAAGACCAAGTTTCTTAATGAGACGCTCACTTATGAAGTCATGGGTGGCGGCATTATCCAATAACGCACGTGCTTCAAGCCATCTACCAGAGGAATTTTGAACTTTTAATAACACGGTTGAGAGTAGCACCTGGGAACTACGAATAGAGCTAGAGCTCTGAGTATAAGATTGCGCATTGGCTCCTGGGGATGTATCTTTGGAACTTCCAGGGGAAGGAGCCTGACGTGGCTTTTCAAACCTATGAAACCAGGTGTGATGTTGAGCCTTGCAATGGGAACAAGTATTTTTAGATAAGCAATCAGGCACCATATGCCTAGCTGACAGGCTGTTGTAGCAATATCTTTTTTGAGCTATTAATTTGAGTCTTTCGTCGATAGAAAGAGCTTTAAAGGCAACGCAGGAATATAACCTGTGAGGCGCTTTACAGAGAATACAATCTGTTGAATTATGTTGAACAGTAAAGACAGCAGATTTGTTTATTTTAGTACCGACTGGCTGGACAACATTAGCTTTGTTATCTGCACTTCCTGACGTATGACAGGCGACGGCTGATAAAACCTGACATCTATTATTTATAAACGTAAGCAGTGAATCATGGGTATATGAAGTGTCATTTCTTATTTCCCTCTCCCATGCCTTTAAGTTTGATGGATCAAATTTAGAAGTAACCAAGTGAACCAAGAATAGATCCCGATGCTCGACCGGTTGATTCAACCGTGCCAATGCTCTGACGTGTAGTTGGACCGTGTCACTTAAGGCTCGCAGTGTTGACAAATTGTCAGACCGCAAGGCGGGCAGGTTGAATAAGGCTTGAATATGCCTTTGTTTACATAATCTTTCGTTTCCATAACGGCCTTTAAGAAGCTCTATAGCAATGTTATAGTTTTATCCTGTTAAGGGGAGTTCTCTTATAATTTGAAGGGGTGGGCCCTGCAAAGTGGATTTTAAGTAATGGAATTTCTGAATTTCTGGAAGTGTGGCATTATTATGTACTAATGAACTGAACAATTCAAAGAATGATTGCCACATCTCCTCCTTTCCTGAAAAATGCGGAATTTCGATTTTAGGTAGCAATGGTTTGACACTATTCCCATTGTCGCTAATTCTTCCTTGAGTTTCCTCTACCTTCAACGCCAGGGTCAAAGTTCTAACCAATGCCACAGCCTGAGCGTGTGTATCAAAGTAATTACTCTCTACTTCTTCCCTATCCTACTGATGTTCCGGACTTTTGATTTCAATTTCAAGTTGCACGAGATCATAATTCTCGTACGCCTGTTCAAAAGCTTTTAAACGCTGAGATAAAATATCAAGGTTTTGTTCCTCTTTAGGTAGAGTAGCTAAATATTTTTCAAAACGGGTGAGATGGCCCTTGTAGGCCGCCCGAGATTTTAACAGTTTTTCATCTATTATTACTGGCATGGCTGGAAAGTTAGAATAACTCACTCACCAAAGCTGCTTGCAGCACCAGACTGAGACCCGCTTTCCGGAAAGAGAACAGTTGAACAATATGCTGGGATTGTTTCCGCCTTCCCGCAGATCTCCTGCGCTAGCCACGGTATACTGAAATGTATGACAAATGTTAGATATCACAAGTTTTTTTGAAATAGAATATGTGGTCTCAGAATTAAAGTTCTGGATTCGATCCCGGAGTTGAGGTACCATGGAAAGGGGTTTATTGTTAAGATATCACCCCAACTGGGAAATAGCATTGGATTAGGTTTAGGGCACACAGTGGACTGTAATAGGACTATATGGAAGAGACCAAAAGTTACTTGACTGTTGATACATTTATTTGATTATTATAAACATTTAGATAAATAGTAACAATTATTTGCATTAAAAGGATTATTTAAAAGAGGCAATTCAAAAATGCCTGTTTCTCCAGGAAACTCAAAAACAACTTGCAAGTAGCATTGACTAGAAAAAAAATGAATGAAGAAAGACTAATAACAGGCGACTCGATAAAAAAATTCATAGAGAAAAATCCATGACAACAAAGTTAGAAATATTAAAGGCTTGGCCATGTATTATGTAAAATAAGTGAATGGTTACCACCAGTTCGATACTTGATACAGGGAGTATCTTCCATAAGTATTCCTGCGGAGACCCCGCTGACAATAGCAGGAAGCGATGATGATTGTCCGGGCAGGGCAAGTTAGTTCATCGAGAATCCAAGGTCAGAGAGTAGACCATGAATTGGCTGGCCCGCGTAGAGCGGGTCATGAAGTCCAGGGAAGTTATTCTCCAAGAAGCCGTGATGTGGCTTCCAAAGGAGATAGATGATAATTCCTCCAATGAAACTTAACCAGCAGTGCCAGGCCTCTTAGGAATGACCTGGTTTAGCAGGTGCGAGCAGTTACGATTCCATCGTGCCGAGTTGTAGAGAGTAACTGACGAAGCTGTCGCCTAGATGAAGGTTGTTGACCCCGGACTGCTCAGCCCGACAAAGTCTAAGCAGTGAGGCATGCCACGTAGATAGCTTCAGGTCAAGCAGTGTTGGTAAACAGTGCGCCGAGCAGGCTGCACTGAAGTGGTCAGACAGCCGTGGCCAGGTGAATACAGACGCCGCAGTACGGCAATGCGTTGAATATATAGTGGTAATGACGACAACGCGCCGAAATTTCCAGAAGGAAGGAGGGGTGTCAAACAGCCAATCAACGCACAGCCCAATGCACATTGCGAGGGTTGCCGCCTTAGATTATAAATCCAATAGATGGCTGATGACGTCACATTGGTGAAACCAACATCTCGATCAGCTGACTAAAGGGAACTGCCGGGAACTGCGGTTAGTTTGTAGCACTGAAATACTACACGTGATGATAAAATTGGGCTATTCTATTCTATGCATTACCGTACTAAGCCAGAATGGTGTATTACAGTGCAGCGTATGGATGCAAGAAGACATTTAGAAAAGGATCGGGCAATTCTTTCCATAGATAGGCCTAAGTTTATTCATTGTACATAACCCTAAAATTCTTGACTTCACTACTTGCATTTCTATTTTCTTAACGTTTCCTCAAGTCCGAAACATGAAAGAAAAATAATTTAACATGTAAATGCTAGCTAGCATTTATTACAAATTATTAAAATTTACCCTATCCCTTACTCCACTGAACAGGCCTATGAAGCAAAATTAGGACCATCACAACATCAACGAACCTTTCTTTTCAATCATGTTCAGTGTCAAATTGCAGGTTATGCTACTGATGTGATGATGTAGTCTTCGATAATAAATACGCTGAGGTGATATTTGTCATCTTATTAAACGTATGGACAGTGCGTTTGGTTGAGGAAATTTTCAGATTCTTCTAGGATACATTGCAGCGCTAAATTAGTCAATTCTTCGTAGAATTTCAAAGTTCTGGGTTATTTTTGCGAAGGTTCCTATGATTCATGGAGAATGGAATTTAAAAGGAAACAGTTCATTGCTTGTAATGTTTTCCTTCGTAGCAAATGTAATCCATAGTTGTTGAAAAAGCAACGCTTACTAAATCAATAGACTTCCTTATTTCCATTTGCCCATGTTTTGTTCATTTTCATAAAATACTGAAGTGGAAACTAACGCTGAATAAGAGCTAATCGTACGATAACATTTTGTAAAGTAATGTACTAAAATAAGCCAAAATACATTTACTAATGATGAAAAATAGATTAGGAAATGATGTAGTAATAGGCCTAGATTGAACTTGTTGGGAGCTCTAGGGCGTACAATCAAAAATGACCGGAGCGCTACACAAACACAATTCTGTTCAAAAATCAGTAGGCCTAATTCAGAGTTGGATTTGTTATTAATTATTTACAAGAGGGGATCCTGGATGTATGAATATTACGGAACACGACAGCCACTTTTTACACAAACACAATTCTGTTCAAAAATCAGTAGGCCTAATTCAGAATTGGATTTGTTATTAATTATTTACAAGAGGGGATCCTGGATGTAAGAATATTACGGAACACGACAGTCACTTTTTACACAAACACAATTCTGTTCAAAAACCAATTGGTCTAATTCAGAATTGGATTTGTTATTAATTATTTACAAGAGGGGATCCTGGATGTATGAATATTACGGAACACGACAGCCACTTTTTACACATACACAATTCTGTTCAAAAATCAGTAGGCCTAATTCAGAATTGGATTTGTTATTAATTATTTACAAGAGGGGATCCTGGATGTAAGAATATTACGGAACACGACAGTCACTTTTTACACAAACACAATTCTGTTCAAAAACCAATTGGTCTAATTCAGAATTGGATTTTTTATTAATTATTTACAAGAGGGGATCCTGGATGTACGAATATTACGGAACACGACACCACTCGTTACACAAACACAATTCTGTTCAAAAATCGGTAGGCCTAATTCAGAATTGGATTAATTATTAATTATTTACAAGAGGAGATCTTGGATGTATGAATATTACGGAACCCGACAGCCATTTTAACACCAAATACCGGTATGTTACATTCTTAACCTTTGATACCTTCCGGTACGTAAAGAAACATGCGATGCTTTTCCCAATGTCGTATAAATTACGAAAATGTGTGTTTAAACCCTCATTAAAAATCATTTCCCCACCTACGCCTATCACCTTCCATTACGAGTTCCTCTGTTTACCCTTTAGTCAGCTGATCGAGATGTTGGTTTCACGTTACAGTACAGGCGCAGTGTGGCAATGCGCACTCTATTGTATTCATGCTCGAATGTTGCCGCTGAGGTGAGCACAGTACTTCATGAGAAAGTGTGACAGTATGGTGCGTCTAGAAAGACACTTCAGAAAAAAGGTGAGTTGACAAGAATAATAAAAAAACAACAATTCAAATGAATCATAAGTTAAATAAATAAATAATCAGAACACCACGTTCATACTGCAATTATAATGAAATAAAATAATGGGGCAGAATATTTGAACGTGTGTTTCAAACCGTACGAGAAACATAGCCTACAAAAAACATTCGCAAAAGCGAACACCGGATAAACTCATTCACTAGTGTAAAGTAGTCTACATCACATGAGAAATCATTTCAATAGGCGGCGGAGTTTGTAATGGAACAGTAAAGTAGGCTATTTAATGATAACTGCTATCGGTGTGTACTAAAAATATTTAATTTCAACTAAATTTGAAAATCTAATTAATGTTCGACGATGTCGAAATGTAAATATTATATGTCAGAAAACTGTACTTTAATGAGGCTCAGTAGAGTACAAATTTTCTTTATGGGACAGTTTCTCCCACCAATTAGAGCTCAAGAATCAATTGTTTGACCAATTAGGTAAGGATAGCATCGCACCTGTGCTGAGTTCCAAGGCGTTCTAATTTAAATTTCACTGCGTGGCCTAGTGTCATAGTGGGGTACTGTAATCGAGGAGGCCATGGACAAATACAAGGTATCTCTGCGTCCCATGCGCTCTGTTCAGTACATAAAACTGGTGAAATCTCGACAGATATTTATGAATATTTATGTTCGAACTTAAAATAGTTATAATAATTATCGTCGAACATGAACAGTCGTATACAACTCCTCTATTTGGGTGGGTATCCTTTTCCTTCTACGCCGAACAATGGTTGGCAACACTGCTTAGCTGCCACTGTATAGTAAAATACGTTAGCCAGGGCAGGTATTATTGTCTTGGATATGCAGTACTGTACTTTCCACCGATTGTCGAGGATACGGAGGTATCGATCTGTAACTGGAAATATCCTTACTGCGACAACATACATGTTCCCCCATGTGAGGCATAAAAATATCAATCAATCACTGAGGGGAGCTATGGCCTTTACATTGAACAGGGCGCCTTGTAACGCGAGGAGGATACTGTTCTCACAAATTGTACTTGCTGAATGTCAGTATGCAACTTTTGCCGAAAACTCGTCTAGTTAATTGGGTTAACTTATACGCAACCTTTTTCAGCCGCCTGGTTAGCGTCAGCTATAGGGGCAGTTGGCCTCGTAGTTCCACACCTTAAAACAAAAATAACTATAAAATATAGCGTCAGTTATGGCCACTTCTGAAAATCAGATTCTCTTCGCCTGACCCCAACAGTATATGTTCGATTCGTGTAAAGGCTTCTTGTGATTACACTGCTGACACCATTAATTTTCTCATTTCATCCATTCAGTCTCAATAATTTATTGATATTTAATTCACTGGACATTATTCACTTATATCAAGTCGTCTGTAAATGCCCGTTATTGCCCAGTGTAACATTTATTTCTCGATGTGCACCTCAATTGTTTTATTCGGATTGCGTATGCAATATTACTTTTGATTTAGAGTTCTCGTACGGTGTTCTATTTCTAGTTTCCTGAGTATTATGGAGCAAAAATCATTCATCAAACGTGAGGCAGAATGGGTTTCTCCAACGGATGAATTCGCTAACATTGTAAGTTGTATCTTAATTCTACATACGGTTTGTGTAACATTGCAATATTTTTGATGTGCATGACAAGAAGGTGAACGTTTCGGTAAAACTTCACAAGAGGGTTTCGCAATGGTTTTGCCTGGACCAATATTTTCATCCAGACCAATGGTGAATTGATAGCGCGGCCCTGCGGGCCGCGTTAGGTAATATATAACACCCCTGGTTTTTTGTCACGCATAGTGGGGGAAGTCACGCATCAATAATCTTTATCCAGGCCAATGGTTGCCTTTTATTTCATGTCGTGAAACCCTCTCGTAGAGAATTAATAACTTTTCCACTGTGTGTTACACGTTACTTAGGATTGCTATTACGTCATGCTTACTGTCCTTCCCAGGAGTCAAAAGGATACTTGCTCACCGATACCTTCCTGGATGGCACTGGTGATATATTTGGAGAAGAAAACTTGGCTATTAAAGAAGAACATCAAATAAAGGTAATTATAGAATCTACATTGCCTCTCTCATGAATATTTTTAGCCTATTTTCAATTTTGTCCGTGTGCGTGTGTGTGTGTGTGCGTGCGTGTGTGATTCGTGTGTGTGTCCCCCCCTAATAAAATCTAAACGGCAGGAGCGATTTCAATGAAACTCGGAAAGTTCATAGCACTATTCCCGGCGACCTCGACCGTGCCCTTCAAATTTTGTTACGACTCACCAATCCAACATGGCGGCTGTGCGAAATGTTTCACCAGCATTCAATATCTCCGAAACTATTACCGATATTACCCTGACATTTTCTATGGTGATAGAGGGAACTACTATAAGTTCACTTATGTGACTTTTGAAATCCTGGTAACTACAAAACCAACATGGCGGCCAAGCGAATTTGCGACTTTTAAATAGACGTTTCTCGCGATTTGACCAACCAAACGCAATGAAACTTGTTACAGTATATGTTTATATACATTGTAATGCACCGACATCTAACTTCGTTCAATTGTTTACATAATCACAAGATGGCGGATGTGCGAAATATTTCACCGGCATTCTATATCTCTGAAATTATTAGCGGTATCTCCCTAAACTTTTGTACGGAGATAAAGGGCTCTACTGGAAGTCCATCTATAAGATTTTCAAAAACCGGTTAACTACAAAACGAACATGGCGGCCAAGCGAATTTGAACATTTTAAATAGACCTTTCTCGCGATTTAATGTTCCAATCGCACTGAAACCTGGTACAGGAAATATTTATACACATTGTAATCCACTGGTATCTAATTTAGTTCAATTGTTTACATAACCTCAAGATGGCGGCAGTGCGAATTTTAAAATTAAGTTTTTACTTCTTGTGATATAGTCATGCGATCGAAGTGAAAGTTTGAATAATGAACCTACGCAATAATTTTCCTTTAATGGTACATGACTCTATGGCCTATAGATTTAACAATCCAACATGGCGACCATCCGAAATATTTAGACGATACTGAATATCTACGAATCTATTTTAGCAATCAAACTGCATTTTTTAATGTTCATAGGAGCTATGAACTTAAGTTCACCTATAGGACTTTAAATAACCTGATGATCACAAATCCAACATGGCGGTGACGCGAATTATAAATATTCACATGGTCGTTTCTCGCAATTTAACCATCCGCGTGCAGTGAAACTTGGTACAGTAAATCTTTATCCGAATGTTAATCCACTGGCATCTAATTTATTTCAATTGTTTCCATAACCTCAAGATGGCAGCTGTGAAAATTTTTTAAATCTCCTTGTTTTTTCTTGTGTCCTAATTATGCGATTGAAGTTTGAATACTACACGTTCACAATAATCTGCATGTAACAGTACATAACTCTAGGACCTACATATATAAAATCCAACATGGCGACCATGCGAAATATTTAGTCGGTTCTCAATATCTACGAATCTATTACAGCAATCAAACTGAAATTGTGTATGTTGATAGTGGCAATTAACATAAGTAGGATATATGAAAATAGGCTGTATAGTTCTTCACGGAACTACATGTTGTTTTGGTTGTATGTTTTGAGTACAATTTCTGTTCTATTTGAATTTTTAACAGTAGCTAATGCTACCGGTATTGTTTTGATAATCACTCTGTTGACATCCTGGGCCTTATTGTAGGAGAAGCCTTCACTATGTTCTGTGCTAACAGTAGCTCATGTTATTGTATTGATAGTTAATATTCACTCTGTTGGCACTCTGGGTCTTATTGTAGGCGAAGTCAACACCGAATCTCGTGTTGAAACTGAATGTTTAGAGGCATTTGAGATATGAATGTTGCAAGCATGTTTGGGCTGCCTTTTTAGATTTTAATCATTAATGCTTACTGGTTTGCTCCAAGTCTGTTGTGTGATTGATAAGCAGTGGCGTAACCAAGATCGAACAATGGCGGGGAATTATAGTTACTCAATCCAAATTCTACAGGCATTTCGTCTTGTGGTGTAACCGTGTTCGTCAAGCGTTCACCACGGTCGGGAAAGCAGCTGCAGTAAGTCCGAATGTTGCTGTAGGTTCGAATCCCGTTGCAGAAAGCTGCTATCCTGGGTGTTGTTTTCCGCGGTTTTCCCACGATCTCTCCAGCAAATTGCCGAGATAGTACCTTACTTCAAGCCCCGTAGCGTCTGATATAGATCCACACACTACTACAGTCATCACAGCGATATCAGACAACTTCAACACACACCCAACTACACGGGGCAGATGATCAACAAAACTCAAGTCCCTCGAATGAATTAAACATGAAAACAACTCTATATAAGTATTTCTATTTCTCAACGAGATATTATTGCACCAGAAAGTTTCATGTGCTTTCGTCCAGTAGGTTTCTCTTTCAGTTGGCTCAAGTGATGCAGATAGTTGATATGCCGAGAATATACCTCAATTGTAGGGCTGTCCATGGACACCACCACAAAGTATGCAAGACGAAGTGTTTTCACGACCTCGGGAGTAACTGTGTTTGTGAATTGTGCGATCAGCCCTGTGACCGTTACCACGTGACCACCTGCAAAAACGAGTGAAATCCATGGTAGACTTTTGTGCACAATAAACAATGTATACAAATGTGGGGTACGAAGATACCAACAAATCTTATGTAATCTTTATAACTTATACACAACTTGTGTGCATTTCATTCTAATAAATAGGTCTATTGCATAATATTTGGAAAAAATTAAGGATTTTTTTTACAATATTCCTTAATTCCTGCAGCAGAAGAACACAGGTTATGTGTGAGATGTAATTCTACTTATGCAAAGAACATATTTGTGAGACACATAATTTTTCTGCAGGTTGAAAGTGATCATACTGAGAATATTAAGCTTGAAGAATGTCTAACACCAGAGATCGTCCGAAGCGTCAAAGAAGAGACACCATCTGAAGACCTGGAAGAAGTAAGTCCCTTATCGGTCTACTACTTGATGGCTTTTTACATTACATGACCTGTCTCCTTAGCACCGAATGGTATTTAGGGATTCCAGAATTGAATTATTACAACTGTATCAATTACTAATGAAAGCTTTGGGCTGTAAGGTCTTGTGTTGTACAGAAAGTACAAGCCATTTTGATGGATGCTGGAGATTTTTAGTCTTACCATTGGGAGACTTCAACTAGTAACCTCGGGTTGTTTACACGGATGCCCTGACCATGGAGCTATAGAGGGATGCATCTGAAATCCTATTGGCCAATCCCATGGTATATTATTAGGCTCAAGGCCAGTTTTCCAAAATGTCATTCATACTTTTCATGATTTAATGCACTAAATATATCTACAAGGCGCTGAAGTTATTTCAAATATTTAATCATTAGGCTTAATTACATTTTGCTTTAAGAAATTTGTAGTAAAAGGATTTCTTGTCTCCAAGAAATTGCTCGAGGGATAGGATTACACATATCCTTTGAAAAAAAAACTGAGATCATGCCTATGAAACCCTTAGATAGTCTATATAAATGATCATAAAATTAACCTAGTTCCTCAATTTAAGTATCTTGGAGAAATTATCACACATAACTTAAACGAAAAAGTAACTTGGATAAATAGAAAAAATAAAATAAAAAGGCACAATCTCTAACCTGGTCAACGTATAATAAAAAATGCCTATCAATAGCTACTAAGATCCAACATTTTAAGGCTGTAACTCTTCCTGAAGGCACTTATGCTTGTGAAACACTGTCCCAAATTCAAAATGTACAAAGAACAGATCAGCTCCCCATGACGGAAAGAAGAATCATTAGAACGTGCATTAATAAAAATATCAGGTTGAGGGAGTCTGGAGGATTATCCCAAATGAAACTGTCTATGGCGAGATTGATCCAATCACCACCACAATGAAGAAAATAATTTCATATCTTTTTCACATCTTACGGCTTCCAGAAAACAGAGAAATCTAGGAAAGAAAACTGGAGAAAAATGGATCCAAGAAATTCAACAAGATCTCAAAGCAGTTGGACTCAAGATAACAGATGCCGAGGAGAAAAAAAGTTAACACCATTCTTAAAACTCACAAATTTTCTGCAGAAGTGACACATAGCCTATGGAGATTTCAGATGGGTTGAGAAAATCCCGATCTGAACGAATGAAAAAGTACTGGAAAGAGAGCAAGAACCAAGCAGTACTACCATCAAAGAAGAAGTGATTGTGGAACGACTCAAGTGGTCCAATGTGACCAATCAAGATTATTAATACTAAGATAAAAGCATTTCTACTAAAAGGGGGTCCTCATTAATGCTAAATGCCACCAGTTTTGTTTTGGTTACACTATTCAACTTATTGAATGAATTTAGAGCTGAGTAATTCAAAGTCTTTTATACTGATCATCCGCTCTTGGACCATGCAAAGATTCGTGGGACATGGAATGAAACCACCTGATTTAGATGGCACTTTCCGAAGTCAATGAAACAAGAGAAAATGGACCCAGCACAGGTATCCCTCGGAATTCCGAGTCGCAATTCGTTATGGGAAAAGTTATAAGTCTACAGGGGAGAAAACTTTACTAAGTAGAGTGGTAAAATATGTCAGCCGTTGTTCAATAAACAAATTCTGACTAATTTAAATTCTCTATTTAATCGTAATTTGCACACGTCTGTATATGAAGCCAGCATGTGTTGGGCATAATCACATTAGTTGCCAACTGTGGTCTTTGAATTTCAACATGAAGAACTTGGAGGCTTTCAAAGGTTTCAAAGGCTTTCAATTTAACTTCCTTTGTCCAAATATCTGTATTCTGGTCAGAGACCCACAAAGAGGAGGTGGGATTCAGTACTTCAGCAATCTTTGAAGTGATTTTCTGTGGTTTTGCACTTTTACTCTAGGCTAATGCTGAAATGGTTGTAACATATGAAAGTAATTGGCTCTTTCCCAATTCTGAGCATTGCAAGAACTGGCACTTGGTCTTAAGCACAAAGGCAATAAACTCTAAGTTAGATAAATTTAAGAGAATGTTCTAGGAACTTGTGGAGATACTATTTGTTAATACTTAAATCCACTTACTTTTACTGGTACTTGTAAGTGTGTATTGAAAAAATATTCCTCTTACCATATTCTTTATTTCTTATAGTTTTTAAGTAGCCTGTATGCATTAAAGAGAATTTAAACGATCACAATATGGTTAGAACTTGGAAGGAAGTGAATTTGGCCATAGAAAACCATTTCGAGTTTGACCAATGGTGGGGATCTCACCAACTCATCTTCTGAGTCTGCAGATAGGCTGATCACATAGTCGGGCGCAGTTAAGCTGCTTCGCTCTTAGTCTGAAAATGTTGGCCAATGGATGGTGGGGATCTCACCAACGCATCTTCTGATTCTGCAGATAGGCTGATCACATAGTCTGGCGCAGTTAAGCTGCTTCGCTCTTAGTCTGTAAAGGTTGGCCAATGGTGGGGATCTCACCCAGTCACCTTCTGAGTCTGCTGATATGCTGAGTACATGTCCTGGCACATTTAAGCTGCATAATATTTGAATTGATATGCTCATTGATTGTTCTATGGCAGGGACTATCCTGTAAAGGTTCAATGTTGAATTTATCGTTTAGTACTGAACCCTTTATCCACAGGCTGTATAAAGGATTCTAATAAATTGTTCATCATCTTTTGATACATTTCTACAGACAGCAGATATGAGAGCCAGACGGTATTGGGAAATATTGAGAAATCAGTGGCCGAGAGGACACAATGGTTTAAGCTCCTGTGGTATTTTAGGAAGTTGCATAAATATTCTTGACACATAGGACAGGTGCAACTTTTAGCGCGGAGACGGCTTGGGTACGCACAATATGGCCTGTTGCTATGAGTGTTGGCGCCAAGAAGAAAATCGAATGCTACGATGTAATTGGTCAACCTCCATGTTAACCACTCCCTACGGCAGAAATACATGTAAAAGCGCGCAAAAACATACAAGAGTCTGAACCAATAATATCAAGACGCCTTGTTTTAGCGGCAACTCGGCTTGGTAACGCACCCTGGTAAATTAACGCGGGAGTTATCTACGGATTAATTCCACGATCGATTCGAGCCGGCTACAGCATAATCGTAACCTCCACATCGCTACGAACTCAGTGATACCGATCGCATGCTAGTCTGATAATTATTATGGAATATTTTTTCATAAATCCCCTTCCACACCTACCCTAGGCAGTTTCATTTATAAGGATCCAGAAAGCTTCGAGAGAACACTTGATTTTGTGCGTCTGAGGACGTAACGTTCAAACTTATTTCGTGCGTCTGAGGGCGTAACGTATTCTTTATTTTGTGCGTCTGAGGACGTGAAGTTGATTTTTATTTGAGCATTTGAGGACATAAGGTGTCCGAGGACACGAGGCATACTCTGCAATATTTTCATGTATTTGAACATGGAACAGTTTCGTCGAGTTATAAGTGTAACTTCAGTGATTTATTTGTAGTCCCAGCACTACCAGTAGGACCAGTTCATCGAAATAATTCACCAAATAGACCGTCAAGGAATTTAGTACTTGATAGGTGAATGTAGTAGGAAATATATCGTGTGTGTATCTGACAAAACTTTATTTAATTCAGCACGAGATGACGTCTAGGAACGAGACCGGATCTTGGAACCAGCAGGACATTTGCCAGAGGATGTCGATGACGAGATAAACATCTTAAAGGAGATGGCTGCAGACGTTTTCTTGATGCTGTTTTTAAAGATTGAGTACAAATGAATTTATTTATTTATTAAGTCAGCTATGGTTTTATGGGACATATTTTTGTAGATATTTGTTTGCTTGCTTGGTAATGTAGATTCTTAGTTCTTGTTTTACTGACACATTAAATATGGGACAAGCCGAGCGCTGTGTAATTTGTAAATATTGTGATTTGTGTTTTGTTCAACTTTACGGGGCGACGCGCAGCTCGTGCTCGCATTCGCTTGCGTAAATCGCGGTCAAGCTTTATTATTCGGAAGTCTGCCTCATAACAAAAATGAAACTGAATTAATTTTGAGATTAAAAATAGAATTTGGAGGGTAAAAATTATTTGTGAGCAAAATTTTATGACGGATCAGGATTATTTTGATAGTTGCTTTTTCAGCAGATCTGAACGGGATGGCACTTTGCACCCGAGTTTTTGTTGTATATTTTTTTATGTGTCAATGGACGCAATATTGTTGAGCTGTTTTGAGCCGACCCGGTGGTATGATTTTGAGAGTCAGTCCAAGCTTTATGGTGCGTTGTGTGATTTTTTATGATGTGCTAGCGAGAATATATCAAGGTGATTATTCTGTCTTGCTCCACGTCAGCCCAGTTCATGACCTCGCGAGGGTGGACTTGTGGTATATATTTTGTTTTCTTGCCATCCAGGTGGATGGATGAGATGTTGGCGTTTCCAGAGGGAAACTGTACCTAGCTTGAGGGACTGAGAGAGATAGTTGACGCAGCGATGATTCATACAGGAGGGGCGTGCTCAAATCAGATAACGCGACTTGTCATTAGTAACAAGCCAGGCTCCTGTACTTCATTTTAAGACGTTGTTTTAAATTCACAAAACCTGATCGGTTATAATGAGTATTTGATTGATTAAATGGGTGTTGTCCATGTTGTAAGGTAGCTTCCGAAACTCCTGTTTGTCTGGCGTTTTATATAAATGTAAACATAGTTTTTCAGCCATTAGGCTTGCATTTTGTTGCTTTTGTTTTAATTCTTGTGTGTTTATTTTACGCGTTCAATGACCCGTGTGGCATTAGGGTGCGCGAGGCTGTTCCCAAGTTGTGATGAGAGCGTTTTGGCCTATTTCTGGCGTGCTCTTTTTATTTATGTGCTCTGGCACCAGCTAGAATCTCAGGGAGATTCTTCATCTTTTTGTATTATTAGATCTTGCATGTGTCAGTAGTAATTATAGTGTATTAATTAAGGGTGGGTCCCATAGCCGTAGTGTGATTTAAATGATGCAACTCCGTGAGCAACATGACTGTTTCAGTTGTAAACGGATTCGCATCAGTACTCAGTTTCTTATCAACGAGCAGTACACCACACATTATATAACTTCTTGACCAGGAAAAATGGACTTGTATCCATATGTTGTGACGAGCGAGTTCTAACCGCTCAAAGTTTATGTTATGATTAATCACTTTGTGTGAAGCTGTATTCACATTGTTTTGTTGGTGGAGCGAGTCTTTCCACTCAGTGTTATATTTATTTCTTAAGGGGGTGAAAGTCAGGGAGGATTTATTTTATTTATTATTATTATTATTATTATTATTATGCACATAATTTTCAGTCATTAAATTTCTTTTATTCTACTTGTTATTCATTTTATTTCTAGTATAGCCTCTGTCATGGACCTTTCTATTCATTAGAGCATGTTGTTTTTAAGCGAACTTTGCTGTATAACGCAGTCAGGACTGAACACGGCCCCACAGATGACTCTTGAGAAAACCATGCTTTATTGAAGGGTGCAGTACTAAAGATGACAAAAAATCCAACCTTTATTGCAATGCAAGTGACATATTTCTACATTCATAAAAACATTTGAAATAGACTTCTCTGTTTGGACTCCAATCTCCATCGGTCTGTATCTGCATTGTAAACTATTTGCTCCCATACACCAGTAGTCATATAATGCAAATAGTTAGTAGCATTATGTAGCAGCAGTATTGATGTTATACTGACGTGCCTCATTGGATTACTCTAAATTCATTAGATAAATTTAGTAGGTTGTGTTGTGTATTCATTTTTGTTATACACTTATTCTCAAAATCAGTTGTGGCACAAATATTGAGGACCTACTCCATGATACGTGGACATATTAGATCCTATGACCTATTTAATTCCATAGAAAATATTTAAAAATATTTGCTTATTCTTCATCAATCCTTAAGGCACTGGTCTCACTATTTTCTCTCGCACTGATCTTCTTTTGGGTCCCTGAAGAAGTGATGGCTCGATGCTGTATTGTGTTTCAGAATAAGGGAAGACATGACCATTTATCAGTACAATATTCATCAATAACATATATGATGGACATAAGGAAAGTATAGTCACCGTATTTATCTTTACACCAATTGGGCTGTCCTGTTGTTTGTGTATGATGTATAAAGTGGTAGTGAAAAAAATAAAATATTCATTCTCATTTCCAGGAAACACTGGATGCAGAAGGTGATGCAAGTGGAAACCATTTAAATAAGTAAGTGGACAACATTTAGAGAAATTGATCATCAACTGGTTGTTATGAAGATTATGGAAGGGAGTAAAGACGAGCTATGAACAAACTTGGAATGCAGAGGAATAAGTTTGATAAGTAGAACAGGTAAAAGGGAGAAGGCAGAATACAGAGGTGTGAAGGAATTAGGTAAACAAAACGTGCAAATGTTGCGTAGCTGCTGGCTGTTCTCTTCCTGGCTGAGCCAAACATTTATTCCGGTCTCGTTCGCTCTGGGGAAAAAGTGAGATGAGGTGGCTTCGATTACCACCTGAGCCAACCTGGAAGTTGTTTTCCGTGGTTTCGCACTTCTACTCAAGGCAATTGCCGGGATGATTCCTGACCTAAAGCCACTACCGCCTCCTTCCCAGTCCGAGTCATGATTACAAATCCACTCACTAATACCGCCATCACAATAACACAGATTAGCAGACAAATTACACACACACACACACACACATACATGCACACACACCCAAGTTCACGGGGCCAAATGACCACGTTGTTGAAGACCCGCAAATAGAACATCAACAATAACATAAATGAGCAAATGGAAACTTGTTCGAAGGTAGGAAAGAAAGATGCAGCTTATCGAAAGATTAAAAATATTTTGGGGGAAAGTAATGCAGGTGCAGTAATATTGGGGACTCTGATGGAAAACCTCTGATACGTAGAGAATAAACGGTAGAGAGATGGAACGGATACATAGAGATTTTTATAGGGCTAAGGAGTTGAAAATGATGCAATGGAAGGGGAAATTCATGAGCATATGAAAGGAGGTTTAATATTGAGATCAGAATTTATTTGGGAACTAAAATACAGTACATGTTGAAGAAAGAATTTATGATGGAATCAATAGATGTAATACAACAATAATGGAGTGCTGCAGGACGAATAACAAAACCCAGATTAACATCGATTGGCAGGTGACACGCTAAAGAAATATGGTGACTTCTGCTACTTGAGAGTCAAAATAAGCAGTGATTAACAAAGCAAGGAAGACCGTAACGATCGCCCATCTTTCTGAATAGACCAATCGTCAATTCTAGCAAGAATTGTAAAGCTACGTAGAAATATATCGAATGGCCCAGACGATATTTGTGAAGATGTGCTAAACCTGGGAGGTACAGCCATTGGGTGAAACTTGGGGGTGCTGTTTAATGGTTCAATTAATACGGTAACACGCAAATTCTCGATGACTGGAAAAGAGCTACACTAGGTCCAATATTCAAGATTTCAATCCTTTCAATGATTGGAAATGGGAACTATAGGCCATTTAGCCTCACATTCAGCCTATGTAAACTGTTGCAACACCTTATTTCTAATAACTTTTCCCCACTCTTTCCACAAGTATTTGTGGCTTAATGATAGACAAGAGTACTCATGCGAGAGCCAAATGCAGTCACTCTTTCAGGATATTTATTACTCGCTAGGCAGGAAGTGCAAGTTCACGCCGTGATTATGGATTTTGTGAAGGCATTTGATGTCGTCCCACATTACGTACTACTCCAGAATTTAGTGGCTTCGAAGATTGATAAAAAGTAACTTTATGAATTCAAGAGTTCTTGACTGGTCTCTCGCAAAAGTTAAAATGCGTAATATACTGTTAGATTTCGTTTTGGTAACGTCAGGTGTCCCCGAGGGTAATGTGATTGGACCCTTAATATTTATGGCACTTATTAACAACTTACCGAATGAGACTCGAAGTGACTGTCGATTGTTTGCGGATGATTGTGTAAATTATCAAATTTTATGCCTAACTCCCAAGACAACGTTCAGTTACAAACTGAACTCAGCTTGGTCCACAAATGGGCGGTTGACAACAGATTGAGGATAAAAACGAGGAAATGTTGTAATCTCATGAGAATGAGGAGAGGAATAAGGCATAATTTTCAATATAATATCGGCTGGGAAATACTTGAAGAAGAAGACTCGTGCAAATCCTTGGTTATCTATGCAAGGAATGAAATGAAATGGAGTAATCTTGTGGGTTGTGTCGTCTCCAACGCGTACAAATCACTTCATGCAGTAGTTCCACCGCAAAAATATTAGGATATTTGATCGTGGTGAGGCGAATCTTGGAATACGGCTCAGAGGCTTGGGACCCAGGGCTCATCAATGGGCTGGAGATGCTAGGTTTGTGCTCAACGAGTTTAATCCTATAAGTAGTATTACTCGAATGATAGAAAGACTAGCGTGGGGTTCTCTAGAAGATAGAAGGACCAAATAGGCCGACTGCAGTGCACAAATGATGGAATATATTCTCATTACGCGTGGTATTGATTGAAGCTTTCCCCAAACACATTGATGTACTGTATTTAGGAGAACACTCTGAAGTAATTGCTACAGTTCCATAATCGCGACTCGTGTACATTAAGTGTGGTTGATATTATTGTTGGTACAATTTGCCACCGAGGAATTGCCCCCTTTTGCAAATAAAGTAAGTGAATGAATGGATAAATAATGGGGTGGCACAGGCAAGGAAACCAGGGGCTCACATCTAGTGGGACGTGGGTTCGTGACCACGGGGCCCCAGCTGAGTCCGGCATTGCTTCCTCTTACTTGTGCGGGAATCCTCTCCGTCTGCTTTCCTGTCGACCTCACTTGGTCAAGTCTTGTTCTCTTCCTACCCCGACGGTATTAGGGTATCCGAGGCCTAGGGAGTCTCTCCATTTCCCGCCTTAATTGGCCCTCGTCTCATCTTTTCCGATACCCTCCTTCTGCGAGGGGTCAGCCTTCTTTTTCTTTTCATTTTATCTCCTGCTTTCTGCTCAAAGCCCGCAACGAGGCAGGGGGTATATAGCCCCACCACTTCTGGTGCATCTTGGATATTGCTACACCCTCAGGGGCTCACGGCTGGTGAGATCGGGAGCTGGCGACCCCTAGGGATTCCTGAACTGGGTCCGGTTTTCCCCCTTTTATCCATTACCTCAGGGGCGGATCCTCTCCTCTTTCACTTTCCTACCTGATGACTCTCCTTCCTTTCAAGTCCCTCTATCCGCATTTTTCGAGGGTTGAGGGCATTTCTTTTCCTCCTGTCCTTTATTTGCCTTATTCTCTTTTTTGGTTTGTTTTCCATTTCTTCTTCAAGTATATAAGTTAGTAGTTAGTTTTAGTTACAGTTTACCTTTCATAATCATCTTCACGATTACCCAACCCATTAGGGGCCGATAACCTAGTTGTTAGGGCCCTTAAAACAACAATTATCATCAACATCCATTTCTACGGGAAAGAAAGCTGTTGATATCAAATATACATTTAGGTATTAGAAGGTCATTGATGAGTCTCGTGTATGTTCGAAGCTGTCCGTCAGTTTCCCTGACCCCATATCCTCACTTCATTTTCCATCGTGTTCCTCAGTCTACAAATAACTTATTTTCTCTCTGTTTATCGCTATCGCTCAACGCTTATTCAAGATGAATGTTGCACACCTTTCACCGCAACCATCGTCTTAATATTCTCCGTACAATTGACAGCAGAATATACAACTCCGAACATGTGTAGGTGAGATTTTTGTTCAGGTTCGTGCTTTCGTTCCTCTAACAAAGTCCACAACGAGATCTGACACGCGTTAAAGCCCCCACCTTTTCTCGCAGTGTGCTACTTAACATGTATTTCACAACCAGACCGCAACTTGTTAGTCATCCTTATGATGGAATTCTCAAAAGGCAAGTGAGTGCTAATTTGTGATAGTATGTGTTTGTGCCACAGACACAACTATTTAGCTCGATGGTGGACTCAACACGTATTCCTCCTGACACGCGAACTGTGCATGAATCGAAATCATTCACACTTTTTAAAGAATACTCGGAAATTTGAAGAACATCTTAAGTTATTCTGGACCGTAATTTCGAAACTTTCTCTGTATAATTTGGAAAAACTGTGTGTATTGTTGGAACTAGTTAACTTGTGAGTAATGGTCAAGATTTTGTGAGGCATCATAGATGGTATGATATTAAGCCTTTTGTTGAAAAAATTGAGTATAAACGGTGATGGGTGAGTCGTTAGAGAGGAGTCTTGTAGGAGAAGCCGTGAGTTGGAAAAGAGTGCGCTTAGTTTTGCGCATTTATAAGTAGAAATACCATATCATTTAAGTGTAGGAGGTAGATTATTTCTTACCACTGGTTGTGCTGAATGTGGCTCCAATTATATTTTTCTAGTTAGATCTATGGATCTCGAAAGTACAAATATTTCATATTTCTGGAACATATAACATAATCACTAGAGCACTAACTATTCCAGGCTGATACATCCAGATACGTCGGGTACAGCCTTAAAGAAGATTTACACATTGGATACTACTGGAATACAATATATTAAGACAGCATCTGCAAAAAAAATCCCTCAGAAACCTATCACCCACAGTGCGGAGAACAGTTTAACTCACGATATATCCGGAGCTTCAATCATTCAACGAGGAAACTTGAAGAAAGACATGCTGTTCCATAATGCTACAAAAAAGAAAATGCTTCCTCAAACAACCCAAAAGCCGTACTTGTGTAGCATATGCATGGCGCGCTTTTCCCATAAAGGTCACTTAAATAGACACATGGCCATCCATAGTGATCAAAGGCTGTACTCATGTCCAACATGCGGAGCTAAATTTAAGGTTCAACAGTATCTGAAAAATCATTCTCTCCGTCATAGTGACCAGAAGCCCTACTCATGCGATATATGCAAAGCTAAATTTATTTCCAAAGATACATTGAGAAATCATATAGCAATTCACATTGAGCGAAGATCAAAGTCGTGCAGTACATGCAAAGAAACCTTTAATAGTAAAGAAGAATTAAAAACACATTTATTGATGCATAAAACATACTCGTGCAGAGCATGCGAAGCCAAGTTTATTAACAACGGAGAATTACAAAAGCATTTGTTGACTCATGGTGGTCTCAGACCACATTCATGCAGCCTGTGCGAAGCGAAGTTTAATACGAAAACCAACTTAAACACCCATATGAAGATTCACAGTGGTGACAAACCGTATTCATGTAGTTCCTGTATGGCTATATTCACTTATAAGCAAAGCTTGGAGAGGCATACTTCTCTCCATAGTGGTGAAATGCCGTATTCATGTGGTATATGCAATTTAAGGTTCCGCTGTGAGCGTTACTTGAAATCTCACATGCTTATTCATTGTGGTCAGAGACCGTACTTGTGTACTAAATGCAATGCAACATTCACTCAGAAATCTCGACTTGAGAGACACATGTTAATTCATTGTAGTCTAAGGCCATACACGTGCAGTGCATGTGAACAAGCTTTTACTTATAAACACAATTTGAAGATGCACATAGCTGCTGTCCACAGCAGCGTCTAACCAAAATCATGGTAACAAGGAATTTTGAAAGTTATGGTATTTGAAATAACACATTAGTACTCATCGTGACTGGAAGTTCCATTCATGTTTTAAGGAAGTATTTATACTAGAGATATATATAAAATAAACTTAAATGGTAAAGCATAGTAGCCAGGAGCCATAATTATGTAATACCTTGAAGAATATTTATACCAAAGTGGAATGGTATATCGTTGTTGCCACTAGGCATAATTCCCGCAGTTCCAGCCATGCTAAATTCTTTTAGTTAAGAGATGGTTTAGAGGGACACCAGTTAATTCATAGTCACCATATTAAATTAACTTTCGATTCAATGATAACATATTTAATTGAGGGATATATTACAGGTATGCATGTGATGGTTACGTCTTTTTCTTAAGATGGTCCTGTTAATTATACTTTTTTCTGTACTGTTCAAAACCACATTCAAAACTGGGTTCTCTCTGAGACATTGAGAAACATATTAATCCACAGTACCCAATCTATATTACATTGAAACATTATTGTGAGAGTCAGTCCAGTAGAAAGCAAATATACAACCACCTTATTGGCGAGGTTTCGCAAATATGTTTTTGTGGTGAGAGGTTTACTAAACTGTCTGAAATTGTGACCTGTGCTAATCGATATTCGCCGATGGCTACATGCATGTAATAGTTGCAAGCAAGCATTCAAAATGTAAGTATGCCAACAGCCAGAATCAACAAAATTGAGCGGAGTTTAATGAAAATGGAAATATATGAAATGTAGAATAATTATATTGTATAAAAGATGACGATTCACGAATTGCATGATAATATTTTTTCCACGTTGTGGCTAATAGGCAAAAACGTATATCTTAACTGGCCGTATTTTACTTTTATATAATATTTCGAAAATTGTATTCAATCACAGTTTCATATAAAGACAGGTAGAGAGAGAGGTATGACATGTGCTCATTCACAGGTGATTGAAAAGTGTCCATGAATAATCATTATATTGTGTTTGAGAGTGAACATGGGTAAAACAATTATAACGAATAAATCTAACTTAACAATCATTCCTGAATAAGATGAAATAGTATACTGTATTGTGCCCGTTTGGACCGAGATCCAACGACCACATATTGTAAAATACCGACATCAGATTAGCACGAGAAAATATATCTCAGGGTCTATCTAGGCGAATACTTGGGTCTAATCTGGCATCCCTGATCACGCTAATTCACAAGTAAGGTAAGAAATTATTTTTGAACTTGCACATTCCTTAAAATCTCAATTTATTTATAGAAAAAAAAAGAGATTCGAATGGCAAAAACCTCAACAAAGATAAAACAAATCACACATGAGAAATCAACAGTCCCTAAAATATTACTAGAATGTCGCAGATATGATAATCAGAAAGTTAATTAGTCCAATCTGATATCCAAAAAAAAAAAATCTAAAAGAATATCTACACTGGTAATCACTGTTCATTAAAGAGTTCTGAGTGATCCCTAATATTTACCTGTTCGTAGTTCACTTTTCGAAAGATTGCATTTGATTTTTCAAATATTCGTAGCAAAACATTTCTCAAAAAAAATAGTCACTTGATTCATTCGGTGTTATTAGAAAATTAGACTTATTTGGAAAAATTATCATGTCTCTGATTCGTTGTTTCATAACAATATCAATACTCGACTGACATAAAGTCGAATGTTAATAATTGTTCTTAAAGGTTTTCAATTTCAAAAACAAAATTTGTTCAAAATCTTTTCATAATATTTTGAAAATTTACCTTTCTTCTTTCCTCACTTTCATTTGTTTAACTGTCACAAAAATTTTGAATTATTTTCATATGTTATTAACATTACACAAAAATTGTTGTAAACAATATAAATTATTGCTATCCACCATCAGCGGATTAAATCATTAACTCTTCACCAAAACTTTAGGTTATCAAAAATTTTCTTTTATTTATAACAAATTTTCTCAACCTCTCACATGATGAATATTTTATTTGCTCATTCCCACTGTTATTATTATTATTATTATTATTCCAAAATAAAAATTCATTAACTATTTATTTTAATTCATTTGCACTTTTCATCTTAATATTTTTCTTCTCGGTCAGGTTCAACAAATCTAAATTCATGTTCTTCAATTATTTATTTAGGCATACCATCGGAACTTCGAGTTGATCCAGAAAAAAATATTATTTAATATATGGATTAGCCTCCGTGGCTTAGGCGGCAGCACGCCGGCCTCTCGCCGCTGGGTCCGTGGTTCAAATCCCGGCCGCTCCATGTGAGATCTGTGCTGGACAAAACGGAGGCAGACAGGTTTTTCTCCGGGTACTCCGGTTTTCCCTGTCAAAATGTCATTCCAGCAACACTCCACTATCATTTCATTTCATCTGTCATTCATTTAATCATTGCCCCAGAGGAGTGCGTCAGGCCTCGGCAGCCGGCACAGTCCATATCCTCGCCGCTAGATGGGGGCTTCATTCATTCCATTCCTGACCCGGTCGGAGACTGGAAGCAGGCTGTGGATTTTCATTTTCATATGGATTAACAGAATAGTGAAATCTGAAAAGAATATGGGGCGGTCCACATTGCCTAACCCTTCTTTTACAAATTTAGCCCACAGGCTCTTTCAAACATACGCACATCCTTGTGTGCCCACAACTACGGGAACAAAACCCACTTGGATGACCCCCAAGGTCTCCACAACTTTAAGTGTCGCCAAACGCACACTAAAATCATCACCAAAATATTCTGCGCACAACATCATATTTTTTTAAATAATATATATTTTTTTCTTGTAATATTCTGTCAATTACTAGACTGTGTTCTTCAGTGTTATTTTACCAATTAACTAAATTCTGGTCAATATCTCTTTGCCTCCCATTTATATAAATTCTCCCTAACTTGATACATTAAATACCTGCCGTTCCTTTCTATTCATCTGAATATATTATTTTGTAAGTGCTTTTGGAAAAATAATTCTGAGCTCAAAAATCTTACTACTTCATTCTCTTCATCCATAAACTCATTTACATTTATTTAAACTTCCTAACTTTTATTCAAATATAAACAAAGTTATTTAATTTAAGTCCTTCCAACTATTAAATTCATCCACAATTTTTTTTTTAAATCGTTTCGGTCGACTATGGACCACGTTATTTCAACTGCCTTTTCCCTCGTTCTTTCACATTGGCCCAGTATTCGCGCATTCTTCTTCGGTGAGCTTCCCTTCGTTCTTCGGTCCACTTCTTGCCGGTTTTCAATATAGGTTTTGGCTGAAAACTCTGTATCTCCCCAAGTTTCTTCTTCAAAGAGTCACGTTCCAAGATGTCCTCATGTGATATCCCCAGTTCTTGTAGGTCTTTTTCCACCTCTGTAAACCAGATACCTTTGGTTTTCTTTCCCACAAAGTAGGCACAGATTCGATTGGACAATCTTCCGGAGTTCATTCGTGTTAAATGGCCATAAAAGGAGAGTCTTCTTTTGCGAATGGTGTCCGTTATTTTCTCCACATGTAGATAGAGTTCATCGTTGTGTCGTCTTCTATACTCTCCTCGTTCCTTGACCGGGCCCAAGATCTTTCTCAGAATCTTCCTCTCTTTGGCTTCAAGTTGTTCTGTCAGGCCTTTCTTATTCATCGCCAGGCATTCTGATGCATATAACGCCTCCGAGCGAATAACGGTAACGAAGTGCCTCAGTTTGGCCTTGAAGGACATTGATCGTGTTTTGTAAATGTCTTTGGTTAAATGGTAAGCCATTTCCATTTTATTAATCCGTGCCACGACGGCTTCCTTTTCACGAATCTTGGGCTCAATCCATTCACCCAGGTATTTGAATTTCTCTACCTGTGTTATTTGTCCTCCATTCACCGTAAGTTCTCTGGGTTCCGACTTGATGTTCGTTATAAACTGCGTTTTCTCAAACGAAATCTGAAGACCTGCCTTTGTTGCTTGCACCTGTAATTGATTGATTTGTTGTGTGGCCGTGTCAAGAGAATTAGAGAAAATTGCAACATCATCTGCGAAAGCTAAACAGTCGATTGTCAGGTTTTTGTTCTTACAACCTAGTCTGACCCCATTCTCTATACCATCCTTACACAAATTATTATTATTATTATTATTATTACAAAAAATAGGCATCATCAATGTTATAAATGATTATTATCGCCCTATTCCTTTAATAAATAAATATTTAAATCTCCTCTGTAAATGATTATTAATATCATCTCCTATTATTTTTATTTAATGCATTAATTATTTAATCACAATAAACAATTAATTTAATTTAATTCCTAATATTCGGTATTATCACTCCCTAATTATTTATAACTTTAAATAGCATCGTTATTATTTATAATATTATTAATTTATTCACTTCACACTTGATTATTATTATTATGTAAATCGAATTATTTAAATAATCCAAGTCTCCATTACTTCTGCTCTCATAAAAAGAATTAAAGAAAAATACTTCTATCCCATGGAATAATCGAAATATTTCATGTCGGAACATGAACTAATGCCTGTCCTGACAAAAATCGTAGATCGAAAAGTAAATTGTCAGACAGCAGTTCCATTTGTCGTCCAGACAAATCCAATCGAAAATCTAGCTACGGTGAAAGATATGTGTGTTGATTTCTGATCGTGACTGTTCAAAAATATGGAATCCTCTAATACTACTGGTTAGTGGATAGTACATGAATAGTTGTCTTACTTCATTCTTGATGTAGAGGAAGGGCGTGTCCTGCGGTGGACACTATTCCAACAGTGTCTTCCCATGGCCATCTGCCGTATCCATATACCTCATTCGTCTCCATGTCCTACCAATCCTACGAGTAGTTTTAGCGGCGCATGTTGATATACGCAGTCACTCGTTCGAAATATCTCCCGCTATCACCAGTACCGTGTAACATGACGGAAAGTTGCTCAGTCATAGACTGGTACAGTACTCTTGTAGATTTGAGAATAAATTTCATATTCAAATAATGCGGTTTCGTTTGCACGCTAAGATAGGAACACCTATTAGCTGCATAAACGAACTGATGAAAAAAAACTTCTCCTGATGAAATTCGAAGTGCCTGATGTATAGTCACCACAAGAAATACATCGTTCTGTAGGCTAACTTCTGTGAATGGCTTCGACACTACCATCACCTGACTGTAGAATATGTGACATGAAAGTCAGTGGATATTCTAAGTCCATTCGCTGCCAAAAGTTAAGTTTGTTCACTCGAACAAAAACTAAGTCGTGCTGACCACTGGTACGGCGACTAAGTCCTCCGACCCTCAGAATCTCGGCGTGTATACTGTCACTTCACGTTACGTAGTTCCGCACATGAGCAAATGCTCCGTTGTAATGATGTGACTATGTTCAGAATCGTGGCCTTCATATAGTCCAGCGAGAAATTGTTCCAGAACCTTCCATCTCGTATCTCGGCTTCTACTGGACCGATTTTAACGCTTGCTAGCTCAAATTCCTTCTCTTGTAATTGCCAGTATAGTGTGCTAATTTCCTAGCGTCCATCTCTTCTCCTAAAGGTAATTCCAGAAAAATATTTCTCGTGACGTATGCGAGCTCCACGTCATAAACTCACGTCACTCGCACCTGCGATGCATGCTTCCCTCAGCACTCTTGAGTCTCCTCCGCGCGTTATTCAAAACATCCATTCCCTCAATCTCTTCAACTAATAACTCTTCTTTCCAAAATAATAACGTCAACAATGTCACGGACGTGTGAACGATCTTGGTATAGTATGTCCTAAGATTATGATAATATATAATTAATTTACCAGCTAAACATACATGCAATATTCACGGTGTTTCAGGGGAACAGTTAATATTTTAGGAGGTGGTAGTATAAATGAATTGCAATAAAATATTCCATATAACATGTGTCCCATTTTTATTGCGTACCGAGATACCGACGTTGGTATGTAAACAGAGCAGTTGTCGATTCGTGTGTTGGTACACGTAGTCTTTCTGCACGTATCGGTGTATAAGAGTATGGCGGACATTACGTATGCACGGGTTGTATCCGTGTGATCACCAGCCCGTTCAACACCTTCGAGCAGGAGATGCTGATAGACGATTGGAATTTTGTCGTTGGATACGTGCAATTCGCCAAGTAATCCCATTAGTAATATTCACTGATGAAGCCACGTTCACTTGTAACGACATCAATAACACTCGTAATGAACTTCAGTGGTCAAAAGAAAACCCACATGTCATTGTGGACAAACATTTTCAGGAACGCTTCGCTGTAGATATGTGGTGTGGGTTGATTGATAATCAGTTGATTGGGCCTGTTGTGTTACCACAACGTCTAATAGGACCCCATTATCTACACTTTCTTGGAAATGAACTTCCAGCATTATTGGAAGAGATTCCTTTGGCTACAAGAAAGCGTATGATTTTCCAGCATGGCAGGGCTCCTGCACGTTCTAGTCGTCTGGTGATACAACATCAAAACCTAACATTCCCCGGAAGAAGGATAGAGAGATATGGGCACGTTTCTTAGCCACCAAGATCCCCGGACCTTGCCTTTTAGGATTTTTGTCTGTGGGGATGCTTGAAAAGCGAATTTTAAAAAAGGAATAAGTTAACACAAGAGGAGAGTTGGTCGTTCGGATTATGCATAGTGGAGCCCTCGTCAAAGAACGACAAGACGCCGTCCGAAGAGCTACACGGGGTGAGACGTACAAAATGCATTGGTGGTGGAATTATTGAAACTTTGATCGTCATCATTTGTTTGGGTTAGATACTACCAGCTGTATCTCTGTACGCAATAAAAATGGGACACATATTATATGGAATATTGTATGGCAATTCATCTATACTACCACCTCCTAAAATATATACTGTTCCTCCTGAAACACCCTGTATATATTGACAGCAATTTCGAAGACAATTTCATTGTGAGAATTGATGGCAGTTCTTGCATATGAGTGAAAGTGATGTGGTCATAATTACCGATTTTGACTTTTGGTCATCACGGAGAGGTTATAAATCGCGATATTACAGAATGAGCGATGGAAAATAATAATTGAGTGTGATGGATGTGTCGAAAATTGCAAATAATTTTGGTCATTATGGTCCCAGTCTACGCTGGAATACCATGGGATCGATTGCCGACATCAACCAACGAATGATCCCATTGTAGAAAAAACTGCAGAGAAGACCAGGCATTGTGCCTATTCCCGTATGGTTACGAGATGCATTGGCCCGGCTAGAAGGCATTACATCCCGCCTGGAAGAAATACACGTCTCCTTATTTACGTTTGTACATTGTAATCCGGTTTGGGCATAAATATATTTTGTTCTAGCTCGGTAGGAATGGGATCCTTTAACCTCTGGGGTTTACCAGATCGTTGGTAAGTGGGTTATTTATCTAATCCAAGTCCAACAATGCACAGACCTGACCTACTTAACCAAACTACAAAAATCTAACTAAAAATCATCACAAGTAATTCCGTAAAACACATCACTCCACGTCATTTATTCCACTCAATAAAACTGACATAGGATGAATAGCACTCTTTATAATGTTAATGCAACACCTTGTGTTTAAGTTTAATTAATTAAATTGTGTCGTGTGCCTAAAATCTTCTGGTTTCTTTTCCAAACGTGTGGACAAATAAAATGTAACGCCTAACACGATCCCTTTTCAAGCTTAACAATAATTCAAAAATGGAATTATTACTTCGGACAGAAGTTAGTCACCTAATTTCACTGATAACAATTGCTCGACAATGAGTATACTGACACTGTATTATTTATTACATTATTTAAATGACTCATGGGGGTAGCTCTATAACCAATGAAGAGCCTGTATGCTTATATCCAAATATAGCCTTTCAAAACAAAGCGGCTTTAAGAAACCCGACGTGATGGAAAGTGATCATAGGTTAGTTTAAAGCATATGGTGTCTGAAAGAAAGAAATGGAAAAACAGATATAATTTAACCAGTGACAAAGATGAAAAATATATAAAAATCATTATGCAAATCTAATTTAAACGACATTGAAAGAATATAAATCAAATACATATGATAAACTTACATGTGGTTAGGACAAAGTTACATTTAGAAAGTGATTTGTCTATTGTTTGAAATCTTACGGGCGTAGCATCGTCCAAAGCTCAAATAGAAGGTAGTAGGAAATGAAATAACGTCAGTGTTAGTTCTGGAAAAGGACGTAGATACGAATGGAGCGTTACTGTGAAAAGATGAACTTATGGGAAGAAGAAAACGTACAGAGTGGAAGAATTAAAACTAGAAAATGTAATGAAAAAACAATTATTAGGGGACTGTATTAGCGGTAATAGTGATTAATAAAAGTATGTAATGATGTATAAAATATTCATAATAGAAAAAAATATATATTAAAACATTTGAGGTGGTTTAATATTGGATTTAACAGTTAAGTTATCTGTGAGAGTGTCAAATAAGATAATTGATTCGAAAATGATTTCATTAAGATTCACTGGGTCTGGAATCTTGTGCGCTGTGTTGATTTCCATAGATTCGAGAACGTTCATCATAGTACCTTTGTTAGTGTAATGTAATATTTGTAAATCATTATCTATGTTAGTGAATTTATGACCTGAATCTTCCATGTGTGCGGCCATGGCTGAATATTTCCTGTATTTAGTGGCATTTAAGTGATCATTATATCTTGTGGTGAAAGCTCTTCCGGTTTGACCTATATAATTTGCGTTACATTCATTACAATTTAACCTGTAGACACTAACCTATGATCACTTTCCATCACGTCGGGTTTCTTAAAGCCGCTTTGTTTTGAAAGGCTATATTTGGGTATAAGCAAACAGGCTCTTCATTGGTTATAGAGCTACACGGATTGGTGAAGTATTGGTGTTACATATCTACAATTTCAAGGAACTACTATTTGTCATGGGCAGCTGATCACCGTCACCATCTGTTTCTCTTCATTGTATTCTATTCTTATACACTAAATTTTATGGTGCACCATATTAGGTTTTAAACACGTATCTTATTACTGTGCTACGCTTTGTTTTTTCAACAGCTGATGAAGGGGATAAAATATAATTAATCCCCGAAACATGTACTGTAAACAAGTTCAATAATTAATTTTATCTGTATAGTATTGATTCAGGCAGATGTTCATTTCTTGTTAATAACTGTATTATTTCACACTAAATATGAGCTTCTCGGTGACCTAACACTTATTTCAAATATGTTAAAAATATTTTTGATTTTTAATTATACAATGCCTCTCCCGATTATTCCTATCTTTATCTATTTAACTGCTGCTATATGTTTAGTATTGTTACACGCTGCTTCAGGTCAGCTGCTTCCCTGAATACAAAATTCGTGTTCATTTTTATCGTGTAACGCACAATTAATTATCTATGGTGCTTCCAAATGTTTATATTTTTAATCGAGTGGCACAATTGGGGAAGGAAAGATGAAAGCAATGGTGTTTGCAGATGATTTGATGATTTGGGGAAACAAGGAGGAGGAGGAGGTACAGGAGCAGTTGGACGTGTGGGAAGGAATAATACAAGGATATGGGATGAAATTTAGCATACATAAGAGTGAGATGGTGATCACAACAAGGAAGAAGGACAGAACCACAACGGGAATAACAATTAGTGGGGAACAGCTGAAGAAAGTGGAGAGTTTCAAGTATCTGGGAAACCTGATACAGGATAATGGAAGAAACGATAGAGAAATAAATGCGCACGGGAGACAAGCAGAAGCATTCCGGAGGAGTGTGATAAGCATGTTGTGGAGCAAGGATGTCCCTCAGAACAGCAAAAAGATCATATATCGGACGTATCTTGACGTATGCCTCGGAGACCTGGGTTATGAAAGGAAGGGAGAAGAGCAAAATACAGGCCAGTGAGATGAGGTTCTTGAGAAGCAGTATTGGAGCTTCAAGGATGGACAGAATAAGAAATGAAAGGACCAGAGAATTAATGAAGGAGGATCCATTACAGGATGGTATAGAGTAGTCTAGACTTAGATGGTATGGACATGTAAAACGAATGGAGGAGAAGAGGATACCCAGGAGGATACACGAGAAAAAGTAGGAAGGAAAGAGACAGAGAGACAGGTGGTTGAAGGGGGTGGAAGAAAGCGTGAAGAAGAGAGGAGATGACTGGACAAGGGTGGAGGCTGAGAGATGGTGGGAAGACAGAAGACGTTGGAGAGGCTTGTGTTCCAAACAGACCCGGCCAGTGGCTGGAAACTGTGCAAGATGATGATGATGATGATGATGAATCGAAGAGCACTTTTACAGAGCAGAGAATAAATCAATACTTCAATTCTTGCTAAACGTCTTCTTTCTCTCTGCCCAGATTTGTTTTCTCATCTCTGATCTCTGCTTCCTGATTTGTTCGCTGTTACGTGGCTGCTTTCTTGTTCATCCTTTAAGATCACTTTTCGAAGTTTGCCTCTAAATAAATCCCTAGTATGTGTAACCTTACTGTCAATGTTAGCTTTGGTTAAGTCATTGAATGTCTGTAAACGCGCTAATTGTACTTAAAGCTTGATTTTTTAAAATAAAAATTTGGTTTGTCATCCAGTCGTTATTCATTCTATTTAAATGCCCCGAAATGTGCAATATTCTTTTGCGCATCATGTGTAATATATATTCTACATAGCTGTATATTTTTGGTTAGATTGTGGTCCGTCGAATTCTGCTCCAGTTGTCCTTGGGCCATGTATTCTTCAAACCAGTCTTCTTTCTGTGATCAAGATTTTGTTTATCTCACCTCCCCGCTCTATCATAGTTCCAACGTTCACCACTAGATGTCAGTGTCATCTGGTAGCGAAAGTAGGAACTACGGTACTTGAAATTGAACGGAACTTGTAGCACACCCTATGGGTGTCCGCTTGAAGCAGCCGAACATGTCCTCGGGCACTCCCGGCACTAAATCCAAACGCTATATAAATAATAAATAAATAAACTGCCCCGCAGTAGTTGTAATGTTTTTGCCTCAAGCCTCGCCGCTGTTTTGTAATGTTTAATTTTCTTGTATAGTATATCTGAAATCCTACGATCATTTCCTTACTCTGACCTCTAAACTGTTTTTCTTTTTCATTTCACATAAATATTGAAACGATTTGACTTACCGGATTTTGATTTGATTTACGATTATTATACCGTATCGGGAAAATATTTATTTTAACGTTAGTTATAAATTCCGACTTTGGGAAGGAGATTTGTTAACCTATATTTCCCGCTTGCTCTATTAAGTTTTCTATTTGAATTTTGGCTTTCCCAGGTGTCCATAATCAGAGCAATGTTATCCAGGAATGGCAAGCGCTATCTTTTTGGTTTTCCAATGAAATGCCTTTAGTGTCGGATTTTCTCCATTCCCATTCTCCAGAGCACAGTTGAAAAGCAAAGGAGGTAGTCCATCTCCCTGCCCGACTCCTGCTTTTATGGGAAAAGTTCTGGACATTTCTCCACAGAATCTAACTTTAGATGAGGTTTTTGTTATTGTTTTTGAATCTAATCTGAATTCTTCTAAAATATTGGTAAGGGATTCTCTATTAATGGTATTATAAACTTTCTTGACGTCTATAAAAAATAACCGTTTTGGATTTTTTCTGAGTTGCCTTATTTGTAAAATAGTTTTAAGATTTTTTTCTCATATTTGCTGATCCAATTGTAGTTCTGCACACTTGGGCAGTGCTAACAACATAATTCTATGTCATCGGCACAACTGAAATGCCTCTATAGTTATTTGGATCAGTTTTTTGACCTTGCTTATGCATTTCGTCATTCTCCCAGATTGTAACTAATACATCTGTATGTTTAAGATTATATCATCTAGGACTTTCCACAACTCTGCCATAATTCCCATCTTTACCTGCTGCCTATTTTTTTTTATCATATAATGTATTTAATTTTATTTAAATCCGGGACATTTTGAAAACGAATGGAATAAAGTACAGCTGTCATTCAAGCTGAAGGTCATGAGACAGAAGCTGGTATTCAGAAAGGTGTATGGCAAGGCTTTAACTTATCACCCATACGTTTAAATCTTTACATTGAACAAGCAATGAAGGAAATTGTAGAAAATTTTAAAGAGGGAGAGCAGATTCAAGAAGAAATAATTTCAACTCTAAGATTTGCCGATGACATAGTCATCTAGGCCGACACTCCTGAGGATTTGAATGAGTTTTTGAATGGTATGGAATCCGTCTTGAGGAAAGAATTCATGATGAAAATTAATAAATGTAAAACAAAAATATTGGAATGCAGCCGAAATAAATCAGAATCCTCTATGGACATCGAATCGGCAGGTGAAAGATTAAAGGAAGTAGGAGACTTCTGTTACTCAGGAAGCAAAATAACCATTGATGGACGAAGCAAAGAGGATATAAAATGTAGGTCAGCTCAGTCAAGGAAAGCATTTCTCCAGAAAAGGAATCTGTTGACCTCGAATATAGATTTAGGTGTTAGGAAGTCATTTTCGCAGGCCTTAGCCTGGAGCGTGGCACTCTATGGAAGTGATACCTGGACTATTGGTGCAGCAGAAAAGAGGAGAATTGAAGCGTTTGAAATGTGGTGTTACAGGAGAATGATGAAGATCAGATAGGTAGATAGTGTACCGTGATTTTCACGTTACAATGCCTCGTGTTTCTACAACTTTCCCCTGTACATGTACTTAACCTAGAAATCCAACCGGGCTTGTAAGACAGATGTGAAAATTTTCGAAGGATTTATCGGGGGCGAGTTTTACTCGTATCGGAACCCCCGAAGAGTTTGTATTGTACTCTTTACACTAAAGCGAAATTTATTACTTAATATGAATTATAATCTGCAGCAAAGGTAATAATGTCTTGTATGTTTTAAGATGTACTGTGAGTGGGCTTTGGGTTGGCAGATTTGTCCGAGACCCAATATCTATTTCTTGGCTTGTGACCAGCATCTGTTACTCAACTTGTTTAATTGTAAATGGTCCGGAACCTTGAGTTTTATTCTGTTGTAGCTAACTTATTTGAGTACCTTTAGCTTTGGTTTCAGCGTCTGATCATTAATTACTTGGTTTATGTGTTGTATTTCCCTTATGTGCTTGCCTTCTGCTAAGGCCCGAGAGCTGTTTTGTGTCATTTCATTGAGTTGGGACAAAATCTGCAAGCCCTTGTAAGCCTCACGAAGTACCAAACCTATGCCAAATCACATAACCTAAAAATTTGTTCGATCCACAGTTCTCGTAATAGTTCTCATTATTATTTACTTAAATTTATTTTCCTTTTATTTCTTGGCCTTCTGATGGTCGTAATTCTCGTTTATAAATCTTTCGTTTCACTATTATTGTTCGTTTCCTGGCGACGGACGCCGTTACTGATTTTTTGCACGTTGTCATAAGATTGAGATGAAAGCAGTCAGTCGAGCTGTTATTTGATCCACTTCGTTCCGTATTTGATTTAACATTTTGAGCGGATAAACTTCTATTTGTCATTCGTGATTTGATTTCGACCTTCTTTGAGAGGTTTCCTATTTTTCAAACTTCTCATCGGTATTTTCTGCTTAAACCTTTCCTTTGGGTAATCAAACTTTTGTCGAATCCTGGGAACTCATTCGACCTCTTAAGAGGGGTTTTGTTTTGTGAATTTCTTCCCTTGTCCTTTCTCCTTTTAACTTGATTAATGAGTTATAATTAATTTTGGAGTTTCTAATCAGCCTTACCTGTTGTAATTGTCCTTTCTTTGATGTATTTGGTGTTGTTTGGATGTAATTACTAACCTTATTAACTCTTCCTTGATCTGTCCTTTTTTGTAATTTCATTTTGTTCTTTCATTATATTTTGTTTTGCAAAGACGTTTTTCGTTATTTCTTAGTTAAGATAATGTCACAATAGCTTCTAACACGGTTCTGGGATTAGGGTCCACTTTCACACTACGGTCTTCATAGTACTGGTATAGTATTTTTGGTAGCATTCGCGCGGTTATCGTTTACTCAAATTATCTTTGTTGATTGATTGTTAATATAACGTCAGTTAGGTTAGGAGGATACTTATGTATTTTTTCTAATTCTTGTGTTTATTTCTGTTTTCATGTAATGGCCCGTCTTATTCCTGTAATCAAATTCTTGACGAGTGAGGAAGTGAATTATAAACTTTCTATTCGTAACTTCGAGAGACCCGGAGATGAGAATTTGGCCCGGGCAATTTTTTCGGAGAATGCCGAGTTAGACGTGGTTCACCAAATGCTTGATGATGATGCATTTCAATCCAGTAAGTTGCAGATTGTATCAGATGTAGATGAAATTGTAAATGTAGTTAATTTTTTCTTTTTGGACGGTATTAGGGTTGCTCAATATGATAGGATGTGCTCTCGGATAAAATATCTGTTTACCCGTATTGATGATGTGCTAATTGTTTCTGGTCATCGTTCGAGTGATAATATTCAGATTTTAATTGATTGCAAAATGAAACTCAAGGAGTGTGATTCCTATATTTTTGATAATGCTCGAGATATTAATTTGGAGAACCAAGTAGTAACTTCGACTAGTTGCTAATGTGAGTACTGAGAATGTAGAATGTTCAAAAGTTTTAGAAAATATTATTCCTGATGTTGATAGTGGCATTGTTAATGTGGCTAATATGAATAACGTAACAGCTGGAACATCCGGTAGTGTACCTGTTCGGAATTTTATAACATCATCTGTTAATATACCTAATTCAGTCGTAGCATCTTCTAGTGTTTCTGCTGTTTATAGTAGCCCTAGAATGAGCTGTAGGGTTAGTTCTAGTTTTCAGCATAATATAGGCTCGCGTGTGAATATGTTAGACATAATATGCGGTGCAGTAAAGCAAACTTTCCTCTACATGGGGAATATTCAAGACACTTAGCCTATCTCTATCTTATGAGCCTTGTGTCGCCTCATGTTACCAGTCTGAATAATTATGTTGATTTGTCTGCGCCGAGGGTGAATATACCTGTTGGTAGGCCAATTGCCTCCGTCGGTAACTCTATGCCTGTTTTGGCCATGAATAATTCTAACTCGATTGTTAACGGCACTTATGCTCGTGCGGGTTCTCGACCAGTATGTGATTGATCTTCTTCGGTATGTAGAATGAACATTACTTTTGGTTGTAGACAACCTAGCGTTCCTACGGAACGGTCACGTCGATATTCTTGTGCACCCAGTGGTCTCTCGTGGCCTGGGGCAAGTAATAATTGTGTCTTGCCGCGTTTTCAACCTTCGCCTGGTAATGGTTCCGTATTTTCAAATTCGACTTTTGGGAATTTAAGTCATCCATTAACTGCTTGTGTCTCTAAGCTAAAGGATTTTACCACTGATACTACTGATGGATTCATCAGGTTATTGCGGGAGATGGTGGAAATTCATGAATATGCTAGTGTTTTCGGTTTTTCTGACGCACTAATTTCTCCACTGAGTTTTCCTCATACCTCTGGGGAGATGCGTAACATGATTGTCGGCACCATGTCCAGTGGCGTGTGTATCGAGGTATTTTTGGAGGAGGTCCTTTCTGTTTTCATTCCTGCTCGACTAATGGGTCTGATAGTGAACCAATATTTTTACAGAGTCCTTAAATTCGTATGCCCAAGATACTCTAAAGTGTGCAAAGGTTTTCGGTTTGAATTTATGTGAACGTGGAATTGTAAGAAACATAATTGTGGGTGTTACCCCTGAGTATCGGTCGCTCCTTAGCGTAGGGGATCGTCCGAAAACTATTAAAGATCTGTATGCAGTTGCTAATGAAGCAGAATGCATTCGTCAAGCTGATGCTCAGAGGGTTTGTGCCATGGTTCCGCCTCCCAACTTTAGACCTCCTGACATAAGGCCTGTGCGAACCCATGGTAAAATTAATGATGCTGATGTTGGTAGACCATTAAGTGCTCTGTATGTGGGCGCTCAGGACATACTGCAAAATTTTGTAGAATTAAACGTAATTGACTATTCAGGGGAATCTGACCAAGGTGTGATTCATTTAAAATTCGATCATGTGTAGATTTTATTGTTATTATGGAACTGGGTTGTTTGTGTAACGTGATGTATGGTCTGTTTTGGAAATCTTTTGTTTGCTAAGAGATCGTTCTGGGATATTGTCGTGTGAAAACTATGAACCGGTGTGCGCGAGCAGTAACCTAGTTTTGTTGTGAATTATGTTGCGGGTGGTCTCAAGTGAGGTTATGTAAGGTTAGGCTGTATTTTTAGCCTACTTTCGATTTTTGCAAAAAATGAAAGTAGACTTATGAGATCACTACAGGGCCAAAAATTGTGTGTCTGTCTGTGTGTGTGTGTGTTTGTGTGAGTGTGTGATTGTGTGTACTCTGAATGTCTGTCCCCCCCCCCCCTATCAATTCGAACACGGTGAATCCGAATTGAACGACATTTGGTACAGATGTAGCACTGGCAAAGGGCACCTTAGTGTCATGTTTTTTATCGCCGCCATCCTGACGTAAACGTAATGGCGGCCACCCAAATGTTCAAAGCTTAAATCAAATTACGACCAACCTATTCATCTGATCTCTACCAAATTTTGTAACATTATACCTTTCAGTATGAAGAATCCTCTGACCAAACTACGAGGTCATCTGCCCAATAATTTGCGGATGGTGGCCATATTTGTGTGCAAGTCGATACCCCCTAACTTTTCAAACACGGTGAAAGCAAATTGAACGAAATTTGGTACAGCGGTAGCACTAGCAAAGGGCACCTCAGTGTCATGTTTTATATCGCTGCCATCTTGACGGAAACGTAATGGCGGCCACCCAAATATTCAAAGCTTAAATCAAATTACGACCAACCTGTTTATCTGATCTCTACCAAATTTTGTAACATTATACCGTTATGTATGAGGAATCTTTTGACCAAACTACGAGGTCACCTGCCCAATAATTTGCGGATGGTGGCCATGTTTGTGTGCAAATTGATTCCCCCTATCTTTTCGAACACTGTGAATCCGAATTGAACGAAATATGGTAGAGAGGCAACACAATAAAGGGCATCTCAGTGTCATGTTTTATATCGCCACCATCTTGACGAAAACCTAATGGCGGTCATCCAAATGTTAAAAGCTTAAATAATATTACGACCAACCTAATCATCTGATCTCTACCAAATTTTGTAACGCTATACCTTTATGTATGAAGAATCTTTTGACCGAACTACGAGGTCATCTGCCCAATAATTTGCGGATGGCGGCCATGTATGTGTGCCAATTGATTCCCCCTATCTATTCAAACACGGTGAAACCGAATTGAACGAAATTTGGTACAGAGGTAGCACAAGCAAAGAGCACCTCAGTGTCATGTTTTATATCGCCGCAATCTTGACAGAAACCGTAATGGCGGCCACCCAAATGTTCAAAGCTTAAATCAAATTACGACCAACCTTCTTATCTGATTCTACCTAATTTTGTAACATTATACCTTTATGTATGAAGAATCTTTTTACCAAACGACTAGGTCATCTGCCCAATAATTTGCGGCTGGCGGCCATGTATGTGTGCAAATCGATTCCCCCTATCTATTCAAACACGGTGAAACCGAATTGAACGAAATTTGGTACAGAGGTAGCACTAGCAAAGGGCACCTCATATTCATGTTTAATATCCGTATGACACTTATTTCAAAAAGCTACTACAACCAACATTCAATTATACTGCTTGGAAAGAACAAAGAGTTATAACAATATCAATGCATTAAGGAGAAAGTAGGCTATATGTTCTTTACTGAACATCTTGTTATTCTATACGATAGATATAATCGTTTGAGACGAAGCCAAGTGTGAAAGTGCTTTTTTTCGCTGTGGTATCTACTGGTTGGTTCGTGTCGAGGACAGAATGTGGCATCTTACTTGGTTCGAAGTCTGGCCAGGCTTACTCGATTTTAACTGACTACAAGTATGGGGCTATGAGATGTGACGATGAAAGGTAAGGTTATTATTTTTGGGGGTTGGTAATATTCCATCAATGTTCTCCGGACGATGAATTCGTTTTGTTTGGGCAAGGTAAGTACTGGGGGTTTCTTTTCCTTTTTGGGCTCTTCTACTTCGTGTAGGTCTGGTGTCGTTAAACGTGTAATGTTCCAGGGAGTGCAAAGTGTGTTTGTAATTTGTAATGATATTTTGGCGATTCCTATTTGCATACTTGAGCATTACTATGATTTTATTTTAGTGGGTGGTGAAATCTTATTGGGGAATTTTGAATTTAAATGTGCCTGTAAGAATGGAGTGTGTCAGAGATTCCAGTTCGTATCCTCACTGTGTTATTGTGTTGTCTCTTGCTTTATTCTTATTTTGATTGATTTTGGAAATTTTGTTATTGTTCTTCTGGATCTGGTGAGTGATGTAACTTGTGATTCGTAAAGGTTGTTGGGTTGTCTATCCACGTTAACCATCTGTCCTATATTGCTTAGACGGTGTTAAACAAGTATGGAAAGTGGCACAACAGGCTCTTAAAATATGTCATGGAAAACTTGCTGAGAGATACAATCTGGGACGTACTCCGTGTAAGTTTCAAATTGGTGATCTTGTTTGCATTAAGAATTTTTGCCTAAAGCTCCGGGTCACGAAATCTCTTGAAAGCTCCAAGCACGATATAGAGGTCTATATGAAATGTTGTCACTTTTAAAACCTGTAATAGTGTTGTTGGAAGACTCTTAAAAGAAAAGAATCTTTCGGACTCATCTATCGTACTGCAAATCTGCAGGCGAAAGGGAGACCGAACCTAATGTATAAATTTTAAAACTTCACGTAATGTTGATTCTCTTTATTTTGATGTGTACTTTTTCAATCATTTAATTATGGGGCTGTGGATCTTTCTATTTTCAAACGTAATTTGTAATGGCACCTTCTCTCTAATTATGGCTGCTGAAGGTAAATGTAATGAACTAAGGGGAAGATATATTTATTATTGAAACAAAATCACATGTGAAAGTATGTACATCGACAACATTGAAATGACAAAAGAACTATGGAAGTAAAATTTAACAACTCAAATTCAAACTAAGTGATGGAGTATGGATCTTATCCTTCGCAATTAATGTACGATCAGGTTGTGAAAGGGGTTGATTGATGACCCGGAGCTCTACTTCTGGGGTCGTTTCCTGGGTTGGTTTATGTGTTGCAGAGAATGTCGGGTGCCCAAGAGCTGTAAAGGTACTATTGCTGTCAGCGATGCCTGGCCAGGGTCGTCTGATGGCAGTTCAGGAGCACGTCTACTTCATGATGGGAGCCTCTCTGGATTTTCTGCTGGCGGACGTCTGGAGTGCCCCGACTGATACCGAAATGGAGCTGCCGTGATGCCTCGATTGTAACCACATTCTTGCTCGTCGGTCCAAGAGTTGGAAATTGGTGTCAACACATCTCCCAGGACGAACGTTGTATGGGGGAGAATTGTACCGTGATTTTCACGTTACAATGCCTGATGTTTCTACTACTTGCCCCTTTACATGAACTTAACCTAGAAATCCAACCTACATCAATAAGATTCATATCTCCATGTATTTCCCACAACTCTTTCTAATAATATCAGCTGTGGCTAATGAGATCGCGATCCTGTCGAAAGGTGATTGGCTATTGCTGTGGATCCAATCACAGGACATTTGTAAATGCCGAAAACTGTTAAGCAATAATATGTGTGACTTTCTAATAGTCAAGTTTTGGCCTAGTCTGAGGTTGTGTTGGCAGTTCTGAATCAACTCAGAATTTAGGTCAACAATTTAAACAATAAAACATCGACAGTCCATCTTGGAAGATCTTGCAAGAGAGATGTAAAATTTGTATAGGTCTGTATCGGGGCGAGTTTTGGCTCGTGTCGGAGCCCGAAAATGTTATATTATGTTCGGCGATACTGAATCATAATTGGTAACATTGTTCCTTTATATTTTGTGGCCGCGTAAGGTAATATCCTATATGATTATAAACCCTACGGTGAGGTGATCCTTGGCTTGGCTGAAATGTCCGAGAATCAGGTTTCTTTACTTACTCTGCTTTCTGTTTTGACTCATATTTTCTCAACTTTATTTGGCAATGGGTTCGGAAGTTTGCGTTTTTCTTATGTCGTTCCCATTATTCTTTGTGTTGTGTTGTTTGAGTATTTACCTTGTTTTATTTTGGGTTTCTTATCTTTCATTCTTTCGTGGAAGTTTGGGTTGAATTATAACTTATTTTCTTTTGCCTATCCTGGGGCCTTGTGCCTTTCTTGTGTTTCGTGGGGTGCTCGGACAATTTCTGCCAAGACCATTGGTGGCTTTGCTGTGGTCGAGTTCCTGGTGCCAAGATTTATAACCTAAAATAGTGCGATCCACAGCTCTCATTAAAATTATGAATCTATTGATATTCCATTTAATCTTGGCATACTGATGGTCGTACTTTGGTTAATTAAGGTTTTTATTTCCCTATTATTGTCGTTTCCTGGCGACGGTCGCCATATAAAAAAAAGAAAACCTTTTTTATATAATCAGTATTGTGGTTGATGTTGCCTGAGGTAGACGTGTTTGATCTGTGTCTTTGCATGAAGGATCTAATTTGTAAAGCAAATAAGTTAATTCTTTAACGGATTTTCTTCGTATCGAGGTTTCCGTTCCTAAAACGTGTATCATTCTTTCTTTCTGCCTCAACATTGCTCCTTTTCCCGTGTAATTATTCGGAATTTTACTTAATAGGTGGTTTAACTCTACCACTTGTACGAGGTTTTCAATTGCCGTTTTATTTTTCGTATTTTGGGTGTTATTATTATTTATTTTCCGCAATTGATTTAATTTGGTGATTTGGGCAAGCCTCCTTCCCCTTGTTCTTTCATTCCCTTTGTCTGTTACAGGCTTAATTTGATTGTATTCTTCCAAGTGTTACAGTCCTTTATGTTTGTAATAATCCTTGTTATTGTTTAATATATTTGTTTAAAAGATGTTGCTTTCATTTCTTGGGTAAGTACAGTATATGTTGGGTTTAGAAATTTACTTGGTTCTGGGATTAAGGCCCCCTTTCACAATACGGTCATCTTAGTACCGGTACACCATTATACGCTCAATCAAAGCGCTTAGCGAAGGGATCACCGCTAAGTGGACTAAGAGCAGCCATTACACCACGAGGAGATCCCAATATACGCTCAATCAGAGCGCTTAGCGAAGGGATCACCGCTATGTGGACAAATAGCAGCCATTACACCACGAGGAGATCCCAATAAACGCTCAATCAGAGGGCTTAGCGAAGGGATCACCGCTAAGTAGACTAATGGCAGCCATTACACCACGGGGTGATCCCAATATGCGCTCAATGAGAGGGCTTAGCGAAGGGATCACCGCTAAGTGGACTAATAACAGCCATTGAACCACGAGGAGATCCCAATATACGCTCAATCAGAGGGCTTAGCGAAGGGATCACCGCTATGTGGACTAATAGCAGCCATTACACCACGAGGTGATCCCAATACATGCTCAATCAGAGCGCTTAGTGAAGGAGTCACAGCTAAGTGGACTAATAGCAACCATTACACCACGAGGTGACCCCAATATACGCTCAATCAGAGCGCTTAGCGAACGGATCACCGCTAAGTGGACTAATAGCAGCCACTACACCACGAGAGATCCCAATATACGCTCAATCAGAGGGCTTAGCGAATTGATCAACGCTATGTGGACTAATAGCAGCCATTACATCACGAGGAGATCCCAATATACGATCAATCAGAGCGCTTAGCGAAGGGATGACTGCTAAGTGGATTAATAGCAGCCATTACACCACGAGGTGATCCCAATACATGCTCAATCAGAGCGCTTAGTGAAGGGATCACCGCTAAGTGGACTAATAACAGCCATTGTACCACGAGGAGATCCCAATATACGCTCAATCAGAGGGCTTAGCGAAGGGATCACCGCTATGTGGACTAATAGCAGCCATTACACCACGAGGTGATCCCAATACATGCTCAATCAGAGCGCTTAGTGAAGGAGTCACAGCTAAGTGGACTAATAGCAACCATTACACCACGAGGTGACCCCAATATACGCTCAATCAGAGCGCTTAGCGAACGGATCACCGCTAAGTGGACTAATAGCAGCCATTACACCACGAGAGATCCCAATATACGCTCAATCAGAGGGCTTAGCGAATGGATCAACGCTATGTGGACTAATAGCAGCCATTACATCACGAGGAGATCCCAATATACGATCAATCAGAGCGCTTAGCGAAGGGATGACTGCTAAGTGGACTAATGGCAGCCATTACACCACGGGGTGATCCCAATATGTGCTCAATGAGAGGGCTTAGCGAAGGGATCACCGCTAAGTGGACTAATAACAGCCATTGTACCACGAGGTGGTCCCAATACACGCTCAATCAGAGCGCTTAGTGAAGGGATCACCGCTAAGTGGACTAATAGCAGCCATTACACCGCGAGG